>NQII01002115.1:147839-220212 GCA_002778355.1 Clitarchus hookeri | reverse complement strand
CCCCCCCCCCAATGATTTCAACATTATTTTATGTGTATTCTAAATTTTCTTTCCATTTCCTATGATTTTATTCACTAATTTTGAAAAAAAAATTTCCAAACTGTTAAACCCCATTTTTATTTCTTTCAGTATGCCCTCACTATCTATTTACATTTTTTCCTGTATTGTTTCAATTTTTTCTAAGGTTTGCATTTCTTTCAGTATGACCTTGTTACGCACTCTAATCGTTTGCATTCCTTTCAGTATTGCTTCGTTACACTTTTGCATTTCTTTCTGCATTGTTTCAAGTTTTTCAAATATTAACATAACAAATATTAATATTTGTTATGTTTACAAGAAATTAGCACAAAAAATATACTCTTTTTTCCAAACTTATGTACTTACAAAATTCTTCCTTTCAACCCACAAAACACAAAAAAAAATATTTTTTTCTCTTCTTGCGTCTCACAGAAAAATACTCCCACGACATCCCTTGGTGTGGAAACTTCTGCACCGCAACTGCAGACGTACTTCAGATGTTCTCAGCATACTCGGGCATTGCATTTCTCTCCCAATGTCTCGACGTGAAGCAAAAAAATTCTCGGGTGTGGTCCTTCCCTTTGCCAAAGTTCTCAGCTTCTGAAGTTCTAGACGTTCTTGAAGTTCGTACTTCAGCCACACGTATGGGTCGTCAGTTGTAACATTTCAGTTGTAATCACAATACAATTAACACGTTGGGCACCGGTTGTAACATTTCAAATAAATCCCCAGGTCATCAGTTGTAACATATCAATTCAGTAGAAATCACAAAGTCGTAATTAACATATTTTCCCTAATTGTATTTACTCTTGCTTTTTCTTCTTCAACAAAATTGTACAATTATCATTTTCATCTTCTCAAACACAATAAAATTAATTTTCCCTTATTCTTCAATTATTACATATTCATCTTTTAAAACTTTTGCAGCAATTGTCTTAACTATTAAATTATTAAAACTTTCTTACGTTCGTATACACGTCCATCATTGGAGGTGGTGGTAATTATTCTGCTAAAGAAATTTACGTTCAATTTTACATCTGCCTTGCTTATGTTGTCATCTGTCCTCTAATTGGCTGTCGTCTGACCACGCCACATCTCTCCGCCAATCGGCAATGGCGAGACGAGAGACAACTAGTGTGTGTTTTTTTTTGCATTTGTTTAATAAACTTTTATTACTTCTTACCCTCTAGAGAATAATAAATAAAAACAAACAAATTTAAAATACTGTATATAGTTTAGAAACAAATGAAATATACTTTCACATGATCTCTATGTCAATAAACTACTAAAATAACTAAAGTTTAACTGTATTTTGTTTAACTCCTATAATAAAACTGAATTTGGAAATTAAATTTAATGAATTGACAACATAAGCAAGTACTCTGTAATCATATATTGTTGATATATCTGTCACCAACGGTAAACATAAACCCTAAAAAACTGCAATGTTACAGCATGCCCAAGTATTTGCGCCCTATTCAATACACGTGTACTCACTCCTCATACAGTTTCTAAATTTGTGCTCTGGCAGGATAGTTGAATGCAGATAATGGGCATTTATGCCATTTATATCCAAATTACCTGACTTACGTATACATGTAAAAAGGTTTCACCAATCCTTGTATGACATTAAAAAAATTTTTAATTTAATATAAAAATTAACAAAAATTTTTACACATGAAAGAAAAGTATAGTTGTAAGTTATTTACAGATGAAAGACAAATTTTTCTTCAAAACAAACTCTCTTGCTATTATTCCCTACTGTAACTAAACATTTTAAAGTAATGCTGTTAGTACATCAAATACAAATTTTTTTTTAATTTACATTAATCATAATTGGAAAGAAAAAATAGTAGTATAATATGTTGTAAAACAAAAAAATATAGGTGGAAGGCTATCCAGTTTTTTTAACGCATGTATCGTGTGAAAAAGATTTAAGATTTAAATTATTGAACTGTTTGGTAATTATAAACCCTGACTTTCGAACACCTTCTGCCATTCCTCTGACTCAGAAATGTATATTTTGCATAATAGAAAGTATTATGCAAGAAGTGTGAGAACACGCGGCTTACTGCTGACTGTGTGCGATGGCTCAGGTGATAGCGGAAGAACTGCACACCGACCCCAAGCTATCCTCCACGGCCACAGTGACGGTGAGCATCGCAGACACCAACGACAACGCACCAGTATTCGACCAGGAGGGCTACGCGGCCACCGTGTCGGAGAAGGCTCCCGGCGGGACCGTGGTGACTACCGGTTCTGCCACGGACAGGGACAGCGGCAAGTTTGGTGTCAATGGCATTGTCTACGAGCTGTATGGTGTAGGTGCTGAAAAGTAAGCACTGTAGTTTCTTTAGCTGTGAGTTTTAAAAAAATTCTCTGTGCTTTCAATAGCATTTTGGACATCTCTTAATTTGTGGATTTCTTTCTTTCTGTAGCTTTGTTGTGAATAACCAAACAGGCGTTGTCTCTGTGGCACCGTGTCCAACCCTGGGTGAGGCGCCATGCCTTGATTATGAAAAGAAGTCTATGTATTTCTTAACATTCAAGGTAAGTCAGTTCCCTTACATGTCAAAGTTATGAGGAAAGTCTGATGGAAGTAAACATCAAACTAATCTTTCTTGAATACCAGCAGGTATTAAGTTTTAAGATTCACGGAAATTAATGAGACTATGAGGATTATACAGGAATTACATTTTTTGTATGGTAATATTAATCCCTCCGATGTACTTACCCCACTCCCCATAAAGTAAACAAGAGTTTTGCGCAAGATGACGAACCAGAAAATCATAACATAAGCTGCATGAAATTCCTGATTATTATTGTGGATTGTAACAGGTTGTAAACGGTTAATAATGTGCTCTGTACAACTGCCATAACATTCTAAATTAAAAATATCTGTAACAACGTTGTTCTGAGCTGGGCACAGGATCATGGTGTAGGTAGCGAGCGGTATTGTAAAACTATGGGAAAAGGAGAGTGGCATGGCAGGTGCAGGTGAAATGCAGGTGTAGGCTGTTCACAGTAAAGTGAGCACTTTCGAAATCAACGTTTTAAGAAAGTCACTGCCTGTAACTGCATTCATTTTAATGTGAGCGCTGTGTGAAATACTCATGGAAAAGTTGGCAGCGAATTACGAAAAATAGATCCACTTCTCAGCATAACATTAACATTTTCATGTTTTAATTTGTGGATGCTGAGGTTATTTAATTTGGTTTTTGACAGTGTTATGCATTAAAGACAGATATTTAGCTTATTAATAACATATTGTTACAAGATGCCCTAAGGGCATATCTGAGTTCATGACAAATGGAGGTCTTAAAAAAATAAAAGAGCTAAATTTGATTTCTAATTTTTTTTTTCACACAGCTATTATTAACAGCATTAAATTATCTATCTCTATTATTACTCTTTCTATTTCACAGTGAGTGCAATATGTAAAGTCGATTTCAACTCTAATTAATATCCTTCTCAATACTTCTGTTTTGTTATAGTCAATTAACTCATACTCATCATTAACACACTTTCAGTCTGTCTGTTGCCATCATTTGTAATGTTTTTCACTCATCAGTCCAATAGTACAGCCTGCCAGCNATAGTACACATTCTTCACTACTTGATGCTCGCAGTTGCAGATTTCCCTCCCGCTGGTCACTTCTCTCGCTACTCATTGCTCTTCCAGCTCGTCTTCAGTCACTTAATGTCGCACAATCACCCAGACTCCCGACTCTCATCCACTCTCAACTCATCAACTCCCCATGAGGCCTATCGCCCTTTTATATCAGTCACCCTGACCATCTGGAAGGTTCAACGCACCTTAGTCACACTGAGAGAAACGAGGTCAGTAAACCAGAAGATTCTTCAGATAAATGCAGAAATTCCATCTGCTGAAAGTCAGGAGCACGTGCCTCAAAAGGATTATTGTGGCGGTACACTCGTAACAAGATATGCGTGTCTTGGATTATTGCTAACATGTCATTCAAACATCCCTTGAGACTTGCCACCCACTATCACATAACAACTCTTTCCTCCTCTTCCGCTCGGGCGGGACCGGCCAAGGTCAACGCAGACCAACGACACGTAACGATATTGTGTGTTGCTGGCAATTTTACAGTTACACTTGAACGGCGCATAACTCAAGTGAGCAGGTCTACGACAATGTTAATTTCATATACAACGGAAGGATACAAAATAGGCGGAGAAGTAGATCCTATGCAGCGCTTTCAAAAGTGCTCACTTTATCGTGAACCGCCTTTAAATTCTGGAAGGTGGATTTTCCCTGGCCACCAACTAGTCAATTGGTGTGTTGCTCGGAACTAGTAGACCTGCCTATCTCAGAGCCTGGTTGAAGACCTAGCCTAAATGTTCCTGTGGCCACACTAGTTCATTGTGGTTTAGGTGTTCTGTGTGTTTTCGCCCGCCAAAATGCCACTGTGAAAACACAATTTACCGTACTTACAAGAGGCCAGTGCAACCGGACAGGTTAGAGAGCCCGTCACTCTGAAGTTAGCCGTAAGGTGGTCAAATAATAATGTATGCAACACACTCGCTCATAGTTTTCACACTGCCATATTCAAACATGATGGGGGTGGTGGTGATACACAATGTAATTAGATATTGTACATGATTCTGTTATACATATAACTACAAATAAACACTAAAAATATTGATTAATACATGTTACTTTCCTTTTCCCTTGGAGAAAAGTCTGCTGTGAAAATAAAAAGTATGCATCAAAACATTGACATAAATTGCACTCAATGAAATGTTGACACGTGCACGTAATTTACACTAGCAAGAAAAATAATATTAAAGCTTATTTTGCAGGATATTGAGAAATTAGTGTTTCACCAAAATGTGTTGTTAAATTTACATTTGTGAAGTTTTGGGGTGAGTTACATGACCACTGGCATAAAAACACTGGTTTACATAAACTTTACACTACAGATCAATTTCATACTACACGTCATTTGAATACTTCAAATATTGATTACTAATCCCTACATCCATGAACCAATGAGGAAAATAACAATTACGCTTTTTACCGTCTCCCCATGTGTCCAAGGCTTTAGACACGTCGTACGTGTAAGTAACAAAATGTCTAACAAGCTCTTCATTTCCACAGTTGTGATTTGATTGTGGTGTAATTATAATGCACTGAAACTCCTTTAATAAAGCTTCAAACCACTTTCCCTCAATTTCACATGGTTTTGATATTGAGCTGTGCGATAGGCATCCATGTTGTTGTGGCTGTCTGTTGGACGGGTGCGGCTAGCGTTCATGTTATGCAGTAGTCTGCTTAACACCCCCTGCGCACGCTTAGAGCTCGGGGATGCTGTGATGGAGAAAGGAGCAACAGTGGCTCGAGAAGGGAACTGTGGATGGCGTCAAACAAATGGTGGAGGGTGCCAGCGTACTATATTTTCTATGGAAAAAGATATAATTAACAGGAACTAATACAACTCTATTTTCCAATTATACATTGTGTAATAATATAAAAAGTTCTTGAAATTAAAATATGATTGGTTAATGTAATTTATTTTCATATGTATACGTAATTTTGTAATTGTTTAATATTTTAATTAGGAAGACATCTAAAAGATACATTAAAACAAATTCATAAGTAAAATTAAAATTTTATAAGACTTTTTTTACAAGTTACATTACTTAATCACAGGTAACATAATCCTTGTTGTTTCTGTGTGATTTATGGTTGCACTGTGAAACTAGGCAATGAAATTGCTTGTACAAACACATTTAGCAAAGACTTTAGATGTTGTCAGTTTACATGGTTGCTGTTGGCTCTACTTGTAAATAATTTGTGATCATAAGAGATATGCTTAAAGTGATACTTTTATATGTAATTAAGGGTCATGATTTTTTCAGACAAGCAACAAGAATATCTTGGTATTTATAGAGGGTTTAAATGTGTAGTTATCATTTTACCTTTGGCATTTTGTTCTGCTTTATTCTGCAAGTCATTTGAGGTAAGTTGGCTCACCTTAAGTTTACCACAAATGCAAAACTTAACAAATAAATACAAAAATTAATTTATACTTATGATGCCATCTACAAAGGTCAGCATTACTCCAGCAGGGATTTCAGGGAACAATCCTCAAGTAGTCATAAAAATGTCTTAATTCTCTTAAACTCTGTATGTAGACCAAAACAGTGCATATTTCTGTGGCAGTTTGTATTTAGAAGCAGCACTGCAGCTGTGATTAGTGGAATTGTGGCAAGTTGTCGTGGCCAAGCGCATGGGGCAGTCTTCAAATCAGCATACTCAAAATGTTTTCAGATTAGTTAGTGATGTGATTTTCTAACCTCCCCCAGGCAGCCATTATTCAGCTGATTTTGCAGTGATCAACTATGACCTAAAGATACTTCCTGTTTCGCTGGTGTGAATTTAAATTACTTTTTCAAAATATCAAAATTAAATGTTGGTTTCTTACAAAGAAGTAATGATGTTGGTTTTGTTGACAGGCAACTGACAATGATGGCAAAGGCCACTCTACTGTCGTGACGCTTGTGATATCACTGCTCGACGCCAATGACAACAGCCCTGTCTTCCCCAACACTAATTATAGAGTTGCAATTGACGAAGGTGCAAATAAATTTGAACCACCTCTGATTATTAAGGTAAGCAGCAATATATTTGACTTAATTTTAGTGATGAAAATTACCAACAGTTTGTGATCATTTCTGTCCTTATGACTTTGTTAAATAATCACAATATTTATGAAGACTGTGATCTAACCTCAGACCTCTTCTGGTCCGCTCGGATGCCGAGGCCATTGTGGCACCTCCCTCGTGACAAAGAGCTGTCCTCTACATAAATCAAAATAATGGTAGTAATAAACCTGGTGACATTATAGTTATGGTGCATGTGTGATATAAGTTTTTCATAATAACTAAAAGATAGTAACTGCTCATGCATGCCTAATATTTTGCAAGGTAATGTGTTGTGTGTTTGTTTTTGTAAGTTTCAACCTGTCAGCACATTAAATATAATTGTCAGTAGCCTGTCTATTTCTCGCCATACTTTTAATAAAAGTATTACCAAAAAGAAAATTATACAAACCCATCTAGACACAGTGTGCATACTACCACTAGTGAAAAAAATTGAAATGAAAATCTTGTGTTCCCACATGAAGTAAGGTCGTGTGTGGGTGATGAGGGGAGGCTGGTGTCCTGCCCGCGAGACAGACTTGTTACTCTGGCCAGCCTGAAGAATGGATAGGATGAGATGTAGGTGGAGTAGTGAAATGAAGACGAGCAGGAAACGGGTGAGCCCCGAGGAAACCTCTACACAAGTGTCCCCCAACACTCTCCACAGGAGAACTCCTCGTCTGAACAATTCTCACCTGCTAGAGGGGGGGATTAACTCGAGAACCCTCAGTCACTAACCAACTCAACCAATAGTGGGTCCACTATCACTAGTGCATTGTTTAAATTAACTTATGATTAATAAGTTTTCATTATGTTTATATTGACTTGGGTGTTTTTGTTAGTAGCTGTTATTTGTTGACGGGACTTATTTTATTTCCATTTTCACCTTTTTTACTTCTTCTTCTTTCCCAATTGTTAAGCTGCCTTACTTTCTGTTCAGAGATCTATTCATTTCCTGGCTGGAACCTACATTTCTCACTTTGTTATTTTTGTTTACTATGATTATATGCTTGCACAATCATTTGTCAGTTTCAATCCTGAGCCATTTCACCCATATTTTGAAGGACAGTTGTCTTTGGTTCTCTCCCTTTCTTGACATTACCCATGCAGTTTATTTGTGTTCAGTCTTCTACCCTTCGGACACAGACACAGAGAGCTTAGCAGTTAACTGTCATGATGACTGACAAAAGAGTCCTCTTCTAATGAGACCGGGGACTGCACTTAGAAAAAATCCTCACTGTACCTCACAGCATTAACTTAAGCTTCTCTGAAAAACTACGTGCATACAAATAATGCCACATCACTGGCTGTTTGGCGGAACTGAAGCTAACCTGGTCATTGCTTTCCTAGTGATTTGTTTACAACCTTGCATAGTAATGTACTGCAATATTAATGGCATGCCATTTCTTTGCCCTTCAGCCAAGTCAGGTTGCTGCATTTCTTAAGAGTGATTATGCTCTGACCTTAATCACCGAAAAAGTATTTATCCCCACCTTCACAATTGCAGTAAAATTATTAAATGTTAAGTAACCATTGTGGGAAGGTATGTACTCGGACAGGAAACATAGATTTGATCTTTGAATGAATCATGCCAGTCAATGCTGCTGGTCAGCAAGTTTTCTCGGAGATCTCAAATTTCCCCTACCCTTGCATTCCGGCGCTGCTTCAACCTCATTGCATTTCACCCTCATAGGCTCTCTTTGACCTCAATGTTGGTGCTGCCCAAATCTCTCTACTTTATATTTAATCTTTTGGAAAGGGAACTTGGTGATTCGTATTAACAAACTGTGCCAGTATTTTCCTGGACTGATGATGCAAAATGGACAAAATGTTACCAAGGTCAACTGGCCAGAATCAGCCACCATCCTTAACACACGCCAGACCTGCTGTGACATAACTAGGGATGAGATTTTATGGTTTAATTTGTACCGCAACTTCATTTTAAAAATTTTAAGATTTTGGTGTTACTGTTTTTGTCCATGTAAACACTCTGTATATTTAACAAAAATTGCATATTTAAACACGTATTCACGTAAAATTCATAATACGTAGCATTTAAATGACAATGCATTCAAGAGTAAGCATTTTATTCAAAATAAAATAACAAAGACATATAATTACATTTTATACATTAAAATATGTTCTGGTATGAATGTCCAAGTTTTTAGACAATGTGAATATCCTTCGGTCATTATCTTGCAAAAATATTTGGAATATAATTTGTTTAACAAAGTTAGTTTTATTGATAAATTAGTATTTTTGCTAATTTATTTTTATTTCATGTTGTAATGATGCAATATTATAAATTATCGGAATACGCTGTTCATTTTCTTTCGTTTAACGGGGCTTCGTAATATTTTATCAGGATTGAAAGTTTGAAAGTTATAGCCGCGGTGTAATGTTTATCGAGCATCCGGTTGCCGTTTCAGAAATCGTAATTTTTATTAGCATCAGCATTAGTAGAATAGAAGCTTTTCCGACTGCGTCGACAGTTTTTGTTCTGGAAGCTTTGGATTATCTTTTACCTACGACACAGTTCGAAGGGCTACGCAGTTCGACATGGCGTGGTGACACACGCTATGCCCATATTTGGTAACAGTTGGTGGCACCCTGGGGGAGAAGTGGGGTAGCCACGAGAGACAAAAACCCTTGACGAATACCGCCCGCTAGCAATGTAAGACCAACAGTGAAGGAAGACGCATCTGGCGTGACGAATATCGCCCACACCGGCAAGTATCCGCGACCTTAACTTCATTCTTTTTCGGCATATACTAACTTCTCCTAAATTATTTCCTACCGGTGGGAAGTGCCAGGAGGGAACTGACGTCCCTCCTGCCTTCGTAACTTCTTCTTGCGACGCAAGTTTTCAAGATGTGAATAATCAATAAACGACTGTGGCACTGCTCTTTGCTTGTTTAGTCGGTGAAACCTGTTTGTACTCAGCATATCTGATTGTATGTGAACTATTTCATGTGATTGATAAATACAAGTACAGGAACAAATAAACCGGAACTTGACTTTATTTGATTGGCGCCTTTTTAACGTTTCATGCTACTACCAACTGAACTAACCGAGTTGAAACTTCCATTCGTCAATCCTTGACGTGGAACATTACAAATATGGCGGCCCTAACGTGAGGCTGTATTGTTACATCTTAACTTAAATTTTTGGTGTTATGCATGCATTTCTGTGTTATTTCAGTTATATTGCTATTCACCATACAATCTTGCCTCATAGCCAGACACGTTAAGTGAGGTACATCACAGGAGCCAGCAGCAAGTGCGATACTTGTCCCTACCCCCTGCCCTGGTAAACTGTAGTTTTTGTATAATTGTGAGATATCAATCACAACAATTATGTATAAATGATTAGTGTTAACCATTCTCAATATAAATATGGTGACTTATGATTGGACTGGATAGGTGGGCTAGAACAGGCACTGTTCTGCTTCATCTGTTGGCTGTGCGCCATGGTTAATTTCATAATATAACCAGTCTTTTACAACAAATGTATTTGTTATTACGTAGTGAAAACTCCAAAATACAAGTTCTTTGTCATTTTCATAAATTTAGTTTGATAATTATTTGCACTTTGGTATTTAATATTACATTGTAATAATGTAATATTGTATTGTATACTAGCTGATTGTCTGTGGCTTTGCCAGTGTATACTACACAAGCAACTACTAACTTCCTTTACTGAAGGACCTCTATGTACACCACTTTAGTGGTTTTGCCTTCCAGAGCTAGGATTATCAAGTTGCTAAGTGAGGTTACTCTGGAGCAGGCCACTTAGACCTGCCCATGTGAGAAGCAGTCCTCCCTCAAGTCTATCCCTGACACATTTTGCAACTGTCGCTGGATCTAATGTTCAGTCATAGCAAAGCAGACCTTGAGTGGAAACTGCAGTATCTTAAACTTCAAAGGGTACTCAGATGGAATGAGTAGTGAAAACTCATTCCCCCCATGCACATCTAATGAAGACTGTGGCCTCTATTACATATTTTGCCAAGTTTTCTCTTGGAACCTGGTGGTATTGAAGGGTTTTGGCAGGTTTAAGGTTTCGCCTTTAACGTTAATGGAGTCCCAACTTTGAGGAGAAACTTCTGTGGTGATACGCCAGGAGGAGTTGGACCGTTGATGAGCTTCACAGGGTAACGGACTTCATCATTCATTTTTACAACTCTGTCCACATATTTGTACTCTATTTCTGCCCCTATGAACATCTTAAGCAAATTATGCAATGGTCTACCGCATTGTTAACGTTGCTCAATCCTCATTTACATTTTGTTCTATTCAATATTTTTAAAACTATTTTGTTATTCACTTTGTCTCTATAAACTGAGGATTGGATAAACTAATATTTGTCTTCTGAGTATTTCTAGTTTTAATGCTACTGTAATATATTTTATGTTAAATATTAATTAGGTGAACAAAATCTCTGATTTGTTTGAGACCCAAATATAAACAAATGTCCTTGCCATTCTTATAACATGTGATTTTGTCAGTTCTTTAGGGGATTTGCAAGTTTTTCGTTCTGGCACTTCTGATTGCAAGAAACCATTTAAATGTTGCAATACAAAGACTGGTTATGATTCAACTGGCATGGGAATTCTATCCTAGTTTATACTCTATCCAAAATAACATACAAAAATATTAATTGCTGAACCTATAAAAAGGAATTTTAATGCATATATAGAATCTTATAAGGAAATAAAAGAATAGAGCATGATGCATTACACTGATCACACAATTTATGAAAATGAGATAGGTATTTAATTTTTGATCCTGCTTAGTTCTTACAACTGTGTCTGCAATTTTAAAGGAAATTAAATTTTTTGTTTTACTATAAGAAACAGGTTTTCTTTGTATTTATACTTTTATCGTTTGATAAGTTTTGATAAAATATTTTGGTTTGAAATTTAAAGACATTAAAATGATGTAATGTAGGTAACATATAATCAAAACACATTTGACTCCTTTTCTTGTTTTTAGGTGTTTGAATTTCTAAAAATCTGGAAAATTCATTTTTAGGTAGTTATTAATGTAGCCAACCTTTGGAAGTAAAGAGCATAATGATATTCTGTTGGGTTTATGTTCTACTGAAGGATTATTCAAAAACACTTTTTACCCCTTATCACCTTATTACGAGTTGAATATCGGAAAATCCTGATATTAATTTTTATGTATTATCCAGCCAAACGTTTTAAGTAAAGAGCATTATTTGGTTAATAAGTTTTTGAGGAGTCCTCGGAAATACATTTTACCTTTTTTCACCTTCATAGGTGTTGAATTTAAAAAAATTCCTAAATTTGGTTTTTAGGTAGTTATATCAATAGCCATTTAAAGGAAAGAGCGTAACTATTTCTTATTAGCTTAGTGAGCTTTTTAGGAGATCTCGAAAACATGTTTACCCCTTCTCACCACCCCCTTGTGCGTTGAATTTTCAGAAATCATAAAACATGTTTATAAGTATTTATGGAAGTAGTATTTTATAGCAAAAAGCATTAAGATATCTTATGGGGTTGAAGAGCTATTGAGGAGTCCTCAAAGCCACTTTTTGCCACCTTAGAAAATTAATTTTTTTAAATTTTGAAATTGATTTTAAGCATTTTCATAGGTTTCCTATTGAAGCTGAACACACAACAAGTGTTGGTGAGTTATTGAAGAATTTTCAAAAACACATTTTACCCCTTTTGAGTATTTAAGGGATCAAATTTCAAAAAGTGCTTTCTTAGTGGGTGCTTGCACCCTAAAGAGAATCCATCCGTAAATTTACATACTTTTGTGCCCAGCGGTTTGCGCTGTGCGTTAATGAAAGAGTGAGTCAGTGAGTAACTTAATTCTATACATAGAGATTATTAAAGATACATTATTTATCCATATGGAATGTTACAGATGTTTTTTGGACTTATTTAGCATAAAACCCAGTTGTTAATCTAACACTCCTCTGAAAGAAACTTACTCTGATTCCTGTGCCACCCTTCTTGGGAAAAAAATCTTGGTGCTGCACGACATATTAAGTACATGTACATCTAAAAGACAAAGCTGTTCAGTGAAGGCATGTCCAGTTGGCATGGGATTAATGCTCCTGATGTCAAATTGACACTGGCATGTGGCATAGTTTTCCTTATCTGGTATATATGTGCATGCACATTACCTCATAAGAACTATCACCAGATTTATAGTAGTGTCGAAAGTAGCAAAATGACTAACAGTGCTTCATAATGCTACTGTAGTAGCTGTGGAAAGTTTTATATATTTCTTTATTAATAACTAAAACTGCTACAACTCATTAATTTTAATAAACTCTTTTGATTTTGTATTGCCACCGTAAATGTCTGCAAGTGAGGTAACCTCAAGTGTTTGTGTGTTGCAGGCTCGAGATGCTGATAATTCCTCAAAAATAAGTTACTCCATTGTCGAAGGCAATACCAACAACCTGTTCCTAATCGACAGCAACACTGGGGAAATAACCGTGGCAAATCCAAAAGGCCTCGACATGACAAATGTTACCAACAACCCCATCCAGTTAACAGTTGAGGTAAAGTGATTGTGTTTCACACATCAACTAACTCTACGTCATTGTAGCTATTGTCTTCTGCTGTGTGTATACTAGCAGCAATGCTCATGATATAACTTTGTAAAAAAATGAAAAACTAATAATGCTAAATATTTTCAAGCAAAGGTGACGAACATTGAAAGGCAGTAAGTGACCATTCCACTTTGCACATTTTACTGAATTCCAAATTTTCTAAGGAAAAGAGTAAACATTTTGGGGGTTAAACAGGGATATGTTTTAAAGTAAAATTGGGACTTCCGAGAGAAGAAAAAAAAAAATTTCCATGTTTTTTTACAAAAACTTAAATTATCTTAAACATGGTCGCGAGTACTTCACTTTAAAGTTTCAAGTACATCTTTCAAATTTGCATCAAATGTGATATAATTAAATACATATTCAGTATAAAGGATTTTTTCTGTATAAAGTCTTCTTGTGTACTTGGTATTGAGATTCTACTGTATAGGATGACAGTATGTCGCCAGAGCTCTTAGATAGAGTCCTTCAGAAATGTTGTGTTGGCAGGCGAGTGACGAGGAGTTCACGGCGACAGCCACAGTCGACATTGCGGTGCGAGACGTGAACAACAACCACCCGGTGTTCAGCAGAGAGAGCTACCTGGTGTCCGTGCAGGAGGATATGCCCATTGGTGAGGCTCAAACACTGCACTTCCTTGTAGATCCTCAGTCAACAGATGTGTTTATGTCTTCACTGCTACTACCAAGTAAGGTGGCACAGTAACAGACTCACATTCGAAATTACCTGGGTTTGATTCCTGGTCCAGGCATCCTGATTTCAGTTTTCGTAGTTTCCCAGGTGAATGTTTTGCTGGCTAGGCCAACTATCACCCTTAACATGCCAAAAAAATTCCTACCCTACAGTCCTGCCACCAGAGCCAAACGCATTGGCTCCACCCTCAGTGACATCTACAAACAGCCAGAGTTCCCCGACAGGAGTTACCCTCGTCCACACACCAACAAGCCATTTCCAAAACTGGAACACACGCCAAGGTCAACAATTCAAATATCCTATTGGTTGTTTCATATCATGAAGGTCTTAATGAACTCAGAACCATCCTCAACTCTGGATACAAAGTTTTGACTTCTTTGCCACAAACACAAAACCTGTAATCGAAACCACCAAGATTGGTTTTCATTTTCAAATAGCCAAACTGCAACAGACTGGTGTGTCCAAAACTACAGCATACTACAGTCACCAGAAGATCTTACAGAAAACCTGATCTACTAGCTACAGTGCAAACACTGTGATGCAGAATACACAGACGTCGCCAACACTCTCAGGCAGAAAAATGAATGGCAGTGTAAGGCACACCAAACAAATCATAGCCACAACATAATTCACCATCTAATCGCTAGTTTAGTAATAAGAATGCTCACCCTACTATATTATAGTGTGCTTTAACTCGCCGTTCAAGGAAGTTGGCCTAGTCAACAATACATACATTTTTTTTGTTCTTATCTATGTGTGCGTGTGTATGTGGACAGGTGCTAGCCTTTGAGTACTTTTACAACTGTCTTCTTATATAACATATAATTTATTTTATATATATTAAGCATAATCTATGTGTCTTATTCCAGTATATTTGCATACATGGTATTTTATACTGGGAACCTGTTTGCTATATTCAGTTTTGATAAACATAAATTTGCTGGTGACTTTACTAACACTCTAAACCTCTCTCATGTAGTTGTAAACATTTCCACGGCTATTATATAAATCCATTGGTTCAGGAATGGGTAAATATTTTTTGTCCCTCTCAAAGAATCTTATTTTTTCTGTAGGACAATAAAAACATTATTGTCTGTAAGTTGTATTTGTTTTTATTCCTGCGGCTGAGTGCAAAAAATTTATTAATAACTGAAATGAGAAAGAATATTGATCATCAGGATTACAGAGCCCATTCGTATACAGTCTTAGAAGATAATTAACAAACCCTAGAATAACCATACATTAATTTCCTCATAATAATCATTCTAGATTTTGGATTTTGACTTTAATTGAGTGATAAAACCCACTTTGACTGACGCAAAACTATGCACAATCAAATAACATAGTTTATCAAGAGGAAGACTTCAGTATCCAACAGAATCATGATTTATATGCCATTTTGATTGTTTTAGTTTATCCATATTTCATTCAGGTGAAGTTTTACCACTTATTAAATGCCATAAATTTTACATGCAAATCGTATCTACACACTTGCAGTGTGCTTCCTCTCCACTGAATAAATAATTGTAAAAGAAACCTACATTAACAACTATTTTACATATATCTTAATCGTTTTGACCTACTGTATCTTCATATTCATACATGCAGCAATTATTTTTTATTGTTCAAAGCTCTCTCTTGTATTAATATTTAAAAACTTTTCTGTAAAGCAAATTTTTTTAAATGACTGGAAAACTGCTACTTGTTTCTAAACATATATTTTAATTTTTGCCAGGTGACATTGGTTTTCATGTAGAACATTACTAGGCTCTCCTAACTTGCAAATCCATTGCTCTGCATGTTTACAAACTTCATACACTTTGCTGTCGAAATATTAACACAATATTTACATGCTCCTCATAATCATCATTATCCTCCTCACCATCATTATCCTCAGCCTCCTCACCACCACCACTGCCATTGCCTTCATTCTCACGAGTCATCATTAATCATCATTAGCACCATCACAGTGTCACATTCATGATGATGACAATGATGACCATTGTGATGATGTTCCAGCCACTGGGTGGGTCTACTTGCAGCATTAACCTATCCATCTTCTGTATTCCTGCCAATTAGCCTTTTTCCATTCATTGTATCTTCTCTATTCCAACTACTCAATTCCCTTCAACCATTTATCCCTGGGTTTTCTCTGTTGCCGTTTGCTCACATTTGTTTTTCTTTCTGCGTGTAGAGTAACTTCTTTTCTGCCATCCTCTTCACCTGTCCTTACCATTTCAGTCTGATTTATGTTCTGTTTGGGGTCTTCTTTCAATGTGTCTCTAATTTCATAATTTATCATCTTATCAATTTTTTTAAGTCTGTTTCTTAAATTTTTGTTTCACTTGCCTGTACTTAACTCAGGTCTCTTCCTTTTAATGTCCATGTTTATAATACATATAGTACATCAATATTGGTATATAGTACATCTTGTGTATGGCATATTTACTTCTTTGAGGAACATCTTTGCTCCAGATTAACCCTCTGACCTGTTTCATGAGACTTGTTTGTCTTACTTGTTTGCTTATCTGTCTTTCATTCCTTCCATTTTCCCCTATCATACTTCTCAGGTCCTGAAAACTCTCCCTTCTTTCTGGATGTAATCATAACGTCACTCTTTCTACCCTGTTTGGTCACACTTTAGTTTCTGAGTTCAAGTGTTGCAATCACGTATGTTCTTGGTAAGTGCTGTACTTGTATTCAGCACTTGTCTAGCAACCAGTGAGCAGCATGGAAGCATTCACGTCAAAGAAGTGTAGAAAATGCCGCAAATCAGGAAGACTCGGCACTGACGCCTTGCTTGTACAGTACCATTTATAAATACGGTATCGTTCATGTGCAACGTGTCCACAGTCGTGGTTACAGTGACTGAATGGGGTAGTGTTAAACTCGATCCCATATTGTTTCACACCATCGTCCCGCTCATCTACCTGCTCCTATATCACATCTGTATTTATCCATATCATCATTGCCTGCAAATGCTATGCCACCTTCCTCATCAGCTCATCCATAACCATAATAAAACATAGAGGTGAGAGAGACTCTTGTTGTAAGTCCCCTTTACATCTCCTTTCCTTACCTTCACTCAGCTCACACTTCCCTTGTACTCTGTCTGAGGTATTCCTTATTGACATGAACTTTGTTTACAGTGCTTATCATATGCCTTTCCAGTGTCTAAGAATGGCAGTACCATTTGCAGCTCCTTCTCACACTCATAGTGGCGGTGTTGTGGTTGTGTCACAGTAAATATGAGATCTATTGTGGATCACTCTGGTCTTTAGGCATTTGGTTTTGCTCTCAAGTTTCCTACCACTCCATTTCTTATCTTATGATAATATGTTTTAGCACAGTGACACTATCTTTCACCAATGAAGTAGGCATTTTTCTTCCTTATATGTCACCATCCAATCAACTATAACAAAAAATATTCATTCAGAATAATACTAAAACAAATAATGTTTATAAATTTATGTCAAATAGCAGTACTTATATTTTATTCCAAGGACCTGAGTCAATGCAAACTAGGCAACAGTGCAAGCTGTTATTGGATTGTAGGGCCAGTTAGTGGGAGGAGCATTGCAGATTGGCTTACCTTGAGTGGCCAGGTGCTGACTCTGTCTAATTATTTGTATGTTTTGCAATGCCAAGGTACAAGTATAGAACAGACACAGGCAACAGATGCAGATTCTGGTGTGAATGCTGAGATTTCGTACACGATCCAGACGGGAGGGTTTGAAGACTTTGCAGTGAACAATGAAACAGGGCTGATCACCATAGCAAGCAAGTTGGACTATGACCGCCGCGACCTGTACACAATAGAAGTTATTGCTGTGGATAATGGTGAGTAGAAGATGAAGCGCAACTCCTTAAAAAGAGTTTACACCACACTATTGTTCTTCTTGTTGTGGTCATATTTTCTCAATTTAATGCACACTTAAATACAGACCTTTAATGCCCATGTGAGTGTCCTTCATGTTAACAAATGCAGAAATATTATATATAATCTGACTTCAGCCAAGTTTTCTTCTAAATCATCCATGAAGTGCAGACTTCAGTGGTGGTGGCTCGTAATGGTTGTGTTTGACACATTGCTTCACCTAAAGTTTAAAATTAGAGTTTCTTTACTTTGTTGGTAATATTTCTGTGTGATTCATTATTCCACCCAACTCCAGCAAAATTTTCGATAAAAGAAAACTTGTTCTTATGGTGCTCTTTCACTGAAGGCTTGAGCTCAGCTGGAATCTACAGCTAACAGCACTGCTGATGTGCTAGCCACTTTGCCTCGGTAGCACAGGACCGGGGAAGCAGGATCATCGTGATATAGATGGTTTTTGATGGGAAAAATGCTTGAAAACTTAATGTGTTTTCTTTTGTGTTGATGCACTGTGACAGCCCAGGTAAAACAGTTCATCAACCCAGCCATTACAAGTCCCCACTGCTAGACTTTTACATTTGTCCCTTTAGTATCTTTATTCTATTAGAAACACTTTTATCTCTTTGACTTTTAGAAAAATGTGTTTGAAAGGAATACTGTATATTAATTGAATCACACTAAATCTCTTATCATTGATTTGAGTCAATTTTCTGAAATATGCATCACACAAATAAATTGTACAACAAATAAGTATTGAAAATGACATGATTATGATAAAAAGAATGCTGTGCACACATTGCTCTGTTTCTTTAATATTTTCAAAGTTGTATAATAATTATGTATTGTATTGCTACTGTTCGGTTTAATATTGTATATTTACCTTTCAATTTGCATAATTTATAATATTTATCCATTGGTTTTATTTTGAATGCTATCATATCACATTACCACATGATTTTCAAGGTCGATAGCCGTCACTGGCTCTTGAGTTATGGGGACCTCCAGGCCTTCCCACTTAAAACCTCATTTTACACCTCCCCCATCACACCAGTATGCACTTTAACAATATGTTACAAGAAAATACAATAGCTAAACATTAGTAATAAACATATTTTTAATACAACATTCTCATTAATAGTTAATACAAACTGGTCTTCTTTCCCCTTGGGGTAAGATAGAGAATTTAAATGTTTATTTGTATACTGGATTTAAAATATTTACTAATTTGTTTTACAATGTAGTTTCAAGTTCACTGGAAAAAAGGAAGTCATGCTATGCTAGTAATAGGAATGTCCTATTTTCCTATATCTTGAAACACAGAATCAACATTTTTATGTTGTGAGATTTTTTATTGTTATTGCAAAATACTGTTAATTAAAACTTCAAAATTACAAACAGCCAAAATGCATATCCTTATGGTTTGTATTAAAGATGTTTAAGCATGTACTAATCAGTTTACTTCAATACTTAGCATGTGCAGGTTTTTAAAAATTTCTAGAACAGATGTGAATAATATATATAAGGCGTTAATTGAATAAAGATCTCATGGGTCCGTCAAGGAGCCCGAAGCTCGTTGCTACCGTACTGCCAGCAACACTCCTCGTCACGGCTGCTCGCTCACGTTTCTGTGTTCTGGCCAGTTTCAATACCATTTGACTTTACACGATGATACTATTCCTTGTGGTCATAAATATTGCCATAGGACATTAATTACTTTCTGCGATCTTCAGATTATTGTTATACTTTCAAAGTTTGTTATTGTCCAGCAAGTAAAAAGAATAACACTTTTGAACACTTGTAGATCTAGAACAAGAAATCAGTGATAGCACACTGTGCGTTCCCTGAGTCTAAGAAAAGGAATTTTCGGTATTCTCCAGTTTTTCTGTTCCAAGCAAGAAGCATTTCATTCTCGTCATGCTTTTTCAGAATATATATATATATAAATAACAACAGTAACTTGAGCTTATTTGAACCAAATAAGCCATTAATAGCACCAATTTGGTTTTAAAAGTTACTGATTTAGTTCAGGCAGTATTGGTAAAAATTTATTTCCACCATCACTATAGTAAATAATTTATATTGATTGAACGATGTGAGTATAATTATTAGATATGCAGCAGTTTAACTGTTTGCAATTTTCTGACTCTTTGAGAAGTGCAGTTAAATTATAATTTACAACTACTTAATGTACGGGACAGTTACTTTGTAGCCATGAAAGTAGTAGTTGTATTATTACATTACTTAATACGAATTGGTTTTATCTTCCTATATTTTTATTTCACTATTAATTGTTATTATATTTTCCCAGCAATTTTTAGTTCAAAATTGTTTACAAGTTGTATTTAATTCAAATGACCTACCTATATAGTTTGAAAAAAAAATAAGGATAATAATAAAGCCATTAAAAATGATTTTGACCATGTGGTTTCAAAAATTTTAGCAGTGGTAAAACACAAGCATATAGTGCAATTCAAAACAGCTGCAACAAATTCGTGAAAATATTTTTGATCTAGGTATAAATAAAGTTTATTATTTCTGATTTCCACCTAATACTAAGACATGCTTGAAAGGCTATTACCAATATTTTTTATGAAATTTCATGGCTAATCTTTTTATATGTATATAGTTATTAGAGAAAGCTTAACTTGTAAAAACATGGTTTCGTGTAGTTATCGAATTGAGAATCCTCTCACTGTAACGCACTTGACATGCCCATCACAAAGGTACGTATTTGAAAAATTATGGTTTGTATTTTCCAACATACAACTGTCAGTGACATGATATAGTGAAGTATTGTCAGTAACTTCATTCATTAATGTTCCAGAGTAAATTTCATATTACCTACAACAGGTTTTTGACATGTTGTAATTAAAAAAAAACAGAAACTTTATACTAGAGTGAATTTGATGTGGTGTTGTCTTGTGAGTTTACGTAAAATGTTTATTGCTGAGTGAACTTAATGAAACACGTGGATGATGCTGTAGACTGTCTATCACAAAAATATGTATTTTTTTTAATAAGGTGTGCCACGGCTTACGGGAACAACCACAGTAACCATCAACGTGTTAAACAGCAATGACAAGGAACCATATTTCCATCCTGCTACTCAGAGGGCTGAGGTAAGTGGTACATATTATTCTGTTAAAACTCTTGTTTTCAGTAATATTACTTTCTTTTCTACGGAGGTTGTACTACTATACCAAAGCAGTGGTGGCTCATGAGTCCACAAGTAGGCGAGGCACCGTCAAGCAGAATGTGGAAATGAAATTTGGAGTTTATTGTATTGGGAAGAGGCTGATGCAAGGAGTGTATGACTAGGAAAATCTAAATATTGTGGTAATTAATCTGATAGTTGTCTTATGGATATTACATCATTACACAAATAAATTATATAATAAAAATAACTTACATAACAAGGCTACCAAGTTCTGTCAATCTCACAATGTCTGCTGCTGATTCAAAATAACATGTTGGTATGTATACAGTTTGTTGTGAATACAAAGGAATACATCTTCTACAAATTCACGAATTAGGCAAACTGCCATCTCCTATTCGCTCGTAAGATTCAAGTTATCTTTTGACAGTTATTGATACACTTTAACTTGAACAAGCACTACCTGGTAACACCATTTGAAAATACAGCATAGGTTTGTGGTACATTCCCAGCCTGTGTGTGTCTTTATTTGCAGAGATGTGAAAGTTTTTTTAATTTAATGTCAGAAGGCAATCTGCGAACAGCAGAGCTGAAGGCCAAGTTTCTCACGCGAGCAAAACAAGTTAACTACTGTAATTACCCCGTACTACAAGGAGGATATTACGTGGGTTCACCGTCTGGCTGCATTCCAACACATATGTGCCTCGAGAACACAACCCGTCATGAGTGAACAGCCTTACAAAAATAATTAGACTTTACACATGCACACAGGATGAAAATTTATCACATGCTTGTTTACAAGTCTCTGGGGAATGTGGATCTTGGCCTAGGCATCAGGTGAGTAAGTGTGGTCAGAGGTATATGTTTGGGCCTAACACCTGGCAATAGGCAAGAATAATGATGACTTAAAAACCAGAAACTTAAGAATCACATCAGGTTTTCACTACATCTTTGATAGATACTAGCATCTTGGATAGTAGGAAGAGTGACCAACTTGTCTTGTGTTGAGAGTTGATTGGAGGAGTTTAGGTTGGTGCTTAATATAGAGATCTTGACTACCAGTGAGGGTGAGGTGAGTTGGAGATGGAGCAGCAGAATGCAAGGACGAGGGAATTGGTAGTACCTCGAGAAAACCTGCCGGCTAATGGTAACATTTCCCATATGCAAAAATCTGGATGACCCCAACTGGGAATCGAACCTGGTTTGCCTTGGTGGGAGGTAGGTAGTTTGGCCACTGCACCAGTGTGAGTATCTTCTATATGCTGCATGTAGATTACATCTCAGGTTCAGTGTAAATATGTATGTACTTGACGCGTGATGTCGGGTGACTGAAGACGAATTCACAGTCGGGCAAGGTTTAGTGTGTCTTTCAGAGACACGGGCGGTATGCTTGGCTGACTTTACTGGCCGCTAATCGGACCTCGGCCAGTGTATAGGCTAGGGCCCGTGGCTTGACCGCAATGCACAAAGTCTGCTTTGGGCTTGGCTGTGTCCTTTGTATTACTGGTTTGCACACAGCCACTGATTTACCAGTATTGGGCATGGCCTAGGGTATCGCCTGACTCAGTTGCTGTTGCTGCTGAGGTCAGCCAGAATTCTTGCCCACTCCTTAGGTGGAGGCGGTGCTAGGGTGCCCGTGGAGGGCTGCTGGCCCTGGTGCTCCGGAACCACGGGTTTGCTATCCCCAGTGACACGTGACGTCCCTGACAGAAGTCGGTGACGATCGCATGCGACTGGCCAGTAGTTTTGAATGGCTGCTGAAATGAGGGGGAGGGAGCTGGGAGGTGAGGCCTCTCAAACTGTCGGAGGGCTTGAGCTCGTTCCCGGGGGTTTGGCTGCAAAGTGCAGTTGGGGCTGGGTTACATCTTCCATTGGATTCGGAGGCAGTAGCTACTTTCCTAGCTTGCCCACTTCGCACCACTCCTATGGGTATATGGCATAAAGGTAGGTACTAAAGTCGGCCCCACGAAGGAAGAGCAGGAGACGCTGATCCCTAGTAAGGTGTGTAGCCAAGCCGAGGCCGAGTCAACCAGAGTCGTAACCAATTACTCCAACCGGCGACAGTTCAGCGCGATGGTTAGAGCGGTGGGTTTATCCTGGATGTCCGACAATGACGTGGATGTGGTCCAAAGATAGGCAGATCTCTAGAACCAGTCTATCACTCCTTCCGGTGACAGTTCAGCGTGGTGGATGGAGTGAATTGGCTGGGCTGGTTGACTAGCCACCTTGTGTATTGAGTCTCTAGTGATTGTAGCTCTACCACACTGCACACCAGGTGCACAGTATGGGTGTCCGTCTAATAGGTGTGTTTGCCACGTATGTGCACCCGGTTAAGGGAGCCCTCAGTCCTACTCTAAGTTCAGCAATTGGGTTTGTAAATGACGCGGTTTCCTGCTTTTCCCTGGTCGACTGACGTCTACGGGGGATAAAAGTTACAGTCACCCTAGAATCAGTGCTCTGAAGGGTAAAAGAAAACGTGTTTATTCTATGAGAAATAGACACAGTGGCTTGTACTACCTCCTAACTAACCAGTAACTGAAACAGAAGTAGACTACGAATACCAGGTGAATGGGACATGAGTCTATACTAAACAAGAGCAGATGCGGCTAGGTAGCTATAGTACTAACTGACCCTAACTAACTCGATGCTGTTGTCCAGAAGGTACTCGGGTTGCACTTCCAGAAGGGTAGTGCATGTTGAAGGAGGTTGAAGACTTCTTCGGGGGTTGCTGGTGAAAGTCTTGAAGAGCTTCTGGTAGGTCGCGAAGATGTTGGAGTTGGCAGAGAGCTCCAGCACACAAAGTGGTGGAGTGAGCTGCTGAGAATGAACTGCCATTATGCAGCGGTGCACGGATGTATATTCCACCTGCCCGCAGCTCTCTGAGGTGCGGGGGTGATTTCCTCCTCCTGTGGGTGATGCTGCGCTCTTGGGTGCCATCTCTCGGTCCATGGAAAAAGCAGGCGTCTCTGTCATGCAGGGTTGCATCGGCTGCACGAGCTCAGGTGCCTAGCTGGGCCACTTGGCTGGCTTCTATCACACGTGGGGTGTCTGCGTGATGTCTGACACAAGGGTGAAACGAACTAGACAGACGTGTCCGCGGGTGCCCCCGCGTCTAGGGGCGTGCTGGTAGGCTCTGGTAGCAAGTAGTTTCCGGGTTCAAATCCCGCCTGGGGTGACGTGGTGACACGTGAAGATGAGTCAAAGTCATGTTTAAATAATTGTCGGTGCGCGTCACGTTTCATACTGTATATGCTCTATGTAAAACTATTTTATTAATTGTAGTTCATAACTTCATGTATGGTTTTGGCATATGAGTCATCAAGGCGGCCTAAATTTGTTAAATTTGTAAACTTTTCTGGTCATTATGCTGCAACTTCAGCATAGTTAATATAATACAAACATAAATGCAAGTATTGTGAAGGATTGCCTCACACAGTGGCTAGGCTTCTTCAACTAAACTGGATATTTATTCCTAAGGCTACAGCATGTTTTGAAATGCTGCCTTGTACGCTCTGAATTTCTTTCACAATGTTTTCTTTGTTCTCAAAAAAATTAAATACCGTCAATATATTTGTGGCACATTTTGTATCTCAGGTTGCGGAGGATGCTGTCCCTGGAACGGTATTCTACACGCTGCAAGCCAGAGACCCAGACATCAATGACACTGCAGCGCTGAACTTCGCGGCTGCAGAGCCCATCACTGCGATTGACAAAAATGGGAAGCAAGTTGCTGACAACAATGCTTTTATGGTGATTATATCAGGAACAAAGTAAACAATAGTAACTGCACTATAAGTAGACAATTTGCAGTTTTCTGTAATCACTGGAAGCATTTCACATACAAAATCACCTTGTTAGTTTCTCATCAAGATACAGTGTTTTTTCATCTGTGATCAGCTTATTCATTCAAAGACTTTTTTTTATAGATTTTACAATATTCAGTTTTAAATTTCCAAGCCTAAAGAAAATAAAGAGTTGCCAAAATGACAAAGCATTTGTGTGAATTTTGTGCCTGCGGGTACAAATTTTTAAAGCTTCTGTTTTGCTGAAGAGTGCTGGCTTTAATGTTGAAGCAAATGTATGTTTCAGAAATTAATTTCTGGGAAATAAAATATTTAAGTTGTGTCCTTACAACTTAAGACTGGCAGTACTGCATGAGCAAGTAATATGGTGAAAAAAACTGTATTCTGGTAACATGCAAAGTTGTTTTGAACTTTGGTAAAAAGTTATGAGGTTATTCTTCACATGAAGTGAACTGGAAGGCATAATACGTTATAATGTCACAGACGTCAGATTTGGCGGCTGGAAATCACAGCTTGAATTAGGTATTTACTCGACAGACACATGAGACTTAAATAAAGGCACCATATTAAAAGAAAATAAAAAATTTAGTTGTCTGACTTTTTCCTCCTAGTTTTATTTCAAGTTTAAAACAGTTCACATTCTTCAATTAAGGCAGAGTCACCAACAGTCAGCTTAACAACCCAGTGGAAGCACAGAACAGCGCCACAGAGTTCATTAATTATGTATGTCATTAAAAACTTGCATTCNGCTTAACAACCCAGTGGAAGCACAGAACAGCGCCACAGAGTTCATTAATTATGTATGTCATTAAAAACTTGCATTCCGACAAAATTACGAAGACAGAAGGGACGTCATTTCCCTCCTGGCACCCTAGTGACCTCCCACACTGGCGGAAATAATTTAGTAGATAAATGTAGTACATAAAATAGAATTTAAAAAAAAGAAATATGGTCATGGGTGCTTGTCGGTGTGGGCGAAATTTGCCACGCCNTAGTACATAAAATAGAATTTAAAAAAAAGAAATATGGTCATGGGTGCTTGTCGGTGTGGGCGAAATTTGCCACGCCCGATGCGTCTTCTTCAAAAGCTGATCGTATTCTGTTAGTGGGCAGCAGGCGCTCCCACTACAGTTGCTATACGCTCTACCCCCACTCCTCACACCAGGGTGCCAAAAAGCTAACCAAATAAGAGCATGGCGTGGTGNAAGTTGCTATACGCTCTACCCCCACTCCTCACACCAGGGTGCCAAAAAGCTAACCAAATAAGAGCATGGCGTGGTGCAGAATCCCTTTGGATACTGTGCGAACCCCATCGCAACCACTTTCCCATTCCAGTTGAACTGCGTAGGAGTTAAACAATCAAATTTCTACAACATTCTCGAAAGGTAAATATGTCTACAAATGTGGTAACAACCCTTATCTCTGATTGCTGACGCAACCTCGACTGCAACTTCAGCAAAAGCAAACGCATGATAGATAAACATACTAACCCGGCCTAAACGTCAAATACTGATAAGCAATTACAATTCCGCAAAAACAAAAGAAAATTAACCAATTTTCCCAATTAAATTATTATTAATTGCATTATTACACCTTATAGTTAAAATGATTATTTAGGGAGGTGTGAACCCCTGAAAATGAGCAATTCAAATTATTGTATTTCAAAATAATAGAAACCATTTAAGATGAAACAACACATTCCTGTGTGGTGTTTTCTTGAACTGAGATCTGAAATTTGTGAACATTTCATATCACTGTCCCTCTTTAATACAATAGGGAGTGTCATGTTACTATCATACAGAATTTTAATTTTAAAATTGTTGGCTAACATTAAATATTTTGTAATGGATATGAATTATTACGTCTAAACCAACAAAAAAAGTTGGGTGGTGTGACATTTGTTTTCAAAAAAGCTGCTGCAAATTTTTTAATGGTGAGCTTGTTGCCTGCTAGCTGTGTAGCGTGTTCGGCAACCTTTTATTTTCTGCATATTCATCTCTTCTTTGCATTTTCTTGCTTCATCTTTCCTCGCCCACACCGACGCCAAGCGGTGCCAGCCTGCTCTTGTGTCTTGTTCATGCAGATTCTGCCTCAGGCTGAAATCCACTGGTGTTTTCATTCTTGCAGTACCCTCTTAGTATCACATAGACATAACCAGTGTTACATTTTCTTTGTCATGATGTGAAACTAATAATATAATATTTCTTCTGTTAATTGATCCTTGTGTATTACAGGATTTCTTTTCAGTGGACCATGCAACTGGTGAAGTATCTGTGGTTAAACCACTTATACGTGAAATCGCAGCAGTAGTGAGGTTGAATGTGCTTGTTACAGACATAACCGCTCCAACTACCCAGCAAGGAAAAGGTAATGCACACGTCTTACACTGGTGTTGGTGCCTTGATAATTATCATCACATTGCACAAAGCCTTTGTCAGCTTTTTTATTTTGCTGCCAGTTTTTATATATATATATANTTGATAATTATCATCACATTGCACAAAGCCTTTGTCAGCTTTTTTATTTTGCTGCCAGTTTTTATATATATATATAATTTTACCTATTGCACATTCATTTGAATGATGATATTTAATTGCTGCCCAGTTGTATGTTACAACCATATAATCATTCAGTATTTGAATTAATGCAAATTGCTATCTAGCTGCCTTTTCTCCTTACGTACTTGAATATATAAGGATATACTTTTAAATAATTTTTGTAAAATGTTAAGAAATGCGAAATAAATAGTGAATCACTTAAAAAATAATGGTAGAACTGGTGTTATGACTGGAATTGCAAAAGTTTGTTTTCATGCTGACCCAGCCAGTGTTTGGATTAGTCAATTTGTTTGAATGGTTTATATGTAGTAATACCAGTATTCTTTCATGATTTTTCCTTTCACCCAACATCAGAAACACCTGTTTGGTAGAGTTCTTGCTGGTAGGTTGGGGAAACAGGCATTACCAACAGTGTCTAAAATCACTATCTCTCTAGTACCAACTGTTTTGCATTATTATAGATATGTTAAACAACATCAATCAAATGTAAAATTACTTGTGATGAAATTTTTTTATTGAGTCACCAGTGCCAACACAGTACTGGTGTCACTCTTTACTGACATCACTTTTAACAGTTCAGTGTTGATGAGTGTGATGATCCCTTCGCAGGGATCCTGGTTGTGACTATTGTTGACGTCAATGACTACGCACCTGTATTCGCCAAGCCGTGGACATCGCAGAACCCAAGTTACTCTGTCGACGTTGTGGAGAATCAGCCACCTGGGACTATTGTGGACACTTTTACAGCAACAGATGTAGACTCAAACATTGAGTATTATGCCATTGAGCCAGAAAGCAGCTATTTTGAGATTCACAATACTTCAGGTGAAGTAGCAGACATAACTACTGTTAGCGCCACAACTGCTGGTGGGAAAATTTACGGGGAGCGGGATACTTCCGGCGAGGGGAGAAGTAGCTGCGCACGTGGCTTGCTGAAGCCTGGTACTAAAAACATTAGTTTCCATATAATCGGTTTTGCATTGGCCAATGCGCGATTAATATTTTTGTAACAGTTTGTACACAGTCGGGCTGTCACTAATATCAGCTGCCGCCGGCTGGGCTCTAGAGCGGTGAGATGCCAGGACTTGTGGTGCTCTAAGTATCATCAGAATTCTTCTTCATTTGAATTGGTTTGTGATGTCTGTGTTTGTTTCGTAATGTTCAGTTTTTTTTAATCCAGTGATGGTTGAATGAGAGTGTCTGTTAACCAACTGGAAGGTCATGTTTGTATTTTACCAAATTATAAAAGTGAGATGTTTTAAAAGTATACAGGTAATTGTTACAACCTGCCTCGCCTACAATATTGTTGGCAGCTCAGTTCAGCTAACCAGCTACTAAATATTTTTATGGAAATTGGTATAAAATTTTGACCTCAGCCTGCAACTTTTAAGTGAGTTCCCACAGGACGTAATAAATCTTGTAAAAGTTTCAATTTTTAGACTTTATGGGCATGAAATGAATTCTAGGAAAAGGTACAAAATATTTCTTGTATTTGTTTGTTAATTGAATTTACACTTATTTTCGTTCATTGTTCATGGTATAAAAAGGTGTTAATATCATTTGCTTACAGTCACAATATGCTCGTGACTTTGTAGCAAAATATGTTCCTTCCGAGTCTTTGTACACATTTTAAAATTTGTCAGTGCAAAGTCTGTTTAGATATGTTAGTGTGTAAGGTTAATGAACATGTCAGTTTCATAAAAGCTAAATTAACTACTGTGAAATGGTGTAGTGAGTGCAAATGGTAGGAGTATGTGTGTCATCTTGTCTTTTTCTCTTACACTTTCCTAATCAGTAATGAGACAATGTTAGTAGCCTACTAATGTTTATATCCTGTGCAGGTCTAGTGAAGATTAAAAAGCTAATAGACTACGAGGAAGTGAATGTTCTGAACTTCACCGTTTTCGCCTACGACTCAGGAAAACCCCAGAAGTCTGCAAGTGCCCAAGTGACAGTCAACGTGATCAATGTGAATGACGAAGCGCCTGTATTTTTGCAGGTTAGTTTGACTTGTATAATTTACTCAAAAGACATTGACCATCACTTGATCTTACTCAAGAAAAACACTGGTTACAAAATGTTTACTGTATTAATATAGGGCGATCTTTAACTTGACGCATGACCTCAGGTGGCTGACGGCGACGTTACGGTCGGGCAAGGTTTTGGCATGTTGGTCAGACACATGGATGATTCAACTGGCTGACCTTCTTAACGGCTGACCGGGCCCCGGCCGGTATATAATACAGGGCGCGTGGCTTGACGGCAAGGTACAAAGTCAAACGTGGGCTTAGTGGTCCTGCGTACTGGATGGCACACAGCCACGGGTTTACCTGTGCTGGAGGTGGTCCGGGGTTGCTTCTGGAGTTGACTGGAACAAGTGCCCCAACTTGGGGGCGACGGTGGTGCTGCGGTGAGCCCGGGGAGGCTCACTGGTCTGGCGACACTGGAACCAGGAATTCACAATCCCTAGTGAAACGGGTCGTTCCTGACGGAAGTCTGTGACGATCGGGTGTAGTCGGCTGGCTGTCTTGATCGGGAGCTGGGAGGAGAGGCCTCTCCATCTGGCGGGCAGCTTGAGCTTGTTCCCGGGGAGTTATGCTGCAAAGTGCAGTTGGAGCTGGATTACAGCTCCTGTTGGCTGTGGAGGCTGCAGCTACCTTCCTTTCCTGCCACTTCGTACCTCTCCTTTGGGTGTACGGCATACAGGTAGGTACAAATATCAGTCTCATGAGAGTAAAGCAGGCGACAACATTCCCTAGCTAGATGTAGAACAAAACCGAGGCTGAGCCGACCAGAGTTGTGTCCGATTACTCCAACTGGCGACAATTCAGCGGGATGGTTGGAGTGGTGGGCTTATCCCGGGAGTCCTGCAACGACGTTGGGTGTAAGTCCAAAGGTGGACAGTCCTCCAGAACCAGTCTATCACTTTTTCCGGCATCAGTTCAGCACGGTGGATGGAATGAATTGGCTGGACTAGCCGACTGACAGCCCTTAGATTGTGTTGCTATTGGTTGTGGCTCTACGTTAAAGCGCACCAGGTGCACAATATGGGTGGCTGCCAACTGAGTGTGTTTTACAACGTACATGTGCCCGGTTATGGGAGCCCACCGTCCTACTCTAAGTTCAGTAATTAGTTTGTCAAAGATGCGGTCTTCTGCTTTACCCTGGTGGGCTGACGTCTTCAGAGGATAAAATTGTAGTCACCCTAGAATTAGCACTCAGAGGTTTGAGAGAAAACGTGTTTATTCTGCTAGGAATAGACATGGTGGCCCGTAGTACCTCCTAACTAGTCAGGAACTGAACAGAAGTAATCTATGTAAACCAGGTGAAGGGGACCTGGGTCTAACCTAAACAAGAGCAGATGCGGCTAGGTAGCTATAACAACAACTGTCCCTATCTATCTCAATGCCGTTGTCCATAAGGGACTTCGAGAGCCACTACCGGAAGGGTAGTGTTTTTACCGTTACCAGAAGAGTAGGCTATTCAAGGGGTTTGAAGACTTCTTTGGGGGTTGCTGGTGCAGGTCTTGAAGAGCTTCTGGTAGGTTGCGAAGACGTTGGGGTCATCAGAGAGCCCCAGCAAAGTGGTGGAACGAGCTGCTGGAGATGAACTCAGAAGTACAACTGGAGAAGAACTGACGTTCCTCGGCTGTGCATGGCCATAAATTCTACCTGCTTGTGGACTCATCTGTGGAGCGGAGGTGCGGGCGGCGAGCTCCTGCTCTTGGACGGAGCTTTTCTCTCTAGCGCGATCCCTCAGCCCGTGGCGGAACTATGCGCCTCTGTAATGCTGGGTTGCTTTGTTTGCATGAGCTTATGCGCTTAACTCTGCTGCTTGGCTCATGAGGATGTGGCATGACGTCTGACAGAAGGGCAAACGATCTTGTCTGACTTGTCCATGGGTGCCCCCGCAACTAGGGGTGTACTTGTAGGGTCTCGTAGCAAGTTGTTTCGGGGTTCAAACCCTTCCTGGGGTAATGTGATGATACGTACAGATGAGGCGAAGTCGTGTTTATATCTACGTCAAATAAGCATCATCTGTCAAACTTTTTGGAAGCAATAGTTGAAGATCCTTCTCTAAAGCACCTAAATAAAAGGGAAAATAAACTCAAATGACACAACTGACATGATTTGCTGCTCATTCAAAAAAATGCAGCACATTAAATTCTACACAACAGTGGTGTAAGGTACTCACGACTATTCATGAAACTGTTTTTTCCTTTTTTGTGTAACCAACTGTGTTCCTGGTTGTAGTTGTCTTATTCGCCAACTGGAATGGGTGTTTTTTATTGTGTGCATGTTTGTGTAGATTTTGCACAAAATTGTACATAAAGAACAGTTTTTATAACATACGCTGAGAGTTCTGTTGACAAGGTAACAAAGGAGCCCATCTTTTTCTCATGCTCTACACAGTTTCCTGCATATTATTCACTCTTTGTTTCAACTCAAATTATTGCAATACTGTCGGCTGCAAATATTTTGATCAACAATAGGTGGCGCTAGTTGTTACAGTTTTGATACAAATCATAACACCCCCACTTATCAAAATATTACACACTTTCAATTCCCAAAAGTTTTATAAATCTATAATGTTTTACTGAATTTAAACTCTTGGTTAGCATATCCGCTGGCATATATTGAATATGCACAATTTTATCTGATATCATGTTTCTGCAAAAGTGGTATCTGACATCAATGTGCTTGGTTTTATTGTGAAAAATAGGATTTGCCGACAACTTCTGTGCACTCTGATTATCATTACATATAGTGATTATATACATTTTCTCTGTAATCTCATATTGCAAGTTTCTAAGATATATTGCCTCTTTACAAGCTTCTGAAATTGCTATATATTCAGCTTCTGTGCTAGATAATGCTATTGACTTCTGTTTTTTACATTCCCAAGAGATGACACAACCTGATAACATAAAACAATAACCTGTATATGACTTTCTGTCCATAGTATCATTAGCCCAGTCGGCATCAACAAAACCTTTAACATCACAATCTTTATTCTTACTATATTTTAAACCAAAAGTTCTTGTATGTTTTAAATATTTAAGTATCCTCTTTACATATGACCAATGCTCTTCACCATGACAATTATTGAACTGACTCAAATATCCTACTGCATAAGCAATATCCGGTCTTGTAAGGACTGCCAGATACATCAAACTACCTATAAGTTGTTGATATGGATTCTGGTTTTGAGCATTGTCACATTTAGTAACATTCAATTTACTCTCCATAGGAGTCTTTACAGTTTTACAATTTTACAATTAACCATATCAAACTTGTGCAAAAGTTGATCGATATAATTTTCTTGGCTTAAAGTAATTACATTATTACTCTTATCAATTTTAACATCCATACCTAGACAACGCTTTACTTGTCCCAAATCTTTTATTTTAAACTGACAATTCAATATTTCTTTTAACTGTAACATTTATTTTTTATCATTCGAAAAAACAAAGAAGAAATCGACATAAAGACTGATCATTGTCTTACAACCATTTACAACTTTGCTATATAAGCATGGTTCCAGTTTAGATTTCTTATAACCATTTAGAATCAAACAATTGTCAACTTTCTCATGCCATGCTTTGGAGGATTGTTTGAGGCCATATATAGCCTTTTTCAACTTAAGGACTTTGTTTTTATCATTCTCTGAGCAAACAAAACCGTCTGGTTTTTGCATATATATGGTCTCATTCAACTCTCCATTCAGAAAGGCTGTTTTCACATCTAAATATATTATATCAAGACTTAACTGTACAGAAATCGCAAATAACAAACGCAATGTGGTGTGCCTCACAACAGGAGAAAAAGTTTCTTCATAGTCCACACCATACTTTTGACTGTAGCCTTTGGCTACTAATCTAGCACGGTAACGAATCTGGTTTTCCCTGTCACACTTTTTCTTTAATACCCACTTGCACTTTACCACTGTTTTACCGTCTTCAGGTTCCACAAGCTCCCAAGCATTGTTATCCTCAAAACACTGCAGCTCCTCTTGTATAGCTTGCGACCAACACTCCTTATCTGGACCCTGTAGTGCATCTTCCACCGACAACTCATCAATATGTAATATGTCACTTTCTGTACACATATTTGAGAAACCATATCTATCTGGTTTTTGTCTTTGTCTAGTAGGCAACGCGCGTGATTGTATCGTTTCATCAACTTCAGTGGAACTGTCCGAGTCTGCAGTATCACCCTGCACATAGGTTTCATCATTATTAAATCCTGAAGTACTAGTATACGAGTCATCAGATTGATTGTTGTCCCCCACTGAATCTGCATTTACTTCGCCAATATCGGTATCAACATTCTCCTTCTCTTTAACTACAGTCAGGTTCTCTGTATTCAAATTTTTTTCCATAATAATGACGTCTCTGCTGGTTGACACTATCTGAGTTTTAGGGTTGTAAACTCTGTACCCCTTTACTTCCTCTGAATAACCTACTAAGATGCACTTCTCAGACTTCTTGTCCCACTTCGCACGTTTAACTTTGGGGACATGCACCATGACAGTACTACCAAATATCTTCAAATGACTAATATTAGGCTTGCTGTTAGTCCATAACTCGTACGGAGTTTTATTATTTAATCCAGCTGCTACCGTTCTATTTTGCAAATAAACAGCAGTATTACTTGCTTCTGCCCAAAATTTCTTCGGTAGATCAGCTTCAAACAAAAGGCATCTCGCTTTTTCTATTAAAGTTCTATTCATGCGTTCGCATAAACCATTTTGTTCAGGCGTGTAAGGATTTGTTTTTTGATGTATTATTCCCATTTTTTTCAGGTAATCATCCAATTCTTTATTACAGAATTCACGTCCGTTATCACTCCGTAAAATCTTTATCTTTTTTCCCAGAACATTTTCAACTTTAGCTTTGTATTGTTTAAAGCATTCAAAAGTTTCACTCTTATTTTTCAAAAAATAAATATGTGTCATTCTGCTGTAATCATCGACAAAAATAAGAAAATACCTTGACCGTCCTAGAGAAACATTCTCCATAGGTCCGCAAAGATCTGTATGTACTGTATTCAATAATTTAGTACTTCTGTCACCCTCATGAGAGAACGGCAAGCGACTTTGCTTCCCCTCACAACATGTGACACAAGACATCTTGCTTATATCTGTATTCTTATCCAATTGCAATCCTTCCACAGCATCCTGCATCTTGTTAAGATAGTTGCTATTAATATGTCCCAGTCTCCTATGCCAGGTTTCGCCGGATTCCATCACAGCAGCTGACAAACACATGGGCATGTTTAGTTTGTATACTCCATTTACTAATGAGGCTGTAGCAACCTTTTTGCCTTTTTCTATTATAAATGATACAACTGTCACTCGTGAAGGACACTCCATTGCCATTGCAGATTAATTGACTCACAGATAAGAGATTTGTTGTGATACTTGGAACACACAACACATCTTTGATTGTCACATCAAACTTGCTATCTTCTGTTAAAGTTTTAATCTGCACATCACCGGAACACTCAACAGGCACCTTACTATTGTTAGCTACAATTATTTCTTTAGTGCTCTGTTCGTATGAAACATTTGTAATCCAATGTTTATTCGTTGTTAGGTGCACACTTGCCCCCGAGTCGACATACCAATCGTTTTTGCTAAAACTGCCATTTAAAAATACAGCACTGAAGGCATTTGTTTGCTTTTGTTCACTGTGCGTATTATATTTCTCTTTATTGGGACATTTATTTTGGAAATGGCCAGTCTGTTTACATCTAAAACATTTGATGGTTGATGACTTTGACGTTTGTGAGCCATCTTGTTTAAGGTCCTTAACCACAGACTTTTCTTTTTTCTTATGTTGGTATTTACGAAAACTAGCAAATGCACCACTTGTTTCATTCGTTTCAGTTTCCTCCATGTCCAATAATTTTGTTTTAATGGCGTCCGTTGTTATGCAAATTCCAGAATGTTCTATGGCCATAATCATTGGCGAAAACTTTTCAGGCAATCCCGCCAACAATAATGACCCAATCCATTCGTCATTTATTTTAAAACCAGTTCCAGCTAATTTTTGTCAATTTTCAACTATTTGAGTCACATAGGCAGTCATTGAGATACAATTTTCAAGCCGAATAGAAATTAAATTTCTCAACAGACTTATTCTTCTGGTAAACCCCGAATCGTCGAATAACTGCTTTAGTTTCGTCCATAGCTCCTTTGTAGAAGTAACGTTTTTTATATGAACGTAAATCGAGGGATCAATAGTCAAGATCAATTTTTCTCTGGTTTTAGCATCATCCGTGGCTCCTATTGCTGGTTGATTCGGCTCCTGCTAGATGCATCCTAGCATGCCCTCCAAGACCAGGAAATTCTCTGCCGCAAAACACCATTCTCTATAATTCTCGCGTCCTTTCAACTTAGGGACGCTTATCACATAGTTTGAAGCCATTACGCGGTCTCACACACACACGATACGCACAATTAATAGTCTCCTTCAGCGAATATAATTATACTCAGTACTTATCATACTGTACAAACTATCGCAAGATTATTATTCAATTGTTTACTGGGCCCATAACCTGTAATGATTAGCGAAATGAAACACTGCGTATCGCAATTCAATGGCGACTGAACAACCATAGCCTTATTACTAATGACATAGAGAAAACAATACGATGACATAGAGATAACAATAGGTGGCGCTAGTTTTTACAGTTTTGATACAAATCTTAACAAGTACAATTAGTAAGACATATGAGAGCGTACATCCAAATTATCTATCTAACATTGGTGGACAAAGGAGGCTGCAGAGGTGTAGTGATCGCACTGCAAGTCTCCTACCACGATGAACCAGGATTAATCCCGGTGGGGTCACTCGTGAGTTTCTCATGTGGCAAATGTGGCAGAAATTGTTGTTACCACATGGGGTTTATGAGATACTGTTGTTGCCCCCTACAACTGCATTTAATCGCTGCTCTATGTTCATCTCACTTCACCCTCATTGACGCTGAATACCTCAGCCTTTAAGTGCTGCCAGTGTCTCTTATTATCACTGTAAGTTGACAGATATATGGAGGACATTTTTTTCTTTGAAATAAATTGTCTGAGGGCCACGGTGGTGCAGTAGTCAGACTACGTACTTGCCTCTCAGCAAGACAAACCGGTTTCTATTCCCGGCAAGGTCATTCCCGGATTTTTGCTTGTGAGAATCCTGCCAGGCGATGCTGCTGGTCAGTTGGTTTTCTCTGGGATCTCCTGTTTCCCCCGCCCTTGCTTTCCGGTGCTGCTCCATTCTCACTTTACTTCACCTTCATCTGCTCTCAAGACCTCGCTGTTATGAGCCGCCCAAATCTCTCCACTGCCCTCTCTCCATAAATCCCTCCCATAAAACTTATCTCTGTATCTATGCCTGATTGCAACCAAGTTGTAGGAAATTTGTGTCAAACTTGAAGCGATCACTTCTGGGGCAACAGGCAATGCTGTGGAAACTCTGAAAGGAAGAGACAGCTTACACTCAAGTATTGCTGTCTTCTTCCTTTCAGAGTTTACAGTATATGTTCATTGTTAAAATGCAGCCTCTGCCCTTATTGTTTATGATATTCAAAAAAATATTGAAAAATGTGCAAGTATTTCAATTAAGATATTGTTACAAAAGTACTTAAAAGACAAAATGTAAAACACAAGAAATAGGGCTTCATTTGATTAGTTAATGCAAACTTTCAAATTGCCTTCTAAATAAATATTTTACTTCATTTTTTTTTAATGTATTTAATTACATAATATTACATGTGTCCAAAGCTGTTGATATCAGCCTTATACATTATATCTATTCCAACTTGTTCTTTTGAACTTAGTATCGGTTTATAAATATAAATTGCAGAAACACATTGGAAAAAATTTTAAATCACATCTGTATAGCAATTAAAATGTCTCATAATTCGGGCATAAATGAACATAACCACTATGTGCTCTGTGTATTACAGAACATATTAGAAAAAAGGTATTTGTGTCTTTAATTGATAACTTTTACAATTTAACAATCAATATTTTTATATAAGCTATGAATAGTTTTCACCTAATTAAAAGTACGCAAATACTCAGGATTGTGTATTTATAAGTCATAATTCAAAGTGGATACAAAACAACCTTCAGTGGCTGTAACTGGCNAATTAAAAGTACGCAAATACTCAGGATTGTGTATTTATAAGTCATAATTCAAAGTGGATACAAAACAACCTTCAGTGACTGTAACTGGCTATTGCTTAAGATCAGAGTTCGGAAAGAATGTGTTGATATGAATGTGTTCACTTTATTTTGCTCCTTTTTTCTTTGGAATGATTATGGAATGTGTTCATATTCAGCCAAATGAATGAAGTTCTTAACTTCATTCCTTTTTCAATGAAAATATTTAATATAGATATTTAATAAATAAAAATGTTAAGATTGTGCTTTCCTATTTAAGTTCCCATAGAAAATCTCACAAAATTAAAAAAAAAAAAAAAAAAATCAAACTAATATATTTACCGTTACAACTCAGCGAAAATATGGCCTTGTTTGTAATGGAGGAGAAAAATTCAGTGCTATTAGTTTGACAGTTGTGACTTGTTTACAGTTTGCGAGTTGAAACTAGCGTAGTTAATAAGCGCCTTCTAAATGGTTTTGAAATTTCTACTCTTTATGTCATGTGAGTAATCTGTCATGCTGCAAATTCAAACAGTTACATTAAAAATATAATTGTCATGTCATAGCTGCAGTTTTTGTCAAGTCACGCCCTGTTTGGCAACGCTGTATTGCTCCAACATAAGTTTGCAAGCTTCCCGCTTTTTAATCTGTGAATGTGAAACACGAGTGTGAAATTGCATGTGCATGATGGAAGTAAACAAAAATAAACTTAATTTTGCTGTGGACTGGTTTTGAAAAACAATTTGATTTGTTTTTGAAAGTGAAAACAACATAACAGTGTGGTGCAATTAATGCAAACTATTGGCCAAGACCTTAAGTGCTGCAAGTAATTCATCGTTGAATGTGGGGCGTCACATTAAGTTTTTTCTCTGTAAACGAAAGAGAAACATTAAAACGATTTCACAAGTTCAATTAAACAATAATTGCTTGGAATTACATTTGTAACTTCCAACATTGGTGACCGACGCCTTGATCTATTACTGTTTCACACAATTAATTCTGAAGAAGAGAAGAAATCAGAAATAGCACGCCTTTCATTACAATGTCCTACGTTTTGGAAAGCAAACCCGAAGCTATGGTTTAGCCAGGTCAAAATACGGTTCACCACATGCAATATTACCACAGAAGAAACTAAGTTCAACCATATCGTAGCAGCTATGGATACTGATATATTAAATGAGATGAGTGACAATGTAATCAATCCTCCTACCACTGATAAATATATAACTCTCAAAAAAGCTCTTATAGATAGGTTTATGGACAGCGAAGAAAAGAGATTAAAATTTTTGCTGAATGAAATAGAACTTGGTGACAAAAAACCGACTCAACTCCTACAACAAATGAAAGAACTAGCTAGTGATAAGGTTTCTGAGACCTTACTGAAATTGTTGTGGTTACAAGGGCTACCCAGTCATACTCAAGCTATTCTGTCCACTAGCACAGATACAATTTCAAATTTGGCATAAATGGCTGATAAAATATCTTAAATTACAGAACCCAATATCTGTGCTGTTTCTACTAAAAATATTTCAAGCGACCAATATGAGCCTTATGTATGCGCTCTCACAGAAACTTAACAATCTAATCTGGAGGCACGTCTAGATGAACTTACTCGTGTAGTGAATAATTTAGAATTACAACTCGAAGGTGCCAGCTTTAATCACAGTCGCTATGGGAGGCAATCAAAGTCCCCTAGTCTGAACCAACACAACATTTATGTTGGTGTGACAAATTCAAGGAGAATGCAAGTAAATGTTGTCCACTCTGCGATTGGAATAATACTCAGGTGGAAAAACTAAATACTTGAATGGACGAGAACGAATCTACACCACAAGATGGCATGCACCGCTTCCATGTTGTTGACAGATCAAACAAACTCCAGTTTCTCATTGACACTGGCGCAGATATTTCCATAATTCCACCAACAAACAAGGATCGACGCAACAAACAACCTCGACAATTGTACGCTACAAACGGAACTATTATCTCTACTTTTGGACAAAAGTTGTTGTCTTTAGACTTGGGACTACGACGCTCCTTCAAATGGATTTTTATGATAGCTGATATTTCTAAAACTATAATTGGCACAGAGTTCTTGTCATACTTTGACTTACTCGTAGACATACGACAGAGAAAGTTAGTAGACCGTATAACTTCATTGGAAACGTTAGGCAATACAATAACTTATTCTACACATAACATAAGGTATATTCGCTCTAACATCAAGTATCATAAATTACTGTCTGAATTCCCTGCACTGATTATACAGTCTATATTGCCACCAAAAGTAGATGACAAGGTAGAACATTACATGGAAACCTCCGGTTCACCTCTTTGCTCAAGACGTAGGTGTCTCCAACCAGACAAGCTATGTGCAGCTAAAGAGGAGTTTGAGTTCATGTTGCAAGAAGGACTCTGCAGACCATCTAATAGTCCATGGACCAGCCCACTTCACTTAGTCAAGAAGAAGAACAGAAACGGTAGACCATGTGGAGACTATCGAAAGTCGAATGCAGTCACTCAACCTGACCGATATCCCATTTCTTTCATAGATGATTATAATAGTATCCTGCATAGGACTTCAATATACTCTACAATAGATCTGGTGAGAGCTTATCAACAAATTCCAGTACGTGAGGAGGATATTCTAAAGACTGATATTACCACACCTTTTGGTTTGTTTGAATTTCCATACATGACATTTGGTTTGCGTAATGCTGCACAAACCTTCCAATGTTTTATGAATGAGGTACTTCAAGGTCTTGGGTTCTGTTTAGTGTACATAGATGACATTCTCGTCACTTCAAAAGATAAAGAGAAACATCTCTTACATCTAAAAATAATTTTTGAACAACCACAAAAATATGGTATTGCCGTAAATCCTAGCAAATGCATGTTAGGTGCTACAGAAGTATTATTTATAGGTTTACAAATTTCTGCAGCTGGAATTCAACCATCTAGTGTAAAAGTGGATGCAATCATTAATTACCCACAGCCAGTTACTATTTCAGGATTGCAAAAATTTCTAGGAATGGTAACCTATCATTGTTTTCATTAAAGAAGCTACTAGCATTCAAATATCTTTGCAAGAAATAGTCATCAATAATCAACATAACAAACACATTCATATCGATTGGAATCAGACGTAGCTAATCACAAACTGTTGACTTTCGCATTCACTCAGGCTTTAGATAGGCAAGCCCTCAGCAAATGCACCAGTTGGCATACATTTCTAGATTTTTGACAGAAATTCTTCACATTTGTGGCAATACCAATGTTGTGACTGATGCATTGTCGCGCATACAAGAAATTTCTTTCCCATCACCTATGGATTACGACGAGTTGTGTGAGTAACAATGTGACGATTTACAGGATTCTCTCAAAAACCTTTTACTCATCATGAGCAAAGTTTAGTTAACAGAAACAAGCAAGGAAATTTTATGTGAGACATCAATCATGTAATTCGCCCATACATTCCGATTACAGTTCGACACAAAGTTTTCAAAAACATTCACAAACTCAGCCACCCAGGAATAAGAGCATCTCAAAAATTGGTAACAAGCTAATTTTTTTGGCCAGGAATTAATAATGACTTCAGGTTGTGGGCGAAAAACTGCAACCACTGTCAATGCTGCAAGGTAAGCAAGCGTACACATTCCGCAGTCTCTGTTTTTGCAGTTCCTAACGAACGTTTCTCAAACGTGCATGTAGACGTTGGCCCACTTCCAACTTGTGAAGGATTCCTCTTTATTCTTACCGTCGTTGATGGAGTCACTAGATGGCTAGAAGCTGTTCCAATTGCACAACTGAATGCTGACACAGTTGCAACTGCCTTTATCACGTGTTGGATATCATGTTTTTGCGTGCCCAGGAAGATAACTTATCAAGGACGTCAATTCGAAAGCAACTTTCCCGCTTACTCAAAGAGATGTTTGGAATTGACACATCTAACACCACAGCTTATCAAACTCGGTAGAATGGCTTGCTGGAACGTCAGCATCGAACAATGGAAGCCGCTCTCATGTGCCACTTAGAACAACACACATCATGGGTTACAGCACTCCCTTAGTTCTGCTTGGTATTCGCTGTACTGTGAAGGAAGATCTTAATTGATCCAGCGCCGAGATGCTCTATGGTACTATAATACATCTACCAGGGGAATTTTTCAGCGAGACAACTACTACTGACTCACACTCATTTATACAACAACTGCGTACCACAGTCTCTAAATTCAAACCTGTACCCACTTCAAGATGTACTAATAAAACGACATTCGTACATCCTGATCTTCAGAATGCGACACATGTATTCGTTCGTCGTGATGCTGTACGCACATCACTTCAGCCTCCATATGATGGGCCTTACCTGGTGTTGCATCGTCAGGACAAATTCTTTGATATAGAAACCAGTAATGGTCAAAAATGACGTATTTTCATAGATTGACTAAACCTGCCTTTTTGGAAGTTTAGTAACCTGAAACATCAAAGGTAACATCCACACTTGCAAGCAACAACAACACCAAAAGAGACTTGCCAAACGTCTTCGTTAACATGCCTTCACACACAAATCTACAGTCTCGCTCAGGTCGTCTTATATCTTCTCCAGTTAGATTTTAAAAATACTTCTTTTTTTATTCTCCTTTTAAGAGGGGGAATGTGTAGCGAGTTCCGTAACTTGTGTTATCTCCATGGACTGACTTTGTTAAAAAAAAAACACATTCATTGTTCTTTATATTACATTAAGTTTTTTCACTGTATAAGAAAGAGAAACATTAAAAAGATTTCATGTTCAACCAAACAATAATTGCTTGGAATTACATTTATAACTTCCAACAAAGGAAAGTGACATACTGCAAATTCAATTTTTTGTCAGTATGTGAATTAACAAATTACAAAAAAATGTTACTATTAAAATGGATTACAACCCATTCCAGTAAAGAAAGTGACTGCAGAGGTAATCATTATCATTTTCTGAATTTGACTTGACATAATTTGAGACACGTGAACTGAATTTCGTGTAACTTCAGCTGAGCTCTGTGTTTAGAAGTATGAATGATAAATAAAAATTTGCTGCACAGAAGATTTCATGTAAGTGAAGACATAAATTGTCTTTAAAACTTAGTTCACAGCTCAGCAAACTCAAAAGCATGATTCAAAACAAATTGTATGCTCCGGCTAACTACATCTTGGTTTTCTGTTCATTGAAGAAAAAAAAAACTTTTTTTAATAAAATGTTAAGTTTAGCCTTTGTTTGAATTTTATACTACACCATGTTATATTTGAGTTGGGTGCACTGATGTTTAATTCTAGTGTTAAAGTATTTTACAAATTTCATTTTTGAATGTTACTCGTTTTAAAATATTTTTATTTTGGTTCTCTTGTATTTGAGTGCCACATACATTATGTTGAAACTGTTGTTGTAATGGTTGCCTAGTTAGTATAAAACATTCTTCCAAATTGATTCTATGACATATTGACATAGGCATACTTAATGGTTTGGATGCCTTAACTTTCCAGTACCCAAAATGAGGTCTGAAATAGTGTAAACAACATTTTACCTGTGTAGTTATAATCAAAAATACCTAGTATTTATGTTGAACATGTCAACAAATGGGACTTCCAGAGTGAGTGGAGTTATAGTGAAGTGATTGTTTGTCACTGTAAGTACTGTCTGAAGTTTTATACAGCTTTTAATTTGACAAAAATATCAATAGAAAGTACTATAAGAAAGTCTAAAGAATTTTTCAATTTTCTTTATAGGAACTTGAACAGGAACTAGTTCCTTTTTGAAAAAGGTATTTGAACTGGAAATATTTACTTTGTCACTAGAGTAACTTGAAGTGGAATTAGTTCCTTCTCTGACTAAGTTTCCAAGCCCTGCTTAAGATAGCACTGGTATCAAAGTCCCCCATATGCACAGCCATTTTATCCAGCTGTTGCATTACATGTACTTTTTAGGTGATGGGACATCACTCCTCATTCATGTATCTGAGCAGTGGAGTGTCTGCAGAAGCACAGCACGGTCTTCCCAGTCGGAACTGGAAATTCACTGTAAGTTCAATAATCATGAGGTGAATATAGATTGTCTGACTGTAGTAAGTCTTGGGAGTTTTACAGGAATGTTTATTTAAACCACTCGAATTCCCACAAAACTTTATTAAGGAAGACTAAAAATTATATTGCACAATATTTATTTCCCATAGACAACCTTATGAGCAAACCAAAGATATTAAAATCCACTTACATCTAGAAGAAACAGAGTGTGGTTAGAGAACTTCTATCAAAGAGATTAACAACACAAATTAAAATATTCCACAGTAAGAATTTTTAAGTGTAAATAAATAAAAAAATGTTCCTATGTCAGCAGCAGTGTTGTATGGATACAACTATTTTAAGAATAATTCACAGTGACAGACCAGAGGATGTTGGCAGTTCAAGAAAGCTTCCAGCATAATTTCATATCATTTATCCTAAAATAAATTCAACTTCACACTTTCTAAATCACTGTTACATGATGAAAGGTACCTCATAAAAAATGCCTATGTCTAGATGGTTAGGGTCAAAAATGTTATGCATAACTGTTGCATTAACACTCAGTTAAAACAAGTGTACAAACCTTCCAAAGCATATAGTTAAGTAAACAGTGTGTTGAACTTAGTCCAGTACACATTGTTTGACAGGTCAACTGCCATTTCCCTGTTAGAGAACACAAGTCGGTTGCAGTGCAGTGTACATGCTCTCTCTGCCATACATTCACTGTACGGTGTATGCGTTGACAGGACAGCTACAACTCCTCAGTGAAAGAGAACTCTCCAATCGGGACGCCTGTAACGGTCGTGAAGGCAACAGACGGTGATGAGGGGGTGTTTGGAGAAGTCAACTACAGCCTGGTGGGGGAACACAGCTCGGACTTCACCATCGACCACAGCTCAGGGGAGATCAAGGTTGCCAACCCAGCTCTGCTGGATCGAGAAGCCACCCCTGATGTAACGATTCAGGTGATGGCCAGTGATGGTGCACCTCCAGAAACCAGGAAAACTATGTCTGTGCCGGTAAGTGTCGAGCCCGCTGTGTCTTAGCTGTGTCTGCCAGGAATTATTATTGTTTGCGCTAAATTAAACCCTTTTGTTGAGAGTGTCCGATGTCCTTGGAAAGTTATGTATCAGTTATTTTATTAATTCTGTTTTATCCTGTATTTCTGAACCCACACAAGTTTAGGTGTGCCTGCATGTTGATGAAGTATTTAAAAATGTCTTACAGTCATTATCCACGATAATCTCGTGTTCCTTGATGATGTACATGCTGCCATCCACCATACCACTGCGGCAAAGTTTAATTTTCTTGTTGCTTAGCAATAGTCGTGATTCTCATGAAGGCTTGGACCACCGTCTACAGTGCCTATCACACAAGGGCCCTATGGTGCCGAAATTACCTCTGATCCTCGCTTTTGAGAGGGAAAGTCACCTTGCCATCTCCAGGGCGGTGCGATGCTCCCCTCCATGTGTCACTTCATTGTTTCCGAATCACAGGAATGTTGCTTAGGTCCATTAATACTAAATACACTTTTACTGTAGCTATTAAAATTACACTTGCAATTGATTTTGATTCCATAATACCATAGTAATTTAATTACTTNTATGGCCGAGAGCAAAAAGAGAGGAGGGGCAGAGGGATGAAACCTCCCTAACTCTCTGGACCATGTGTGTGGAAGTGGCTGGCCCCTCCTTACATGATACCAGCTGCTCGATATTTGACAAAAATCTTATAATTAATACCCTCGGTTTGGTGTTGAAGATAATGCAGTATTCTGCTAACTGACGAGATTCCTGTAAAAATGATACCAAACAAGTACTATAAATGAACATTACATACCAGAAAAATAAGACTCTATTCATAGGAACACTTGTTTTCACAAGGCACAAAATCACAATATTGTCACAAAATTTTCTTTAGGTATTTGAAATTGCAAAATAAACAAATGCTTCCTGTAAACACAAAATAGTTGTGTAAGATTCACATGTGAAGGAGTAAAATCATAGCTGGTTCATGCAATTGATTGCAATAGTTTGTGTTGAATTGTTCGCTTGTCGGAAAGACATTTTGTTAAAAATATCAATCGAGTAATTTTTCATATTTTATGTTTTCTTTTGTTTGATTATGAGTTGCCAGGAGCATGTCAAGTTTTTTGTTTTTAGTTATCAACAAGGTATCACATTATGTATATCATCTGTATTTGTAATGGTTATGGATGTTAATATAAATTAAATGTTATAGAAATCATGCTGTGACTATTTCAACAGGTTATGGGCCCAGACATAGCTGGGAATAATTAGTAGGGTCTAGAAATTTTCGTGAACTGCGAAATAGCATGAAATAATTTTAAAAATGAATAACAAATTCCATTTAGTTTCAATGAAATCATTACAAAAACAACAGACTCATGTTATATTAATGCATGCATTTTTTGCTGTAAAATTTTACGAAATGAAAAATTTTTTTTTTACGAAATGGTGAACGTGTAACGACAAATTCAGCTCATTTTATTTACCGTAAATGTGGGGCCCTANAATTTTTTTTTTACGAAATGGTGAACGTGTAACGACAAATTCAGCTCATTTTATTTACCGTAAATGTGGGGCCCTAGTAATTAGTTATGGTTGGCATGTTGTGTATTAAAGTTTCAGCAACTTCAGTTCGCAAGTGTGTTGTGCTCGTTTAGTTCCCCATTTATAGTGCTTGTTCCTTTGAAAATGACTACACTACAAAAATGCACAAACATGCAGTCTGATAAGGCGGTAATAATACTGCAAGGAAAAAAAACTGGAGCACTTGGAATTTCCAAATCAAAATAATCCTAGCATTTAATGGATGCTTGGATGTAGTGGAAACACACTGCAAGCCAAAGGATGAGAAATCGTNAATAATTAGTTATGGTCGGCATGTTGTGTATTAAAGTTTCAGCAACTTCAGTTAGCAAGTATGTTGTGCTCGTTTAGTTCCCCATTTATAGTGCTTGTTCCTTTGAAAATGACTACACTACAAAAATGCACAAACATGCAGTCCGATAAGGCGGTAATAATACTGGAGCACTTGGAATTTCCAAATCAAAATAATCCTAGCATTTAATGGATGCTTGGATGTAGTGGAAACACACTGCAAGCCAAAGGATGAGAAATCGTCCTCGTGTGCAGCGGATGCCAAGAATTGGCTATCAAAAGACATAAAGGCAATAGGAATAATTGCAACCAGAATGAACGAAAGTATGTTAAAGAATATTGTGACATATTCAACAGCTCACAAAATGTGGGCTAAACTAGCCTAACATTTTGAATAAAAGTCGGAAGTTAGTTTACATTTACTTCAATATAAATTCTTCAGTTACTCTTGTGCAGATAAAGGAATTGCAAGTCACGTTTCAGAGTTACAGGATCTTGCATTTCATGTGAGACAAGCACGAGAACAAGTATCTGACCAAACGTTAATAANAAGTATGTTAAAGAATATTGTGACATATTCAACAGCTCACAAAATGTGGGCTAAACTAGCCTAACATTTTGAATAAAAGTCGGAAGTTAGTTTACATTTACTGCAATATAAATTCTTCAGTTACTCTTGTGCAGATAAAGGAATTGCAAGTCACGTTTCAGAGTTACAGGATCTTGCATTTCATGTGAGACAAGCACGAGAACAAGTATCTGACCAAACGTTAATAACAGAAATTCTTATGTCTTTGCCTTCAAAGTACAAACACTTTCGGACATAGTGGGAATCAGCCCCAAAAAACAAGCAAACTCTAAATTAAGTGCTTGGTTGATTGTTAATGGAAGAAGAGATGCTTGAAGACACGAATGAAGTTATTCTGAAAGAGACAGCATTAGCATCAAAATGTACAAGAAGATGTGATTGTAACCAAAAAGATAACATCATATTTTGAAAGAGGCAGTGATTTTTGAAAGGATGATACGCTTGTTTTTTTTTTTTACTGTCATATACTAGGGCTTTTCATAGGAGACTGCTGCCACTTTCCAAATAAGAAACAGAGTAGTGAATCCCATTCTGAAGCCCTTGTGTGTATGGCTTCATACAATGGCTCTGCTATTGATTCTGAGTGTCTGTATTTAGACAGTGGTGCTACAGATCACATGACATGCCATCGTGAGTGGTTTTCTATGTTTGTGTCAGTCAAAAGGTGCATAAAAATTGATGATGGGAAACTGTTAGAGGCTTGTGGCATGGGTGAAGTCAGAATTTCTGTGTTTGATGATTGTGGATGAAGAGATACAGTTATGAAGGATGTTTTGTGTGTCGCTGAGCTAAAGGTAAACTTGTTTTCTGTCAGTATATTAATGGGCATAGGCTTCACTGTTGTTGGAAAATCAAGACACTGAACTGTTGAAAAAAATGGAGTTCTGTACGTAGTTGCTGTGCATGTTGAAAACTTGTTTGTTGTGAAGCTGAAAGTGCAACTGAAAACAGTATTTCCAGCAAAATCAAAAGATACGCTGGAGTCTTGGCATAAGAAACTTGCACACCAAAGTATCCCTCATGTAAAATCTGTGCTGAATGAATTTAACAATGAGACTACAGGCAACCAAGAAATGTTTTGTCCAGACTGTGTTAATGGTAAACAGCATAAGTTACCATTTGGAAAAAGTGATACAAAACCACCAAACCTTATGAATTAATCCTTGTCGATTTAAATTGACGCGGACCACTCCTGGGTGGTTCGGCATGGCCACTGTCATCACGTCATAGGCCCACAGTCGCTGCACCAGTGCGGCCCGCAGAACGTGCACATAGTACATCCTGATGCGTGTCCGCGTTGTTCACCGAGTGATCCAACCGAGTGCCTGTGGTGTCCCTAGAGACATCTGTGTAATTAGGATAGGAATCAAGTGTTAGAACGTGTAGTAAATTACCTTANTCCCTAGAGACATCTGTGTAATTAGGATAGGAATCAAGTGTTAGAACGTGTAGTAAATTACCTTAGGATTTATCGCCCACAGGCAAATGTATGTGAAATTCGCCCTTAGAGGAATGTGAAGTAATCACAGAATAAATGCACACTACGTGCATATTAAATGAGGTGTCGAGTAGCAAGGCTAAGGTATTTTAAAAGTTCTATATAATTTTCTGAGTAAAATTGTGTATCTAATCAAGCCAATTAGTGACATGGGAAATAATTAGTCTTTCTTTCAACCTGACTGTTTTGGTCATAGAGTGCCCCAAAACTTAACAGACCTAAATTTTCCATGTGCTCTGCAAGGTACCACATAATCATGTTTTGTATTTAAATTAGTGCTTAACTAAGAACTGTTAACTCTCTACAGGATTAAGAAAACTCACTCAGAACGTAGCAGTGTTTTATGTATATATGTTTCAAGTTATATGCTAATGAGGTCAGTTAATTAAATTACCTCGGCCATCTCCAGGAGTCTGATTCCACAGGTCTTAGGTGCTGCATGTGTGCCGCGTCACGGGGGACTCTCATACTTTGTTCTGAACACTTAACTGCAATAGATTAACGTAATTTACTGGAACTTTTATTTCATTTATCAACAGCCTTCCCGTGTTCGCAGCACCTCTCCGTCAGCTCAATTTACCGACCCCAGAGGTTAATTACTCTTGTAAGTTTTTGCACCATTCTAGGCCTTTTTGTATAGAAACGGCCGCTGGCATGTCTTGTGAGTCAGATCCGCTTTAATTGGCATTGCATACATGTAACTGTGTATACTATTCGGCAATACAATTTACTTGAGCTTACCAAAACTTGTGAGTTCTCATTTTTGTGTTGTATCTCGCGCCCTGGCTCTATCCAGGAAGTCATCGACACCTCAAGGAGGCATCCTTCATTGATAAGGTAAAAAGGTTATATTAAGGCGTGCTTGGGACCCTAAATACCCCGGCTATATATTAGGTTTTCCTGTAAATTTGTNGGTAAAAAGGTTATATTAAGGCGTGCTTGGGACCCTAAATACCCCGGCTATATATTAGGTTTTCCTGTAAATTTGTGCAGTGTGTCAGTGGATACAGCCACGTGGTCGTTCGGCCCACGATCCTGAGAACTGTGACTTTGTGCTCACCCAGTGAGCTGGCGCCCNGGTAAAAAGGTTATATTAAGGCGTGCTTGGGACCCTAAATACCCCGGCTATATATTAGGTTTTCCTGTAAATTTGTACAGTGTGTCAGTGGATACAGCCACGTGGTCGTTCGGCCCACGATCCTGAGAACTGTGACTTTGTGCTCACCCAGTGAGCTGGCANCAGTGTGTCAGTGGATACAGCCACGTGGTCGTTCGGCCCACGATCCTGAGAACTGTGACTTTGTGCTCACCCAGTGAGCTGGCACCCAATCTATTTGAAATAGGAATATTGTGTAATATTCTGACTCTTCTTAACATAGTCGCCGGATGACGTCCGCATTACTATCCCTGACCGCTCAGATAACATTAAAATGGACGTATGGAAGTGAGCAACCTTGGCACAGCCAAGTATTATTTTGATTTTCAAGGATGATTACTCACACTACCGTAAATTGTACTTCCTAAAACAGTCAGAAGCCATAAGCTAGTACAAACAGTTTTTAGCAAGTGCATAAAATGATACAGGTCACAAGATTAAGATTATAAGGAGTGAGAATGGAACTGAGGAAGTAGATGAAGCTGTTGAAACTTTATTTCAATAAAAAGTTATTAGGCATCAAAAAACTGTGCCATATGCAGCTGAACAAAATAGCAAAATTGAGAGTTAGATGAGAACAATTGTAGTCTACCAGGACATTACTAGCTTCATCTGGACTAAGTAAGCAANAGCAAAATTGAGAGTTAGATGAGAACAATTGTAGTCTACCAGGACATTACTAGCTTCATCTGGACTAAGTAAGCAACTTTGGGCAGAAGCAAACAGCACTGCCACATATGTTATAAACAGGACTGGTACATCTACTGTGTAAGGGAAAACACCCTTTGAGCTCTGATTTCATAAACAGCACTAAATAAACCATCTCCAAATCTTTGGATGTAATGCATATATACATGTTACAAAGCGCAAACACACACAAGAAATGGGACATGAAGAGTGAAAAAAGTATATAAGAAGGCTATCTACATCGCAGAAAAGAAGAAAATAATATTGTCTCGAGATGTCATATTTCACAATGAAATGTCTACAAGCCAACACCAAAGTACGGTAAAGTTTATGCGTTCTGTAACTAATGTTGATAGAAATGAAGTGAAGCATTCATAAGATATGCACTGAACCAGCTACGATTCTACCGTGGTTGCTGAAGATACATCAGGTGAAGAATTTCTGGGTTTTGACTGAGAAGGTCAAGAGGTTGCGACAGTGGATTGTCAGGTGCATGACCAGTGAAGCTACACTTTGACACGAAGAGTCTAATTAAAGAGACCCAAAAAGTTAGAAAACTACGAAATGTGTTATCTTTCAGCTGGTGTAAGTGACCCTTTGACTTATGAGGAAGCCATCAGCAGGGAAGATGGTCAACTGTGGAAAGATGCCATAAATAGGGAACTATGTGGACTTANACTTATGAGGAAGCCATCAGCAGGGAAGATGGTCAACTGTGGAAAGATGCCATAAATAGGGAACTATGTGGACTTACGGAAAACAACGCATGGAGTGAACCTGAAGTACCGAAAGGTGGAAAACTAGTTCATACTAAATGGGTGTTCAAAATAAAGCAGGGAAATGAAAATGAAACAGTGGAATACAAGGCAAATCTGGTGGCAAAAGGATTCCAACAGATAAATAATTTGATCATTCTGAAACTTATGCTCATTTGGCTAAGCTCCCTTCTTTGAGAGTAATGCTTGTGTTAGCCTTGCAATATAAGATGGCGGTGTACCAAGTGGATGTTCAAAATGCAATTTTGTACAGAAGTATAGCTGAAGATGTGTATATTGTGAAACCAAAAGGACTGGACTCAGAAGTTCAGACTCTAAAAGTTCTGAAATTAAACAAGTCATTGTATGAGCTCAAGAAATCTCCACGAAACTGGAACAATGAGTTCAACTCATTCATGACTCATCTTGGTTTTCAACGCTCTAAATGCGACTACTGTTTGTCCTATAAGCTGTGTGAACAAATGCATCTCTTGCTGTATGGAGATGATTCATTACTAATGGGTGCAAATGAAGAAACTGTTAACAGTGTACAAGAGAAACTTGGTTGTCACTCAAACTGAAAGATTTGGGTCCTGTATTAAAGTTCTTAGGCATTAACATTGAACAACATGATGAGTACATTACTCTGGAACAGACAGCCTACCTTCAAGACATTCTAGAGTGTTTCATGATGCTGCAGTGTAAGCCTGTATCCACTCCTCAAGAAACAGGCTTGAGGCTAGGGGAAGAGCCTATTGATGCAGAACACTTGTCGATTGCTTGATGTATGCCATGCTTGAAACCCGTCCAGATCTTTGTGCAGCTGTATGTTTTCTCAGCCGCTTTCAAAACAACTATGGAGCTTATCTGTGGGAGGCTCTCAAAAGAGAGCTGCAATATATTCCGAGGAACTACAGAACTGCAGCTTGTCAGAGTGATAGCCCTGCACAAGTATTTGTGGTTGCAGATTGGGCTGGCAGCACTTCCAACTGCAGATCTACATGTGGATATATGTTTAAAATGTATGGCTGTGTAGTGTCATGGTCCTCAAAGAGGCAGCAGTCTGTCGCTCTGTCTTCTACAGATGCTGAATACGTTGCTATCAGTGCAGGTGTCAGTGAAGTGTAATGGCTGAAGGGCTCGTTAAGTGAATTAGGTGTAACCACTGCTGAGCCTGTAGTAGTTTTTGATGATTACAAGTCTGCTATTTATGTATCAAAAAATTTTGACCATCACGAACGCCTAAAGCATGTAAATGTAAAATATATTGTAAGATACATTGTTGCTTCTGGAGGCGGTACTCTGAGTTATGTTAAATCTGAAGATCAGTTAGCAGGTGGATTTACCAAACCTCGTGGAAAGGTAACATTAGAGAAATTTGTTAAAAAACTGAAACTTGTAAAGAATTAGATTTTTTTTTGTCAGTGTTAGGTTTCTTGTATGAACTCTCAAAGATTTTTGAAGATGCTTAATCAGAATTATTGATTGAGAGGGAGAGTTAAAAATATCAATCAAGTAATTCTTTATATTTTATTTGTGTCCTTTTGCTTGTTATCAGTTGTCAGTAACATGTCAGGTTTTTGTTTTTAGTTATCAACAAGGTACCACTTTAAGTATACACTGAGGTGACAAAAGTCATGGGATAGCAATATGCAAATATACAGATGGCAGTAGTATCGCATACAACATGTATAAATGGGCAGTGCATTGGTTGGGCTTTCATTCGTAGTCAAGTGATTCATGTGAAAAGGTTTCTGACGTGATTATGGCCACACAACGGGAATTAACAGACTTTGAACGCAGAATGGTAGTTGGAGCTAGACGCATGGGACATTCCATTTCGGAAATGGTTAGGGAATTCAACATTCTGAGATCCATAGTGTCAAGTGTGTGCCGAGAATACCTCATTTCAGGCATAACCTCCCACCATGGACAACACAGTGGCCTACCGCCTGCACTTGATGACCGAGACCAACAACGTGTGGGCAGAATGGTCTGTGTTAACAAACAAGCAACACTGCGTGAAATAACCGCAGGAATCAATGTGGGACGTACGACGGACGTGTCCGTTAGGACAGTGCAGCGAACTTTGGCTGTACTGGGCTATGCCAGCAGAAGACCGACTCGAGTGCCTTTACTAACAGCACGACATCGCCTGCAGCGCCTCTCCAGGGCTCGTGACCATATCGGTTGGACCCTAGACGACTGGAAAACCGTGGCTTGGTCAGATGAGTCCCGATTTCAGTTGGTAAGAGCTGATGGTAGGGTTCGAGTGTGGCGCAGACCCCACGAATCCATGGACCCAAGTTGTCAACAAGGAACTGTGCAAGCTGGTGGTGGCTCCATAATGGTGTGCGCTGTTTTTACATGGAATGGACTGGGTCCTCTGGTCCAACTGAACCGATCATTGACTGGAAAGGGTTATGTTCTACTACTTGGAGACAACTTGCAGCCATTCATGGACTTCATGTACCCAAACAACAATTGAATTTTTATGGGTGACAATGCGCCATTTCACCGGGCCACAACTGTTCGCGGTTGGTTTGAAGAACATTCTGGACATATTCCAGCGAATGATTTGGCCACCAAGATCGCCCGACATGAATCCTATTGAACATTTATGGGACATAATCGAGACGTCAGTTCGTGCACAAACTCCTGCACCGGCAACCCTTTCGCAATTATGGACGTCTATAGAGGCAGCATGGCTCAATATTTCTGCTGGGGACTTCCAACGACTTGTTGAGTCCATACCACGTCGAGTTGCTGCACTTCGCCGGGCAAAAGGAGGTCCAACACGATATTAGGAGGTATCCCATGACATTTGTCGCCTCAGTGTGTAGTCTATATTTGTAATGGTTATGGATGTTATAAAATATATGTTATAGAAATCATACTGCGATTATTTCAACACATTTAACAGTATCAAATGAAATATTAAAACTTAAAATAGTGTTTGTTTAGATTATTGTAAATGTGTTGTGTTAAACTTTATGTTAAAAGTTTTTGATACTGTTGTATAAGTTACAAAGGGAGAACTATTATATTTTCCCTAACATTGCAGTGTGCAAGTATTACAATACAAATATAAGGAGCATACATCTGCCTTAAACATACAAATGCCAGTAGCACCACATGTAAACAGAAACAGTGGTCCGGTTTAACTAAAGGCTTGTCGACAATTTTACTGTCCCAGCCTATGTCTTAGGACAAGGTTTCCCTGATTGATGCACATGAACCTCTGAGATCATGGCACTGTCCCAACCGATTATGTCCCAAGTCAAAGCATTCAGAAAATAAATTAAATTTTTTCACTTAAGTTGTGTCTCAACATAAGAAAAAGAAAATGACTTCAGAAACTGTGGTGTGCATTTGTGGAATGTTTACGTTCTAAATGTAAACAATGGATGTGCAAGGTGGGTTTTCTCAAGACAAACATGACGAAAAGCTAATTAGTGCTGTATGCGTTCAGTCTGAACTAGATACCTAATATTAAGACTTAAAGTATTAATTTTAAGTTTTTAAAGAAAATTGCTTGATGTCTGTTGGTGAGCTTATTTAAAATAAAAAGGTAATATCATAAAAATAAATAAACATTAAAATCACCTATTTGGCAAACAAGAAGCAATCAACACTTCATCAATATCAATACCACAATGCAACAACAAATGAAGCGAAAAATTTACTGTGACCTGGTGTGATTCTGAAAGGTCACTTTTAGACAACACATTTGTAGACCATGTTTGTACTGCATCAATGTAACATCACTTGATGTTAAGATTGGGACACGTCCATAGGTAAGCCTGATTGTAGTCTGGCGTTAAAGACTTGTCTACAATCACCCATACCTGTAGATGTGGACGTGTCCCAATCTCAATGTTGAAACAATAGAGTTGAAAAAGTATTAACTTGTCAAATTTAAAGACATCATTGGAAGGCTTGATATTAAAAGTATTGAGCTGCTTATTATAAGTAAATTGTGCTCCATTCTACATAATATTTTACACATGATTAAAATTGGAAAAAATATTCACTGATACATTTTAGACATGTCTTGCAGTAGCCAATGACAAAGAATTTTAACCTATAAGTTTAAATTCCATAAATAATTTTTGCATCACGAAAAAATTAAGATTATTTCTGGCAACTGATTATGAAATAACTATGCACTGAAAAAAATATTTATAGTACAAAAATTATTTCCATTATAGTGTCTACAAAATGATCAGTATTTTACACTCCTTATTCAGTTTCATTTTGTGTTCCATTAGTCTGCACGTCTTTGTAGACTGCCTTACATATCAGAATACGCCATGTTTTATTGTTAGTTATTATGGTACGTATTACGTTATTCTTTTTGAACAGTTAATTTATTTACAATCTGTAATGGTAGGAAAAACTTTTTTTATAAAATCAGAAATATGAATTGCTCCGGCAGTGTAAAATTTGTAACTACAGCCCTGATTGATCATACTACTTATAGCGATATAGGTATACATAGTGCCATACACGAGTCTGAGCTAGTATGAACATTTTAACTGTGTAGTTATAATCGAAAATAGCATTTATCTAAAACACATGACAAACGTAGTTCCAGAGTGGGTACAGTTCTAATGAAGAGATTATATGTACTGGAATATTCTAAACTTTCCTGGCACTGCATAAAACAATATTTTAAATAACAAAATTCATTGTTCACAGCCTATTATCATGTTAATTAAGTCGTACAGCTGTAGCCAAATGTTATGCAACGCATCATGTGCAGCAGATGCGATCGCATGTAGAGAAGGTGACCAATGTACTGACGATTTGTGTTGATGGCCAATAATTGTAAATGTACCAATATTACCAATATCTGTTACCGATCTGGTACCGGTTTTCGGCTTCTGGACCATCACTAGTAATAAATTATTATTTCAAGATTGTTGTTTTTACAGCTTATTATACAAATATTACGAGTTATCATTTATCAGCCTTTCTTTTTTCAGAGTTGCAAAAGTGAACCCATATGACATTTCTGTGCANGGGCTGTTTTTACATGGAATGGACTGGGTCCTCTGGTCCAACTGAACCGATCATTGACTGGAAAGGGTTATGTTCTACTACTTGGAGACCACTTGCAGCCATTCATGGACTTCATGTACCCAAACAACAATTNCCATTCATGGACTTCATGTACCCAAACAACAATTGAATTTTTATGGGTGACAATGCGCCATTTCACCGGGCCACAACTGTTCGCGGTTGGTTTGAAGAACATTCTGGACATATTCCAGCAAATGATTTGGCCACCAAGATCGCCCGACATGAATCCTATTGAACATTTATGGGACATAATTGAGAAGTCAGTTCGTGCACAAACTCCTGCACTGGCAACCCTTTCGCAATTATGGACGTCTATAGAGGCAGCATGGCTCAATATTTCTGCTGGGGACTTCCAACGACTTGTTGAGTCCATACCACGTCGAGTTGCTGCACTTCGCCGGGCAAAAGGAGGTTCGACACAATAACACATTTAACAGTATCGAATGAAATATTAAAACTTAAAATAGTGTTTGTTTAGGTTATTGTAAATGTGTTGTGTTAAACTTTATGTTAAAAGTTTTTGATACTGTTGTATAAGTTACAAAGGGAGAACTATTATATTTTCCCTAACATTGCAGTGTGCAAGTATTACAATACAAATATAAGGAGCATACATCTGCCTTAAACATACAAATGCCAGTAGCACCACATGTAAACAGAAACAGTGGTCCGGTTTAACTAAAGGCTTGTCGACAATTTTACTGTCCCAGCCTATGTCTTAGGACAAGGTTTCCCTGATTGATGCACATGAACCTCTGAGATCATGGCACTGTCCCATCGATTATGTCCCAAGTCAAAGCATTCAGAAAATAAATTAAATTTTTCTCTTAAGTTGTGTCTTAAGATAAGGAATAGAAAATGACTTCAGAAACTGTGGTGTGCATTTGTGGAATGTTTACGTTCTAAATGTAAACAATGGATGTGCAAGGTGGGTTTTCTCAAGACAAACATGGCGATAAGCTAATTAGTGCTGTATGCGTTCAGTCTGAACTAGATACCTAATATTAAGATTTAAAGTATTAATTTTAAGTTTTAAGAAAATTACTTGATGTCTGTTGGTGAGCTTATTTAAAATAAAAAGGTTATATTATAAAAATAAATAAACATTAAAATTACCTATTTGGCAAACATGAAGCAATCAACACTTCATCAATATCATGATACAACAGCAAATGAAGCGCAAAATTTACTGTGACCTGGTGTGATTCTGAAAGGTCACTTTCAGACAACACATTTGTAGACCATGTTTGTACTGCATCAATGTAACATCACTTGATGTCAAGATTGGGACACGTCCATAGGTAAGCCTGATTGTAGTCTGGCGTTAAAAGCTTGTCTACAATCACCCATACCTGTAGATGTGGACGTGCCCCAATCTCAATGTTGAAATAATAGAGTTGAAAAAGTATTAGCTTGTCAAATTTAAAGACATCATTGGTAGGCTTGATATTAAAAGTATTGAGCTGCTTATTATAAGTAAATTATGCTCCATTCTACATAATATTTTACACATGATGAAAATTGGAAAAAATATTCACTGATACATTTTAGACATGTCTTGCAGTAAGTAGCCAATGACAAAGAATTTTAACCTACAAGTTTAAACTCCATAAATTATTTTTGCATCACGAAAAAATTAAGATTATTTCTGGCAACTGATTATGAAATAACTATGCACTGGAAAAAATATTTATAGTACAAAAATTATTTCCATTAGGGTGTCTACAAGATGATCAGTATTTTACACTCCTTATTCAGTTTCATTTTGTGTTCCATTAGTCTGCACGTCTTTGTAGACTGCCTTACATATCAGAATACGCCATGTTTTATTGTTAGTAATTATGGTACGTATTACGTTATTCTTTTTGAACAGTTAATTTATTTACAATCTGTAATGGTAGGAAAAACTTTTTTTATAAAAGCAGAAATATGAATTGCTCCGGTAGTGTAAAATTTGTAACTACAGCCCTGATTGATCGTACTACTTATAGCGATATAGGTATACATAGTGCCATACACGAGTCTGAGCTAGTATGAACATTTTAACTGTGTAGTTATAATCGAAAATAGCATTTATCTAAAACAGATGACAAACGTAGTTCCAGAGTGGGTACAGTTCTAATGAAGAGATTATATGTACTGGAATATTCTAAACTTTCCTGGCACTGCATAAAACAATATTTTAAATAAGAAAATTCATTGTTCACAGCCTATTATCATGTTAATTAAGTCGTACAGCTGTAGCCAAATGTTATGCAACGCATCATGTGCAGCAGATGCGATCGCATGTAGAGAAGGTGACCAATGTACTGACGATTTGTGTTGATGGCCAATAATTGTAAATGTACCAATATTACCAATATCTGTTACCGATCTGGTACCGGTTTTCAGCTTCTGGGCCATCACTTGTAATAAATTATTATTTCAAGATTATGGTTTTTACAGCTTATTATACAAATATTACGAGTTATCATTTATCAGCCTTTCTTTTTTCAGAGTTGCAAAAGTGAACCCATATGACATTTCTGTGCACATAATTTACTTCCATCTATGCATCATGTTCATTAAGACCCTTTTAAAATTGACAAATAAATATTACAGTATACTTGATATTTTTTACTCAAATGCACATACAGCTTCTCTTGTTGAGAAACTGGGACAGTCATTTCAAAGTTTGCATTTGCAGGTTCACATAAAACTGCTGGATGTGAACGACAACAAGCCAGTGTTTGCGCGCAGGAACTACCCGGTGTCCATAGTGGAGAACATCGCCCTGTCTCCTCCAGCGCCCATCGTCAAAGTTGAAGCTGAAGATGCTGACGAAGGTATCAACGGGGCAGTGCGATACAGCATCGTGTCTGGAGACCCGTCTAGTAAGTGCACTTTACCAAACAGCCTTCGTGCTCACCATTACTAAAAATACTTTTTCACCTAATGAATATCTAATCCTTCTTTCACCATTGTCCAATTTGAGGCCAAGTCTGAAAACCACTCATTCTTCAGTTGAATCCAGTAATCTTTTTCCCCCTCTATGCATTCTTATATATATACTCCTCCCAATAATTTATAGAATGTACTTTTGTAATTATTGAATGCTTTATGAAGAAACTAAATTCTTGGTGGAAGTCATTCTTTTCCAAGCCAGTTCAGAGCATCCTACTGTTCCACAGTGCTTGATTCCTGAGGCAACGCAAGGTAACAGCACTCCCTCTCGTGTTTACAGCACCTCTTATTCTAAAACAGCTATAAAGGTTTTTTAAAAGTATGTATATTTCAGACAATTCAATGTTTATTCAGTTGATTGTATCTTTTATCCCAAAAATGACGTAAACCTAGGATGATGTTATAAATCAATATTTAAATACCAGAGGCTTTTCCAAAAAAAATTTTTAGGATGACTGCTATATTTGTTATTACTGGAGTTCCCTTACACTCATTGCAATACAAATTAAGCACTGCAGATCTGTGCTCCTTTCCTCAGTGTTGTTGCAGTGGAGCCAGTGATACTGTCACTCTCTGTTCCTTACTGTCTGGCAACAACACTTCCTGCAAAGCTTTGTGTTGGTTGTCGCTCAGTTATAATCTATCTTTTACGAAGAACTTGCACATGTGCAAAATACTACAGCTATAGGCTTAAAGTACATTGCATAAAAAAACTAATATGTTCTTACAGGACTCTTCTCTTTTCTACATCATCAAAATACAGTAGAAAGTGTAATGTATTTCATAATCCTTCCACTATTCTGACTCTCGATACACAAAAGTCACATCATTCACTATGCTCTTTAGAGTTCTATATAGGGTAGACACTCATACTATTTAAACCTTGCTACTTGATGGATGCACAATTTTTCATAACAATATACTTAACAGAAAGGAACTATAATTTCACTTTAGCATACCTTACATATTTTCTAAATTATATGCAACAGCAGCATTAGTTTTTTCCTGCTGAATGAGTATTAAATTTGACGTGTGACATTGCGTTTAATATCAGTGTTTCTATTTTTATAATTTGTTTTTAAATACTCTTTTGCAGACCTTTTGTATTTTTCACCAAACATATTTTAGTCTTAATTAATTTTTGTAACTATAATTTTGTANACTCTTTTGCAGACCTTTTGTATTTTTCACCAAACATATTTTAGTCTTAATTAATTTTTGTAACTATAATTTTGTATCAATTTATACCTGATAATGTAAAAAGATTTAAAGAAAAAATTTTGTTCCCTTTATAAAAAATTTTTACGCAGCTGTTGGTTACATGTTTCTCAAAAGTGCTGAGACACTCACATGCAGAATGACAGATGTGTTCAGGNATTTTACGCAGCTGTTGGTTACATGTTTCTCAAAAGTGCTGAGACACTCACATGCAGAATGACAGATGTGTTCAGGCTCGACGAGGAGAAGGGCATCTTGTACCCGGCAAAGTCCCTGGTGGGCGAGCCACGTCAGTTCCTACTGGTGGTAGAAGGTTGCGACGGTGATGGAAACGGCCAGTTCACCGACCAGACAACGGTGAACATCACGATCCTCAACGTGAACCAGCACAAGCCAGTGTTCATCATACCGTCGCACCTGAACGCCACTGTTGAAGTGCCCGAGGTAAACTTGCTGCACAAGTATCAGGGTTGTACCTGGTTGTTATTCAGGAGCAGATCTAGACTTTTGTTTTGAGAGGAGGAGAGTTGCTTCCCCACTGTGCACATCCAGACTTCCCAGTCGCGACATGGGAGGGCAGCACTGTCTCTTCATAATTTTAGGTGATAATAATGAATTAATCAAATAAAATCAGCATTTTAAACAATTCTGGTATCACTTTATTTCAGTTTTAAAACATTCACAGGGCAGTTTCAAGTCAACGTGATGGTTTTGGGTGTATCATCATGTCCCCTGTGACCCCTCTTCCCCTCGGGATCCACCTTTTATTGTTATTATGATGCAATCACCAGTTATGTTGGCTCTTATGTGCATCACACACAGTATTTCTGTAATGCTGGCAATTACGGAGAATTTACCAGTGATCGTATACCTACTTCTGTGGTGCCATTTGGAGAGATCGTAAGGCTCTTGGATGTATGCTGGGTGATGTTTGCTCTATTTCCTCATAACAGAGGCATTTTGTAATTTTATTATAGAATTTAAATAGAGGTAGTAAGTATATAGTATGTGTATGTGTGTGTGTATGTGCACATGAGCGTGTGTGTGTGTGTACATATTTAAGTGATAGTACTTTCCATTGTAAATTCAAAACTTTCCTTTACATCAATACAAATNCGTGTGTGTGTGTACATATTTAAGTGATAGTACTTTCCATTGTAAATTCAAAACTTTCCTTTACATCAATACAAATGTAATACATGGTGCTTGTAAACTGTTGTAAGTCACTTAGTATGCATGACAAATATGGATGATACTGCAAGTAATAGGTAACACTGACATACAATACCTATTTGATGTTTGTGACTAACAGAAATTAAGTTAGAGAAAGTAGTAGCACCTGCAGCAGTCACGTACCTACTGTTGAAGGGCAAGGAATACGTGTGTGGCATAGTGTCGTGCTGGTGCTGATGTGGGAGTGGTGTGCCTGACTGTAGCCTTTGCCTGCTGTAGAGTGCCGGGTTGCCCAACTACCTGGTGCTCACCGTCAAAGCTGTGGACAAGGATCCAGGAGAGAACGGCCATGTGAGTTACCACTTCCGAGTTGGCAACGACAACAAGCAGGAAACAGAAGAATTTTCCATTGACCCAGACACTGGAGAGCTGAGGACAAAAATCATCCTAGACAGAGAGGCCAAGGACAAGTATGAGGTATGTTACAACCGTTGCCAGCCTGTCTACACTCTCTCAAAGTCAAGTTAAACTGTACATTGTCCAACGATGCTCTGGTTACGTTTTTAATAGTTTGAACATGAAGGGTTTCAAACACAGTACTTTGAGTTTTTACAGGACCCTATAAAGACAGCAAACAGTAAATTTACAGCAGCAAAAATCAGATTCCTGCAAACATAAATTATTAGTTTCTCACTTATTACCGACACTTTCAATGCATTTTCCAACTAAAATTACATCAAAATTATAAACTTTAACATAGATGGTAAAATTTACATGAGTATAATATCCAGTATTGTGTCACATTCATAGAAAAGTGTGTGGTATGAACTTTTGTACTGACAGTAAACAAATGTAGCAAGTCCTAATACTTAAGCTGCCACTATAACAGCCCTCAGGTTTGGTAATGTTTGTGCAGTTGCATATCAGAGCATAAGAAAATAAGAACATTTCCATTTAATTATTAATTTTTTTGTACCATATTTTTTGCTTTGTCAATAAAATTGATACACCCAAAGACCTGAAAAATGTTACAGGTCACATATTCAGTATAATGTCAGAATGGTACTACTTGTTGCAGTGTCAAGTTAGGTTAAAACACATATACAAATTTGTTTTCCCTTTTATTACTTCCTTCATTATATTTCTTTGTATATAATACCTTTTCCACGCAACTGTGTACTTACAAACAAGTACCATAGTTGTTTTCATCAATTTTCTTTAAGTTCTAAAGATTTGTTTGTCGTTCACAGCTGTTCCTGGTGGCTAGAGATCACGGCTCGCCCACATACTATGAAACCCTACACATGCTTGTGGTAGAACTGCGAGACATCAATGACAACGTTCCGGAGTTTCCTCGCGATGGTTCTTCTACTCCTTACATTTTCCGAGTGCCGGAAAACGATAAAGGTTCTAGATTAATTGGTAAGAATGTAAACATAAATCATTTTAGCCTATCAGTAATCTACTTACATCCTATTTTGTAACTTAATATCAGAAGCAACTAAAATAATGTCCTGATAGTCAAGTTTATGTCATTTTAGAAACTGACTTATACAGTAACTCAGACACTTGCCTATTTGATTTAATGAACCAATAATATCAACTTCTCAGCAGTCAACTGTCAGGTATACAGTTACACTGCACAACAAAGTCTTGTGCATAACCATTATTCTTGACTCACTGCTCATGTCACAATCCTCAGTATCAAGGAGAAGATTGTTCACTAGTACCACAGTCCATTCTACAAGGCAAGCAGAGTTGGCTCTCTCGTATCTAATGCGGCGCAAAATGTGCCTAGCCTTAGGATCAAGTCCTTTTAGCCAGATATACAATAAATCACAGAAAAAGATAAATATGTCGTGAACAAACACTACAGCGAAAAATGCCAATGATACAAAAATGTGAAACATCAGAAGTCCAGAAAACTTTTCAAACGTTTAGACAGCACACCACATAACGACATCGTACCCCGACGCCCAGGCCCACAAATCTGAGCCATTACCAACTGCGGCTACAGAAGAATCCTAGTAGAGTCAGCATCATATGGCGACCCACCTCCACAAAGTCCGCAGCAAGTGTTGCAAGTGCTTGAAGTTTAAAATCCCAAGTTGAGGTCAGGAATGTTCCATGTAACTGCGAAATGTCCCAAAGTTTCAATACATATTGATATTACTGTATATTGCTGCTGACTTCTGTGGTATGTTGTTCAACATAGAGTAGAACCTCTATCGTATGAGTGTCCACGGTTCCCCGAGAATACCATCGTAAGATTGCTGTTGTTGCAAAATCCAAAAATAACCAATTTTGACTACTAAAAAAATTAGAAATTAGGTTTAAAGTGCATTTTTTGCTTTAAGTTCATGTTTAAGTGTCACTGGCATAAAACAAGCTTGTTTTCAAAATAAAGTATGATTTTATTTAATAGGCAAAAATCTTCCGAATACAGTGCTACCCAATAAGCCTATTTTTACCCTTGCCTTGTCACCAAAAATGTTGAAAACAAGCGGTACTGAGATTTACAGAATCGATTACATCCATATTTAATTGCCTCAGGCATAAAACCAAAATAAAATTAATTAATATATGCATTTAATTTAAAATGTAGATGTCTTAAGAATGAAATGATGCTCCAGAAGTATAAATAACAACCTCTCGTCACTGAAAAAAAAAAATAGTTGTAAACAGTGCGTGACATAACTCCTAGCAAGCATGGCCACTTTCCATTGCGTTATCTCCATCTCACTTTTGTGTGGGCACCCATCCTTCTAGTTCGCTACCTTCCCTCTTTCAGTTACTCCTGCGAGCAATACTTTCCTCCATCCCTCATGGTGTCCGAAAATGCAGCTTTGCCCGACAAAACGGCAACAGCCAACCAAAATAAAGAGGGGAAGTGAATAGACGGTACCATATTGAAGGAGAAGGTGGTGTTGCTGACTGTTGTGTATACCATGGAAGTAAAAGTCGTTGATGTACATCCACTATGAAAACATTTCCAGCCAGCCTAAGTGCTTTTCCAATATCTATCACGCCAAAATATAAAATAGCATTGGTCATGTAGACAATTTCCTTCTACAAATTTTTTTTATAATTATGACCCAGAAGTGCTGTGAACGTAAAATAATAGCACAGTACCGAAAACCAAAACTGTAAATAAAATCGTAATCCAATAAAATCATGCACAAAGGTCATCAATAATCAGTCCAGTCAGTTCNAAACCAAAACTGTAAATAAAATCGTAATCCAATAAAATCATGCACAAAGGTCATCAATAATCAGTCCAGTCAGTTCCAAACGCAATCTGAAGAGAAAAGCCAAAACTCGTTGTTAAAACAGAACTATCACAAGATGTAACCAAAGGGGCCAAACACCACACATACTAAAATGGCTATGTCACCAACACTGCAAGTGTGGAACAGAGGAACTGGAGAGAAATGAAACTGGTCCTACTACAGTAAAACTTTGTTAATTCAATATTGGTTAGTTCGTAATTCANCACCAACACTGCAAGTGTGGAACAGAGGAACTGGAGAGAAATGAAACTTGTCCTACTACAGTAGAACTTTGTTAATTCAATATTGGTTAGTTCGTAATTCGGTCTTATTTGAAGGAGGTATCATTCCCCAATAATGAACAATAGGACATTATTTATTACATTATAGAAAGTAGATAGAATGCACAAGTACACACAGGGCGGTACTTGCAGATAGGCGCCCACATACAAACGTCAGACGAACACATTTTCCACGCAGATGCACGGTCACACGATGTTTGGCTGGCGGCGGCCACCGCCCCTGAACATGCGAGGCCCCAGGTGTAGTCTTTCTTGCCTTAATTTAGAGCCACCCACTAGTGCTCATATTGGTAAATGCAGGAAATACAAATTGTAACACCATACAAAATTCTGGAATGCTCATAAACAAGATTTTTAAAAAATAATAAAATGTACTTTAGTGTGAATGTGAACTAAACCTAATCATAAAAATTGAAGCAATTCAAAAATATTAGTACAAAATCTTAAAAATGCAATTTATTCACTATTTAATTTTAAAAAAGCAGTTTCATTACTCTCCAAAGCATTTCAACCAAAAATACAATTCTTGCGTGAATGCTATGGGGTCTTCTTGCGGTCTGCCTGCGAACTCCGGTAGCTGGGCCCATCCAAACTCCTACTTGAGGACGTGTTGTGGTGGTGTCTGGGGTTACTAGACCAGTATTCCTCGGCTCGCTGGTAAACTTCGCACCAGTTAACTAATCATNAAACCAAAACTGTAAATAAAATCGTAATCCAATAAAATCATGCACAAAGGTCATCAATAATCAGTCCAGTCAGTTCGAAACGCAATCTGAAGAGAAAAGCCAAAACTCGTTGTTAAAACAGAACTATCACAAGATGTAACCAAAGGGGCCAAACACCACACATACTAAAATGGCTATGTCACCAACACTGCAAGTGTGGAACAGAGGAACTGGAGAGAAATGAAACTTGTCCTACTACAGTAGAACTTTGTTAATTCAATATTGGTTAGTTCGTAATTCGGTCTTATTTGAAGGAGGTATCATTCCCCAATAATGAACAATAGGACATTATTTATTACATTATAGAAAGTAGATACGTAGAATGCACAAGTACACACAGGGCGGTACTTGCAGATAGGCGCCCACATACAAACGTCAGACGAACACATTTTCCACGCAGATGCACGGTCACACGATGTTTGGCTGGCGGCGGCCACCGCCCCTGAACATGCGAGGCCCCAGGTTTAGTCTTTCTCGCCTTAATTTAGAGCCACCCACTAGTGCTCATATTGGTAAATGCAGGAAATACAAATTGTAACACCATACAAAATTCTGGAATGCTCATAAACAAGATTTTTAAAAAATAATAAAATGTACTTTAGTGTGAATGTGAACTAAACCTAATCATAAAAATTGAAGCAATTCAAAAATATCAGTACAAAATCTTAAAAATGCAATTTATTTACTATTTAATTTTAAAAAAGCAGTTTCATTACTCTCCAAAGCATTTCAACCAAAAATACAATTCTTGCGTGAATGCTATGGGGTCTTCTTGCGGTCTGCCTGCGAACTCCGGTAGCTGGGCCCATCCAAACTCCTACTTGTGGTGGTGTCTGGGGTTACTAGACCAGTATTCCTCGGCTCGCTGGTAAACTTCGCACCAGTTAACTAATCATGGGTGTGTTATGCACTCATCGGGCCACCCAATGCCGAGGTGGTACAACGTTTCGGCGCAAGTCATGCACCCGACAGTGTTTACCCCTTGTCCATTACAGGTTATCCAGGCAAAATAAGCGTTTTGACGTGTATGGCATTCTTCGCATCTTAATTCAAGGCCGTCTGTAAACCTCGGCTTGTCCACCCAACCTATGCTGGTATAGTGAAATCTGTTCTCACAGTGGGCGCAATATATCACGTGTTGCCCCATTCCACGGCAGGTGGCGACGCTGCATCTTTCGGTCACTGGGACGTCTTCCTGTCCCAATACTGGGTAATTCTCACCTAGCTCGGCTAGGTTCAGGTTCGGATTTGCTTCAGCCATACTGGGTGCGTTCTGGGCGCCATGGGGTGTATCCTGACTCCCCGAAGTGTATGGGTTGGCTAGCTGGTTCCCTCTGCTCCCTCTCAAAGGTCGCGCTGGCTTCGCTCTTTCCTTGTTTTCTCAACAACAACGTAACGCCCCACGTTGGGCACTTTGAAAAAAACCACCCTATAACCTTTTGAAGAATGATGGCCGGGAAGCATGGCACATCACCTGGTCTACAAGGGGGGCTATTTTATGTGGGTTCAGGCCGAGAACCCTGGGTGGCCTTATGAGCTGGTTATTGCGGGTGTGCCCTAGCTCGGAAGGAGCTGTATGTGGAGTCGGCCCGGTTGGGCGGCGACACTCTGTGTAGCCATCTAAGGCGGCATGGGTGGCAGTGGATGCTGGCTTACCACATGCAGACTGGCGGGCAGCTTGTACCTGATCCTGAATGGAGGAAAGGCTGAAGGCCGACTGGGATGGGTTACCTGGCAATTGATTGACTGTAGGAGCCGTATATACCTTCTTACTGGCCCACTTAGTCCCTCCTCATCAGGTGAATGGCATTAGGTTAGGTACTACGAGTCGTCGCAGCAAGCAAGGGTCAGGTGACAGTATATTCCCTAGCTAAGAGTACCCAGATGCGATAATGTCACACCTCGTTAGGCCTGGTGCTCTAACCGGCAAATTGCATGCGGTGGATGGAGCAGGTTAGCTGATTTGGGGTGGCACTAAGGCTTCATCGTGAGCCGCTCAGAGGCTATCAGGTAACACCTTGTCACACCTGGCACTCCAACTGGTGAATTGCACATGGTGGATGGAGTGGGTTAGCTGACTCAGGTGGTCCAGTTACTTCGTCATGGAGTGTACCTAGTAGGGGGCCTACCATACATGTGCGNGGGGGGGGGGGGGGTGAGAGGTACAAATCACTCTTGGAATTAGAATGGAGTGCGTCTACTTATTTATTCTCGTGAGAATAAACCGGTGACCCGTACTAATTCCTAGGCTTTCATATTTATCAAGCAACAGGTGGAAGTTACATTACGAACAGGTGAAGGGGACCTGTTAGAGTAAGGACAAACCTAGAGCAACTAATAAAGTAGTCGTGAGAATGACTCAAACCCTACTGTCGCCTAGTACGGTCCTGAAGGGACGGGGTGTAACACTCCCAAGTGGAGTGTGTGTCTCGTTGAAGCAAACTTCGCTAGTAGTAGATTGGTTGCGGCAGAGGGCCCTAGCATGGCAGTGGTAGTGCAAGTTTCTGAGTTTTCAAGGTAGAAGAAGCCAATGCGATGACAACTTGATGTCAACTGGCATTCTGGGAGCTCGTCCGGCTCTAAATATAGACTGGTGTCTTTTTTCGGCTTCCTTCGTGCATCTTTGGCCGGTTGGCTACTCCCCGAGTGGGTGGCGTCATCCCCTGCTGCGCTCTCTTGGCGAGGGTTGTAAGTGGGGTAGCTCAGCATTGCGAGTGGTATCACAGCACTCGCTTAGGGGCAGGCCGGCTCTGTTCAGGTGGCGAGACAGGGGCGCATGACTGATGTGCATATTTTATTGCTACTGGCAATGGTGCGTAGTATTCATCTCCAGGTGTAGCAGTCCGGGTTCGTCCCCGGTGAGGGTGTTTTCGCTTCCCACGGGCTGAGTTGAAGTCGTAGATGCTTACATAGTGCATTGCCAGCTACGCTTCATACATCAAGGTGTAGGCTATTAACCTAATATGAACCACTAGGTGTAGCCTGTTAACCTGTCATCATACCTCCTCTTCCGTAGTAACATGAGACCTGCATCAGTTTAATTTCATCGATGTAAGGAAGCAGTTAACTTCTGTAGGGTAGAGGAACAGAGGACTGACGTAACCTTTGTAAGTGACGTAATGTCGTGTTTTGTTTTCTGTTGTTCCAGTGCATACATGTAAGCTGACTAAAATAACGCCTGCATTCGCCAAGTACAGGAAGAGTGTGTATGCGTTGACTAGCCAGGGCATGCTGCTTAACAGCCCTAGGGTATTGGCCCCTAGGGTATTGGCATGTTAAGTGGCCGACAACGTTACATTAGCTAGTTTCCCGTCCTATGTATTTCGCAGAGTGAGAACTGCCACAACTGACCATAACACCCTCAATATCTAGCTCTACCTGTCCAGGCCAGGTTTATGCCTGGTGGCGCTGGGCACANACCATAACACCCTCAATATCTAGCTCTACCTGTCCAGGCCAGGTTTATGCCTGGTGGCGCCGGGCACAATGTGTAACATTTATCTGTTCTCACTCTGGTGGGGACTTACAGGCGAGCACGTACAGCAAGCTCCCTTCCAACGGAACATGGACCATTAGGTGTAGACTGCTAACCTAACACCTCTTCCATTCCAGTGGTAAAATGTAAGAATAAAAATTGAACTACNAACCATTAGGTGTAGACTGCTAACCTAACACCTCTTCCATTCCAGTGGTAAAATGTAAGAATAAAAATTGAACTACTTGTTACAGTGAATTATCACCAGAAAAGTTTGACAATATTATTAAATGAAACTTTACTTTAGAGAATTTAACTGCAGAAAAGTTTAAGCAAATTATTAAAATGAATTGTAATGTTTATTTTNATGAAACTTTACTTTAGAGAATTTAACTGCAGAAAAGTTTAAGCAAATTATTAAAATGAATTGTAATGTTTATTTTGCAGACCACATAGAACCAAGCTGTGGAACACCTGTGGTGTGTGGACCACAGTTTGAAAACCTCTGGTCTACAGGGGNAACCAAGCTGTGGAACACCTGTGGTGTGTGGACCACAGTTTGAAAACCTCTGGTCTACAGGGGAAAAATATTCCTTAAACACATTATTTGGACATGTAATTTAGCTGATTATTTTATTTTGGTACTTAAGTAAAGGTTTTGCATCTCTTTGTCCAACTGCAAAATTGTATATGGTAATTATGAGGCACTGTTTGTTAATGCTATTTAAGATTTTGTTGNATGAAACTTTACTTTAGAGAATTTAACTGCAGAAAAGTTTAAGCAAATTATTAAAATGAATTGTAATGTTTATTTTTCAGACCACATAGAACCAAGCTGTGGAACACCTGTGGTGTGTGGACCACAGTTTGAAAACCTCTGGTCTACAGGGGNAACCAAGCTGTGGAACACCTGTGGTGTGTGGACCACAGTTTGAAAACCTCTGGTCTACAGGGGAAAAATATTCCTTCACACATTATTTGGACATGTAATTTAGCTGATTATTTTATTTTGGTACTTAAGTAAAGGTTTTGCATCTCCTAAATCTTTGCTAAACCTCAAATGCATTTAAACATAAGGAAGTCACACTCTCTCTTTGTCCAACTGCAAAATTGTATATGGTAATTATGAGGCACTGTTTGTTAATGCTATTTAAGATTTTGTTGNCTCTCTTTGTCCAACTGCAAAATTGTATATGGTAATTATGAGGCACTGTTTGTTAATGCTATTTAAGATTTTGTTGTTTAGTGCCTTGTACTGCAATGTAACATTTGTCTAGTGTGAAAACACTGACCATCACTTGCTACTGTGCAAGCAAAAATATTGTCCTCAAAATTGTTGGTTTATAGCTATGCAAAAAAATGTGACACAGTTGTGTGCCTCCCACAGCGCACATGCCAGAATTCCCTTCCAAAATATATTTGTGTTCAAATTGAATGGTTAGAGTGATACAGAAAAAAACATTAACTTAATTACACATTCAATCTGTATCAATTTGTGTAACTGTACATGTGATCTATGTATGATGTGCTTCATGGTAACTGTTGCAGGAAAAGTGGAAGCTATAGATCATGATGTTGGCAGCCATGCCCTTGTCTACTATTACATAATTCTCGGAAATAAAAACAGCACCTTCACCATTAGCAAGCTGGACGGCAGCATCTACACAAACGTGACTTTCGACAGAGAGCAAGAAGACTGCTACAAACTGTACATCAAGGCAACCAATGACCCCAACTATTTCCCAACTGAGGTGAGCCACTTTGTATGCTTTTCTTAGTTCTGTATTTTGTATCCTAGAGTATTTATTTCAAAAACACAAAATGTACCTTTGCCAAAAAACACAACTTGCAAAAGCAAAAATCAGTTAAATTAAGTTTTGAAATTTAATTAACAATACCTTTTTTTTTTATTAAACGTTAAATATTGTTACTTAATTTACAGGAAGAAAAAGCCAATTTGGAAAGACTAAAATCAGATATCAGCATTGCTTACGTCAAAATCATAGTCCTGGATGAAAATGATAACCCTCCGAAGTTTGAAAGAAAAAACTACTATGCAGGTTAGTGCTACTAAAAGTCAGAAGTAAAAAAATNAATGATAACCCTCCGAAGTTTGAAAGAAAAAACTACTATGCAGGTTAGTGCTACTAAAAGTCAGAAGTAAAAAAATTTATATGTGGTTGCAGCTCTTCTGAAATAATTATTAAATATATGTATTTTGATTTTCCTTATCATGCACTTTTCTTNTTATATGTGGTTGCAGCTCTTCTGAAATAATTATTAAATATATGTATTTTGATTTTCCTTATCATGCACTTTTCTTTTTCCTTTGTTTAGGAGTGAATGCCATGGCGAACATTAACGAGTACATCACAAAGTTGACAGCAACAGATCCTGATCTCGGAGATAATGGGATTCTTGTGTATTACATTGCTGCATCAAATCTGTTCAAGTATGGCTCCAACCGCTCTTCTGGATCTATCATCCCATCTCCGTTCAACATCACGGAGACGGGGAAGTTGCTAACCGCCAACTACATGGCCGAATACAACCAGCACCGCTTTATTCTGGACGTTGTCGCCAAGGAGAAGGCCGCTCCCGAAAGGGAAGCTGTTGCCAGGGTGCACGTGAGTACACTACATTTACTCCACAATATACTGAGCTTAATCATTTTTGCATGATTCGAGAGGTTTTAAATTATTTTCTTGTAGCAGTAAATTATTGTTCCAAAAATGCCTTTGACATACTTTTATTTGCTTTTACAATGTGTCCAGGTGGTGACTTGTGCAAAGCTGAAACAATGCTTGTTAGATGTTACAAATTCCATGTCAAATATTACGCTGAATCCCGTATATTGGTGGTTAAAAACAAACCTAATAATTAAGTTAAAACCTGTACAGTAGATCGTTGATGCTAAGCCCTGGCAGGACAGGAATATTTCTCACATGTGGAGCATGGCGGACACCTGTGGTCTGGAGGTATGCGAAGAGTGATCTTATTTCCTGTCTTGTTTGCATTCTGCTACACTCCACACACA
>NQII01002115.1:38244-147777 GCA_002778355.1 Clitarchus hookeri | reverse complement strand
CCTTCACTTGTTATGCATTCTACAGGCTGAATAGGAATACAGGTCTGTTCCTTGGATAGTGCATCTAGTTTCACTTACTGTTAGTATTGTCTCGTCTTATCCACACGTCACCCTGCCTCAGATGGTGGTGTTACCTCAGTTGGCAGTCCCTGTATTTCGTTGATAGTCTTCACTGAAGGGTCTCGCTTCCCTACATGATCTTAGCCCATCAAGATATGGGACCTGCAGGAGGCAGAAATGGTCTAGCTGGCATCTGAAGACGTGTGGTAGAGCAGACAGATGGACAGCACACAGGTGAAAGCTATGTATTTCACACCGCTGCTATCATCACAAAAGCTGATAATGACACCTCTGTTTCTTTCAAAAGCTTGTAAGTGTCGAGTTTTTCACATAAACTTTTACTAAAGCAGCCCAAAAATATTTGTACATGTGCTCAAAGGGATGATGAACCAAACTGACATAATAATTCAAGAAACCTTCAGACCAGAGTTGCAAACCTTGGAAGATTAAATAAAAATTAGCATACACAAATTTTTATTTAATTCTACAGAACTAGGGGTTTTTTTTTATACTCATCATCATTTACTTGACAAATAAACAAGAATTTTCACTGAGATACGGCAGCATTTACTTCATTCAACAGTAATTATTTTGACACATGACGCTTCCATCAACTCAGCATCATCACGTGCGTGTCACGTGCCCCGAGGGAGTCGGCCCCGACTGGCCGCCTCCAAGGCCAGTACCCACGTAATGCTAGGAAGTCACATAATCGCCCCTGCCACTAAACCCGCTAAGAAGCAGCTGCAGGCATGCAGGAGTTTGCCCTTAAGCGAGTGGCGGACACTGCCCTCAACCACACCAAACCTTCCTGCCGCCATCGCGCCAAGAGATGGCAGCAGTGATGCCGCCCGGTCTGAACCCGAAGGGGGTGATGGCCAAAGATTACAAAAGCGAACGAGGCACGCAGGAACCCTCCAGCCGAGGGGAATATAATTCCATGCGCCCAGCAGAAATGTCAGTGGTTCACGTAGCTCTCCTCAGCACAAGTCATGCACAGACTCTCTACTACACAGCCACGGTCCTCCTGAGGAATCTCCAAGACCTACCAGTCTTCTTCCAGTTCTTTAGCCGACGATGTCTACCCCCTGACGCTTGACCGACATGCACACCACACATAGTGACCCAGGCCCCTTCAAGACTACAAGCCACAATCCCATCCAATTTCAGGCGACAAGTTATAATTTTGTAGTCCAACTAAATTTCTGTTACTTAATGGGGTAATCACATGTTATCAATATAACAGCCATGTAAATATTTTAGGTTAGTATGCTGTATGTTCCAAATAATTTCACACTAACTTTGTATGCTAGCAATATCTGTGAGAAACATTTATATTATTTGTCCACCATTTATGAATATGGGGCTTTTATGCCATATCTCGGTGTCCAATCAACAGAATCTCACCAATTTTTTGCACTCAAGTAGTGCCACAGATGATTATGTAAACTTACTTGATTTAAAATTGACTGGCATCTTGATATTTCAGGTTAATAAACCCTGTCTTCTAAAATGTTAGACTTATTACAATTGAAGTTGATGCTCGTAATCCTACGTCTGTAATGTATTTGGTTGCATGGCAGCTTATAGTATGAGGGGTTCTGTTTTAGAGTCCTGATTAAGGCACATGTGTATATATAATTGTCTCACTAGTATTGCATATGTTTCTGGTTCTATCTCTAGTAATACTATCTATGTCACGAGGATGTCAAGGCCTACCTTCAATCTTTGTTTCTAACAACTTCATCAAATCTATTTGCATCTATGTACAGGAAAGTAGGTTCATTAGTTATCATGGTAACTTCTTGTTATTTTACTTGGTTTAGGAACCAACTTAAAGGGGTTATTGTATGGTTAGACTTTTTTTTAATTGCAAGAATGCACACAAGCAGGTTAATTGGACATATGGGGAAATGCAATCAGAACAAAGTACAATCACGTCAAACTTTCTGTGAAGACCTTGCTATGTAGTTTAATAAGTCATAATATTTTCAGAATGCTGGAGAAGTAATATTGCATTACTGCACATTAGTAAAGAATTAGGAGAGTGGGTGTTCTGTATGATGAACCTAATTTTTAAGAAAATATGTTACAAACTTGTTACATCAAAATATGCTACTTATTAAAATTGTGATGAATAAACAAAATTTGCCTAATTCCTTGGAATCAATAAAAAAAAAATTAGCAAAATCTACCCATTATAAAATTTTTATATTAAAGTATTAATGTACTTATTATATAAATAACTTCCATTTTTCTGTAATAAAAAAGGTACGATTTGTCAAAAATAAGACATTCTCCCTCTTAGAGTATGTATTAACATACTACACATATTAAGTTACATTACTTACACCAAACATATAAACTCCAGCAAATAAATATGTCAGATGTAGAGTGTAATTACTGACAAGTTGACTTTACCACTATTACAGGTACTTCAGAAACAAAAGGCTCTTTCAGTACCTCATGTAACTGCTAAGTTTTTGAATACAGTAAAAATATCTCAGTGCATATCAATTTGTCTCTGCCAATGATTCACACTGATGCAGGATGACGTCCTACCTCTAAGACAGTTTGCCACGCCACGCGTCCACTGCATCAACCGTCAGCCATGTCTCATCAGTACGATGAGTGCCGATCACAGAGTGTAGTGCGAGTGTAGGAAAATGCAGGGCAGTGTAGCGCAAAATCATACCACTCCCCCCTCCCCGTGGGCAATGGTGCATTATGACTAACCACGAGCATGTAAATTGTAGGGCAATGCAAAAGTAATTAACCTAAAGGAAAGAAAGACACACCAAGTGTGTGGATGTTCAAGGATGCCTCTACAAGCGCTTCAGGATTTAATTGTGTTTATTTTCAAATTCACGTATTTTTTCATCTTGGTTCTTTAACCTTCATTTCATGCCCTCCACGTTTAATTTGTAATTGTTTATGTGTAAGGGAATATTGTGTATCTATTTTGTTCATTTTCATGTAAGGGTTATTGTATATTTCAATTGTTACAAGTTATCAGCAGGCAGAAAATAGTGCAGGGAGAGCCTTGTGCCGCCATAGCGATCATGTAGTCTGCAATAGTAATGTAATTCTCTGAACCTTTATTGCTTTATTTTCACTCGGAGTCGCCACCCCTTCTTCCCCAGGACTTGCATCACCTGGGGAATCATAAATTTCACAAATAAATCCACAGTGGCCATTCGCGCCATTTAACAGTTTAGCTTATCTGGTGGGCCGCAGGCCAGAATCCGTGTAAGTTTTCACCTAGAGTGATGTAAAGTGTTTTTGTGCAAGAGTAATTACACGCAAGTTTTCAGAATTTATGCCTGTCATTTCAAGCACTGCCTTCTGGCGTTTCAGGGTCTGGGTCCCCTACAACCTGCTTTCACCATAATTCTACATAATTCACCTTAATAATCAGCATGCTCCACACTAAGCTTTTCACAGTTGAGGGCATGTGGGTCAGCCTGAATAAGCCCACTTCATCCCCACATATCAGGTGTGAGGAACGCCTGATCATCCTGTCCAGATAGGCTCATCCAGCAATTTACCAAGGGACTGCGTACGTCCGGGCGAATGGCCTGCCGTACCCCTAAATCATCATCAGCAGCAGCAATCATCGACACCGCCTGCCGACTGCGTTTAGCGCCTAGTCTGGTATCCAACTCCAAAACCCTACTAACAATGTTTTTCACCGCCCCTTAAAATTTCCATTAACCCAGCACCACCCAGCCAACAGGCGTTAACATGTTTGCTAACCCCATCCCTGAAGAAGCGTGGCTTTTCTGTACATGTTTCCAAACACGTAGTCCTTCAGTAAGTGACGTAGATGTGTGGTTACTTAATACTGCAGGTCAGCCTCTGTTCTGTAATTTTGGTCACATGGGGTTTGGTGTTTCTGCTGAGAACAGAGGACTCTTCCTAATGACCAATGATAACTGCTTACTACACAACTGCTAGTGCATTGTGTCAGACTCTGTACAGTATACGACATCAGTAATAGTTTCACCAAGATGAAAGAACTTATAATGACAAACAACACTTCACACTAACAGCACACACCTTGTGTGTCCTCAACTTTGGCTGTGGCAAGTGTTAGGGTAATTTCAGCAATGTCCAGTCACAGCCAGTGTTCACCAACATCCGACTGCTTGCTTTGCATGCAACTCTGATATACTTTGCACATTTCATCACATGTCACAATACATCCAAGCAGGGGTTCACTGTGCAACATGTTATGGCAGATGTTCACTCGCTGTTGTTTGTGATGCTGCATCAGTTCATGAACTGTCGAGTTCATTGCTTCACATTGCTGTTTGCTGCAGATGGTCGGAACTGAGAAAGTGTAACTGTGGGACAAGTTCCCTTATGGTGGTACTATACGAGCTGAAATATATGACAATGTTTTATTACAATTTGCACTGCCAAAAAAAATGGAGAGCCATCACATTTCACATACTAAAATTTGTGAAGTCAGGGGATGGAGGAAGTGTGACTTCCTTAGGTTTTAATTTATTTCAGCTGTAGTACACCTTGTATTATTAATTGAGAAAAATTTACTCATGTTAAACCTTTAAGTCACAAGATAATAAAAAACTTGTTAAATTGCATGCTCAATTTGTGAAGAAGTAAATTTTTCCTGAACACAAAAGTAAATATGTGTGGGAGTCATCACCTAACCTGTCTCTCCTGCCTTCCTCATTTTGGAGGCCCTTGTCACCACACCATTTTTGACATGGATGTGTCTTTAAAATCAGACAAACACACGAGGTACGAGTACAGAAACGGCAATGTAATGTTTGCTGGGTGCTCCAGTCCGACATTATAACTTCATAACTTATAACAGAATTGAAATAAATGGGGTCTCGTTTGATTTTGTACGTGACTGTGATGTGAGCTGGATGCCAAGTTGGCACCACATATACACATGAGGCGTAGATGGGGTCCTGCTGTAAATGGTGGTAATTTTTGACGTGGACAATGATCTCTGGCAGTACCTATATCTCAATACTCTGGTGTGCTAGCATGCTGATTTTGTGCCAAACTAAAGAGCTCATCTAGATCTATAATTTAAGCTATAAAAGCAAAGTATCCATTTAGTTCCTTTTATTTCATTCCCATATCCCACAGAAAATAATACCCTCTATGCAGATGTACTCACAAACCCCACAGCTGTGTGCCGACACAGCTACATTAAAAATTTTTTTCCAACCAGGGATTAACTGTTCATACTAAAGTTGGGTCTAAGCCACATGTGCTCATTAGATTACCATTCGGTTTCACCGCCGTATGTTCCAGTTTGAAGTTATGCTACAATATTTGCCTGTAAATTATATTACTCCATCAGGTTACACAAAGCACTATAACACATCCTTTGACATATGCATTTACACAGCAAGTGGTGTGGAGACTACTTGTTATTGTGACCTTTGACTGGTATTGCTCACAGTTCCATCTGTCCTGTGATAAAAGAGACACGGAGTGTTGAATGTAGACAGTATGCATTTTAGCCAATTATTGCCAACGTACTGGTGTATGGTTGTAAAATACACATTTTTAGATACTTAAGTTATTTTGTTTTGCTCTGAATTAATAATTTGGCAGTATACCAAAGATCTTCTTTGTTTAGGTATTCATTCAAACAGTTGATATTTTACCACTTTTTTGAGAAATCACAGTAACCCTGTTTTGCCCAGTTTTATTTAGCATTGGTTTGTATTTTTACATTATTATTCAGTGTGCAGTGCTAGAGATGTATCTTATGGCAACTCTTCCGACCGCCCGTGGTGTTTGTGAATAATCCCAACACACACTGCAAAAGTACCATTACAATAAGTACCTTTGTAATTAAGTCTTTAAGGTGGACCCCTTGTTAGGAGCAGGCTATATAAGCCACAGAAACATGCAGAATGAGGTGCATGAAGTTCAGTTACCTGCTGCTAGGTGGTGGCCATGTTGGAGCAGGTATGGTGCCAGTTTTTCTGTCAGTGACATAAGCCACTCGCAGTTCACTCCCTGTGTGACAACGGGTGTAGGACGGGGGTACAAGAGCTACATTACCTGCTCTCCCGCTAAACCATCACCAGTCTTTTAATGGCCTTTTGAGAGTTTAAATGGCCAGATGGCAGATAACATCCCAGCAAAACACCTGGCTATACCGACATGTGCCCTTCATCTTCACTGCTTGTAACCAGTAATAAAAGAAAGATACATTTTTCTCAAATAAAAATGTATTTCAATTTCAGTCAAGGTTTTTGGGAGAGAAAGAAGGCTCACAATAATAGAATTTAATTTTATAAGGTATGTATTCAAAGTGCACATTTTTTGCTAGTCTTTAAAAAGTGTTTGAAGTTTTAAATAACTTGGAAATAGGAAGTCAAATCTGCTATGATGTAAAGTGATGATTTCTTTTGCCTACCAGTTAGTAAATATGTGCTTAAATCAGATAGTGCAGTATTAATTTAATTAAACTTTTAAAATACTACATTCTAAAAATGGAACTACAGAATATAGTACATAATGGCTGACAAATAAATTCCAGATTTATAAATCCTATAGTTACTTACATGGATGTAAGAGGCATGATTTTTTGGTGGGCTTCGATACACTAGCGGACGACTTGATGCTCCAAGACATTTATTACTCTTAATGTAAGCATGTCAGCAAACATAATTTAATACTCATGTTTTTTTTTTGCTAGTGCTCTGGTGCATTCCAGAAAAATCTTTATTTACAATACTAATAGCTTCTTATTTGTAAAAAAAAAAAAAAAAAAAGTACCTATGCATTGCCAGATTTAACTTGCCAAAATTTAAACAATTGTGTCTTATAATTACAACCTATTTGTTATAATGACCTTAGAGAAGAAAACTATAAGTACTAATCAATTCTAAGTGAATTTCAATTTATTGTAATTATTTGGAGAATTATAAATGAACCTTCCTCTTGTATGTATGGCACAATTAACTTTTCTGCCAGTACATGCTGTCGTTGTTGAAGGTAGGTCTCACTTCTTCAGTAATTTTGGAAAGCATTAAGTTTATTACCGTAAGAGACTGATTTCTGTAACTGTGCTGTCAACAACAGAGTAGTGCATCAAAAGTTAATATCAAAGATGATAAGCAAACGTGAGGGTCAGAAATTGCATACAAATTATTAGGAAGAGCATGCCTTTAGACACCCCAAGTATGACATGTTGTCTTCTCTTATAAAATTTTATGCTACACAAACTACAGAGAGGTCTATAACCCAGAAGCGAAAGATGTAAATAAGTACCAAAAATGATTTATAACAATTCCTTAGATTGTATAAATACCAATGAATCTTGGGGAACACAACCAGCGTGGGTGCCCCTTACAGTAAAAATGGGGTCCCCTGCTTGGTGGCTTTGTAATAAGTGGAGTGGACTGTCAACTCCCTCACATCCCCACACACATCAGTGAGCAAGCTACAGAGAGACGTCAAAACTATAATTACAATAACTAGTCACTGATTGCAGCCACGACCACTCCACATAGCAGTCACCTTCACACATCCAGAGCCAAGGTCTTCCACAAGTGGACAACTGAGCTATCCAAGTTCTTCCATTGCTTCCTCTCTAGCTGAGTGTGTGCGCTATGTCTGGTGGTAAGAACAAGTGGCAGGATCATTGCACCTGTCTGTGTGTCATCTCAAGGTCAAGGGAAAGTGGCTTCCTGTGAGTGAGGCACTGCACCCGACTACAACACCGCACAATTCATTAACAAGTTGTACACTCGCTAACAAAATTGTCAGAAAAGTAATTTATGCGACATAACAAAGAAGAATGCATTTATTTTGTAACACTATAAAATATTTGCTATAATTCACTTATATAAATGTTAAAACTATCAATGAATAAGAATCTATTTTCAGTCAATATGTAGGCATGTTTCCATTCTGAATTCTTCCAAAATGACATTTTGCAACGAAAGCATTCATCAAGTAAGGCAATCGTATAGTTCTTGTATTTAAGCAAAATTGGTAGTAATGATTTTTAAAAGTTGACTTAATGTACATTTATTTTGGTTATAAATATAACATTTGTGCTTGAAATGAATAGTATTAAAAAAGTTTGTAAAAATTTTTACTTATTTATAATTACCTGCAACCAGAGTAATTATTATGATGATCTTTCTTGATAAAGGTTTTTTTTAATATCTTCTTAAAAATAGTCAGTTATTATATATTTTTAAAAAGTTAATATGTTTTAAATTATATTCAAGCAAATTATTTTACAATGTTACAAAATACATGCATTTTTCTTTTATGTGAAGAATAATGCATACTTTTGTGTAGTAGTTTGTAATGAGATGTACTGTCATGTGAGTGGTTCATTAGAAGGTACGCTATTCCTACCTTAAGTACCGTACTTTCCTCCACAAGAGTGTGTCGGAGAGTGGTAGTGCAGGAACAGGAACATCACAGCCAGCCAGTCGTGTACAACTAACACTCACACACACCAACACTGCGGCCCGCTCTGTCTTCTCACTACAACTTCCACTGGAGCCTGCTGCGCCGTGCAACCACACGCTCCAGCGCATTATGGAGCAGGGGGAAACATTACACACTATAAGTTAAGCCCATAACAGCAATGTTGGGTGTTTCTTTACACTTAAGGCCTCTTCCAGCATTCTGCAGTCCACAGTTGGCAAAGTATTGTTCGCAATGAGAGTACGAAAAAATATTGATGTAAATAAAACATTTTGATATTTTGAAAACGTTAAAAAATCTAGTTCTCTGAAAAATTAATGCAGTATCTAAGATGAGATAGGTATTTTAACGTACTTCAAACTTTATTTAATTGCAAAAGTATTTAAATCCAAAGAATATTTTATGTTATTTACCTTGGGTTGCATTTTATCCTGCTTAAAGATTATAAATATAAGTTTTCTTTTGTATGAAAAAAAAAATTATGTATTAATGGTAGTTTAAATATTCTTTCTTAATTTTATTTTTATCCATTTGCAAAACTGTGAAATGCAAATAATAATTTTTGGAATATTTATTTTAAGTTTATATTTTTGCTGCTTGTTTATAAATTTTTTCTTTCTTTCTTGAAGAAAATTTTTGAAAATGACTTTGCAAGTATGACAAGTTCTGCTCGGCAAGCAGCATTCAGATACATATACATTAATATCTAACTGCCTGATGCATGTTCTGGAGAGGGCATAAACACTTGGTCGGTGTTTCAGGGTGTGTCTAGTTCAAAGGTATGTGAAGTGTTGTGAGCAAATAGCAAATGATTGGAACATAAAATTTGGAGTTTGCATTGGGAAAGGGTTGCTGCCAGATCTAAAAATTGTGGTAATAAAAACGACATTTTTTAAAAATAATAATATGTCATAAAGATATTATATTTTATGTGTATATACAAAGATGTGTGGGTATGGTCATACCACACACATTTTGAGATCGCTGACTTGGTTTATAAGATTCCCAGAATGCCAAGCCCTGCTTTTGTGTAGCGCCAAGCGAGTGAAATAAAGTTCGGCACATTCCTGCAGGTTGTTAACTAACAGTTTGTCTTAAGTAAGTCCTTGTTTGCCAGACAGGTTACATTCCTGGTAAGTGTCCATTATGTAAAACCTCTGTTAATTAATAACATTTCCCCTCAAGGAACAATGATAGCAGCCAAAGTAGGGTTCCTTGATCTTGCTGAAACGCGTACATTTTGCATAATATCTCAAATGGTGTCTCACAGAAAAAAGTAAGACAGGATGAAAATTGTTGGCAACTTAATAGGTAATGAAGAGTCTACAAAATTTTCTGTATCTCGGACTATTTCAAATATATTAGCAAATAATTATTTCATGCCAAATTTTTCTTTGTACGATTTGTCTTAAAACATTATAATGTTATAGTGTGCAATTTGTGTTTCAGTATTTTTGTGTCTCCATGCACTAGCAAGTCTTTCTGGTCATCATCGTTCCACCACAGATCAAAATTTTTTATAATATTACACACAATTTCATTGATTGGATTCATAGTTCACACTTAACTATGAAGCGATAAACAGAGAAATGCTGGGTAGAAGCAGACTAATTACTGGGTAGACATAGCACCATCGGCTATGCTCAGAAATCTTTGATTCTTACTGCAAAGTGTATGAATATTGATGCAGAAAAATTAAGGGCTGCAAGTGCTTGTCAATCCAAAAGAAAATGTGTATAGCTTTCAAGCACCATTCCCATCAAATACCATCTCTATCACCTTGTTTTCACTTTCCAGTGCTGTCCTACTGAGGCGAAGCTACTAGTACACAAACGGTACTTTTAGCTTTGTATTCTATCGAAATTGAATCCCTCAGTGAAAGAGTGCTGTAAGAACCCATTACTGGTCTTAGAAATTCATGGAGGAGTTAGGTGGAATAATGAATCCTGCAGAAAAATTACAAGCTGCCATTGCATTGCATAGTAACTTACACTTGATATAATGCACATAGCAATGGCTAAGATGGAAATGAAATTTCATAACCTCATTTCCAAGCTGTCACTTGGTATCTTGTACCACTGATGGTAGGCTGTTTCCACTGTTCCTAAGTTTGGGGGAAAATAATTTTACAAGCGATTCTCAAAACAGTTTTTTCTGTGATGTTGCAGGTGTGGATCTTCGAACCAGAACAGCTGATCCGCGTGATACTGTCTCGGCCACCAGAAGAGGTGAACAGAGAGAAAGACGAGATCGTGGCAGAGCTGTCGAATGTCACAAGCAACCTAGTGGTGGTAGACGACATCCGCTACCATGTCGACTCGCTCGGGCAGATCCACCATGACTGGTGAGCATCACAAACTCTCGTGTCAAACTAAGCAACCGGAGCCAGGCACGCTTGTGTACCTTCATACGCAACCTAACTGGTGGTCTCACTTCTTACAACTGTGACTATTTCTGTTGCAGGTGTGATATGTACTTGCATGTCGTGGATGGACCCACCCAAAATATTGCACCCATTCCTGAAGTCCTAAAAGTTATAGATGCCAAATATGATTTCCTCAAGGACTACTATGCTGGATTTGCCATTGAAAATGTTGTTGTGAGTATAGTCTCAGTCTGAAATATATTTAGCAACAAAATTATTGAGTGATATCAACTATTTTTCTGTAACAATAATGTTGCAAATATATAAAACACAAGATTTCAGAATTACCATATCTTTAAAATTTACCATAACAAATATTATGTTTCTGTAGTATACAAGGAAAGTGTTGCCTATGGTTACAAACATTCATGTCTGCACATTCTCTGCATTATTGACTACTCAGTATTCACTTTTTCCTCCCTTTGAGATAATACACAATCTTTATGCACATCAGTTTATAAATAATCAATTATTTGTTGCACATTTTCCAAACACTAATAATGCTCGTACCTCGATAAAAGTGTTTCACTTCCCAAAGTTACTGACCTGCCTGTCGTAAAATCAGCATGCAGATCATTTTCAGAGCTAACATTAAAACATCCACATTTCAAAAGGAATTACAGTTTGGTGCAATATTATTATTTTTGAATTCTCAGCTATTTCTACAATAAATTTTCTTCATTGCAAAAATAACAAGATAAAATTTAAATTGCAAGATGATTTCATTTGCCACATATTCCCTGTGGAGAAACACAGAAAGTTGCACCATTATTCAGTAATGGTTTCATCATCTCTTGTTACCACACTTTTAAACTCATCAATAGAACAGCACACACACCATATACTTTAAATTTTCTAACAATTTGTCCTAGCTTGTTTAAGAATTTGTGGAGTCATAACAGCATAATAGTGTCGTATACATCCCACAGCCAAAACTCTATTTCTCCCCATATTTACACCTCTCACAATTTACATTGATTTTTGGGACTTGTTTTGTTATCGTTATGACTGGCAAAGCTGAGTTGTTTCTGACCTGCAGCTGGACTAATAAGGATGGGGTGAGGTTTGTGCTGAGTGGTGAGAACAGCTTGAAGTGACGGACACAACTGCTGTGTTCCTGGGAGGGCTGGGGAATGTGAGATGTGTTGAAGCTGGTGTAGAACTGCTACAGAGAAAACCACCACCGCTGTACGGTACCACACCTCCCAAATGAGATGCTTGGCAATCCATAAATGTGTACACTATTTTCAGGTGCAAATTTTTGTCTGTTTAAACTAGTAAGTAACCCCCCCCCTCCCCTACTCCCTTCTATTTATAAGCTTTCCCATATTAAAGTGGAAGCATTAATAAGCCAGGCCAATTATAAATGAAATATCATAACTAATATACACTACATGCAGGATATCTGAATGCTTGGGTCTCTTCACAGGGCTACAAGAGGTGAAATACAGGGTCAAGAGAGACTAGGTGTTATGTACAGTAGTATACAAGAGTAACAAGACCTGTATGTATTTTCCAGCTCACCAGATGTGTACTGCTTATTGCTGCCCTGGTTCAGTTCCAACAGTGGCTAAGCTTTCTGATATCGTGCGTGCAGTGTACATGTATGTGAACATGTGAACTCTGTATTCCAGCCAGCGTTTGTTGGCATTCGCGAGGAGGCATTCGACCCAGCCCTGGCCGCGCTGATTGCCCTCATGGTGGTGCTGTTTGTCGGCTGCGTAACGTTCATAGTCGTCTGCTGCTGCCTGCGCAACTGGTCAGTGTCTCGCCCACATTTACTTCACTCTGTTCCAAATGTCCGTGTTTTGTGCACAGTTCAGTTGATATAGGAGAAATATATGTATTAGTTAAGAATGTTAATCTGGAAAGATTTTTAACAAACAAGCAAACATCTCAGAGATTTTTTTTTTTGTTTAAAGAAAGTCATCACAGAGCATTGTAAATACTGACAAAATTTTATTATGTTTTTGTTAAATCATCTTTATTTGGTGCCTGTAAATATACCAACTGTAAACATATGCCACAAAACGTGGATGAATGAGAGGAAATATTATTCAGTTTTTGAGTGGTTGTAAGTGTAACATTACGAGTAAAATTTTGTATGAAAGAGAGACATGGAGAGAGGGAGAGAGATGGAGAGAGACAGAGACATTCAATTTTGTATACTGAAAGTATCTATGACAAGCATCATTTATGCCAACAAATAGCTACTTTTGTCTGCAATTTTGAAAGATAGCTCTAAATGAAGAAATTTAGTTTTTATGTTATATCTCAGGAAACAATTTTCTTATTCCTGCCAAATTTGGCAGACAAGTAGTAATATAGTAGGCTACATAAATTTATATGTTTTAAGTGGGTCAGATACTTATTTTCAAAATGTCTACCATATAGCAATTTTAGCATCATATGCTAAATTGATGAATCCATGTGACCAATTTCAATTTAACTCAGTATGCGAGCAGTTTCTATTACAAACATCAAATGTGTATGCACAGAGCCTATTTTGCCAGCCATTTTGCAAGATAGTGCTACACGAATAAAGTAAGAAGTTTTTGTCATATATTGGGGAACAATTGACAGATTCCTACCAAATTTTGCACACAAGTAGTACTGCAGCAGGTGATGTAAACTGGTATGTCTTAAGTGTGTCACACACTTCTTTTCAAAATGGCAGTTATAAGGCCATTTTAACTTAGAATGGTATATCGTCGAAAGTATGTAACCAATTCAAACTTAACTTTGTATGCTGGCAGTACATATTACAATCACCAAATACATATTTACACAGCCTCATTTCTCCACTATTTTGTAAGACAGCCCCACATGAAAATTAATGTTTTACATAATATCTCAGAGTAACAATCAACCAATTCTTACAAAATTTGGCGTAGAAAGTGTACTATGATAGGTCATATTAGTTTATATGCTCTAAGTGGGCCAGATATTTTAACTTAGTATCTACGAAACTGTGTAACCAATTATAAATTAACTTTGTATACCGGCAGTATCTTACACAAGCATCAAATGAGCTGATATAGTCCATACTGTATAAGAAGGTCGTTTTCTGACAGGTCTGCGAAAGTAGCGCCACTGTTTATGTCTGACTACATGTGACTATGTATCCTTCCACCATCAGCTGGTCCGTCAAGTCGGGGCTGTATTTTTTATCAACACGCTGTCAGCTAATCCACTTCTCATTGTACTGTTATGCTAAACAAATTTTAAGATACTTTAAGAATGACATCTGTCTAAAAAAATAAGTAGGTTATACAAGTAAAAATATAAAATGTTGCAAATAATTAAATATTTGCTAACTCTTTTTTAATTTGTCCGAGATAGTGAATTTGGGTTAACATTTGCGAGACGGTCTGTTGTATCTATTATCACACTTTGGGCGTTATAGCTAATATATTCGAGTTGGAAATATGTGACGTGGAATAACATTAGAATTGCTTAAAAACTATTCACGCGTCTCACTTTCTACAAACAAGGAGATGGGTTTCATGAGAACAATATGGCGTATAATTTACGTAGACGAACGATTACCGGCCGAATATAAATGACTTTTACTCCAAATCATTTTACATGAAATATATGTTACTTTAAAAATTATGCAGAGCTCGTGGAAAAATATAACTATTGGCATTTGTTCGTAAATTCGTTATATATCGCGCAAAAAAGAGGTTTATTTCTGGCTGGTAATACCTCGCATAATATCCGAGAGATCGCGCACAGCGCGTCACGGCAAAGTTCGAGCCGCTGTTTTTGGATAACAGATAGCGTATTATTTTAAGTTGATTGTTNCTTTTTTAATTTGTCCGAGATAGTGAATTTGGGTTAACATTTGTGAGACGGTCTGTTGTATCTATTATCACAATTTGGGCGTTATAGCTAATATATTCGAGTTGGAAATATGTGACGTGGAATAACATTAGAATTGCTTAAAAACTATTCACGCGTCTCACTTTCTACAAACAAGGAGATGGGTTTCATGAGAACAATATGGCGTATAATTTACGTAGACGAACGATTACCGGCCGAATATAAATGACTTTTACTCCAAATCATTTTACATGAAATATATGTTACTTTAAAAATTATGCAGAGCTCGTGGAAAAATATAACTATTGGCATTTGTTTGTAAATTCGTTATATATCGCGCAAAAAAGAGGTTTATTTCTGGCTGGTAATACCTCGCATAATATCCGAGAGATTGCGCACAGCGCGTCACGGCAAAGTTCGAGCCGCTGTTTTTGGATAACAGATAGCGTATTATTTTAAGTTGATTGTTCTTAGATTACGGGCTGGAAATATATTTCAAATTCGTGTCGTTTCGTCAAATTAATAGAAAAATGATTCAACAATTTTATGCAACATTTCTGTATGCTTTTCGAATTAATATCAAGGACGTGTTGAAAGCGAGGTTGGAGAGGGATGATACGACGTGAAAAAACTTTCTGAAGTTAGCACAACTTCAGAAAACTTTTCCGCATTGTATCGTTGTATTGTACATTTCATTTTGAACACCTATACATAACTACATTATCACAAAGTTTCGTTTTTAACATTAACAACCATTGTTTTGTGTCCTTGTAAAATAAAATGCATTAATAAATGTAAGAACTCTTTCTTACCCGCGTATTTTCTGCTTTTGTGATGTGCATTGGCAGTGCACTCAGAATAGCCAACGTAATTTTAACTTTTGTTCGTTCGTGCATCAGCTGATACAGGATTTTGTAAATGGCACTTTGTTTGTTTCGTAAACATTAAGTTGCCACTCACTGACTGTCAGAAAGTTGCCTTCTTATACCGTATGGACCATACATAAACTCTTTTCTCCATCATTTTGAAAGCTAGCTCCACATGAAAAATTAAAATTTGATACCCTATATCGGGAAGCAGATACTGTATATAACTCCCACCAAATTCATACAAGGTATACTTTTGTGGTCTCTCTAAATTTATATGATTTAACAGGTTAGTCACAAATTTTCAAAATAACAGCCATGTAAATATTTTTACTTAGTATGGTACATATCCCCAAAAATTTTAATCAAACTTCATATGCTGGCAGTATCTATGACAATCTTCAAATGTACTATTACATATCCTTTTTGGTAGGCATATATGAAGGTCGTCGTCACATGAAAAATTGAGGTTCTATGCCATATCTCGGGGACCAAACAACCGATTCCTACTAAATTCTGCACACAAGTAGTGTTACTATATCTGTTAAACAATCTTACCAAATTCAACTATACTTTGTATGCTGACAGGATCTTATACAGAACCTCTTTTTTAAGAAAATTTTCTACAATAGCACCAAATAGATTTTTAAAAAAATTTTATGCCATGTCTCTGGAACTAATCAACCAATTTCCATGAAATTTTTCACACAAGTAGTACTATGGTAGGCCATGTAAACTTGTGTGTTTTCATGCTAGCATATGGTACGAGGCTTTCCTGTGTTCAAGTTCCAGATAAGGCATGTATTCTCTAATTATATTGCTCTCTATGCGATGTGAATGCTACTTACCACCAAAGCTTTTAAGAACTTCATTAAAAATGATAGGCAAAGGCACTTTTTCCTCATTAACAGACAACATTGAAAACAATTTTATCCCTACAGATTTTGTATTCTGTCTTGCACAACAAGTCACGTTGCACTGGCAGGTGCACACTTGTCTCATTTTGTGATGAGATTACCGTACAACACATCATGAACAATTATGAAAAAAGATTTTTAACCAAGTAAAATTGCTAATAAATAAAAACAAGAGATTGAGAAATAGATTTCCATGTTTTGCACTATTAATACTTTCAGCTACAGAAGTTTGGATAATTTTTTTGTTAGGTCCGCTGACAATATTTTGCTTGACCAAAAAAAAAGCTTTCTCTCCCAGAATGTTTTAAAATTATTACACAAGTCAGGCTCAGTCTACAATCACTCAGAATTAACATCAAAACATCTCCTGAGTGGAGAATGACATTAGATTTAACTGTAATTGGCCGGCACTATAAATGTCTGCACACCAGCACGTGGGTAACACGTGGGCCAGTAAATGATAAAACGATAACGAGTCACCCGACTTGCGAGGTACTGGGGAGCTAGAGATAAACGGTATTGGTATATTTAAAACAGGCGGAAACTAAAAGTGATGAGATGATTTAAAAACTTGTGAATGCTCCTTCGCGGCACACATCTGGCCTCGCTCTCGGTTGTTCCTAGACTGACCATCATGGCAGCGAGGCGGACGCACCAGCGCGCATCCCCCCAGTCGCTCATTACCAAAACACTCAAAAACAAATTACCCCGAATTCAATTATACATGTTACATAGCCCTGAAAAAATAATTCACCCATGTGTGTCTTTTTATTACAACACAAAATTATTAAGGAGTGTTACTGTGTTCTGCCTGAGAGGTTGGAGTGTTTGGGCGCTCGTGACATCAGGTGCACATCAGGCTGTACCCTTTACCGGCTGCCCCATTCAACGTGCTCATTAACCTCTCCTGGCCGATACTAATTAACACAGGCGGCCCCTTACACCTCTCACGTTGCATCACACTACACTCTGCACTATATCTTTTACTATACTTTGGGTCCTAGCACTTAACTCTCACTGCACACGGATTGGGGTATTCTCCGGGTGCTGCCGGGTCAGTAGGACCGGGCTTATCCCTGGGCCGACCAGGGTACAACGGCACCCCCGCCCCTCACCCTGAGCCCGGTCCTACCGGTCTCTGGTGACGTCTCGGACCGTACAGAGACTGCAACGTGGGATTCCCAAATGACCCGGGTGCACAACACCCTCACAGGTTTTGACAGGCATACCTCTGCTACTGCCTCGTTGTGGTTTACCTCTGCTGTGGCTCCCTTGGCGGGCTGCGATGTCCCCAATTGGAAACCTACCTCCTCTGTGGTCAGCTTGGCTCCTCCACACCCCGTCAGGTAACAGCGCGGCCTCCGCCGTCTGCGCCGCCTGGTGGGCGGGGATGACACGTCATGCGGCTCGTCCACCCTCACAGAGGACTCGTCTGCAAGGGAAGCGTCGTGTCCCCAGTCACCGCGGGTTGGTGAGACCTCTGCTGCTGCCTCATCAGGTTCCTCCGCCCGCTGTGGAGGTGTTTTATCCTCGCTGGACTGGGAACCCGGCAAAAAGAGAGCCCTCGGGGGATTGGAGCGTGTCTGTGGCCCAGAAACCACAGAATCCTTCACCACTGCCTGGCGTCTCCAGTGTGCCTGATCTGGTGGCCTCTGTTGTTGGCCCTGCTGTCTCTTCTCTGCTTGCATCCCCGTTCTCTTCTGGTAACTCTGGTCCTACGCGTCTCAGCTGGCCACGGTGATGCTTCTGCATTTGTCCCCGGCTGTCTTTCATCAAGTACACTGTCCGACCGAGTTGCTTCACTACCTGTCGTGGCACGGACCATCTCATCTCAGACCCAGCCCTGTGCAGTAGTTGTTGGGTGCCGATGACAAGGGCTGGACTCACATGTACACCAACTCGCCCACTTGCACTAGTGTTGGTGGTCTGTTGGTTTGGGGCATGATGTTGTCCAGGTACCTGTCTTGTCATTGCTGTGCTTCCTCTAAGGATTCATCTCATTCTCGGTCCAGCTACTCCAGGGTCCGTGTCCCCTCCATCTCTCTCCCCATCACTCTTTCCCCTGGTAGTGATAGATTGTGACCCAGTGTGAGTTGCGCCAGAGATTTTCCTGTGGCCTAGTTCCATCAGTGATGCAAGCAGTAAAGGTTTTGCAGTAACAAAGTGTCCCAATGGGTGTGATTCTCCTGGAGCCGGACCCTCAGTTGTACCTTCACCTCCTGGTTACGTCACTCCATCAGGTTGGCCCTTGGGTGGTAGGTGGGCGTTGTCCGATGTTCGATCTGCCACTTCCGATACAGCTCCCGCCATTTCTTCCCCGTAAACTGCATCCCATTATCTGATATGGTCCTAGGGTAACCCCACGGGGGAAAGAATTCTGTCTCCAGTGTTGGCCCTCACATTGCTGGTGGGGAAGGCCTCCACCCACCTGGTGCGCTCGTCCATGACCACCACCAGGAATCTTTTTCCCTTGGCTGTACGGGAGTACGGCCAGTTACGTCTAGGGCAACAATGTAGAAGGTTTCTGTGGGTCTTTGGGGTATCTGCTGTTCCGCCTCGTCCCCTCTCGGGCCTTACGTTGTTGGCACACCCTCACTTACTCCCTCACGTTCCCTGCTACGCCGGGCCAGTGATATTGAGTACCCAGTTACCTCTTGGTTTGATCAGCCCCTGGGTGCCCCGCCAGGTCGTGGTCATGATAGAACAGGAGGGCCGCTTTGCGGATTTCCCGTGGTACAAAAGTTTGAAATTGTGTGTTGTTGCCGGAGGCCCAACATTACACTCTTATCCACCAACCTTCAAGTTTCGCAGGCCTTGTTACCGCACTTCTCCCGGGTCTGCTGTGCTTCGGCCGAGATTTGTTACCCTGTTTCACTCTCTGTTACAGTTCGGCTAGGGTAGCTGGGGGTGTTTCGTCCTCGTACCCTGCCCAGTCTAGGCACCCGCACACGGCACTGTCCCCATTGTTAGCCTGCATAGAAGGGGGGGTTCATCATGTCCCACTCTACGTCGTCCGTGATGGTGTTCTCGAGGTCTGGATCTCGTGAAAGAGCATCCGGAAGTTGAGTTGTCCGTCCTGCCACATGCTCCACGTCAAACTCGAAAGATTGTAGGAATAGCGCCCACCTGATTAGTCTTCTCCTGCGTCCCTGCAGCTTGCACAGCCAGGTTAGCACCTGATTGTCTGTGCGTAACATAAAAGGCTTCCCCTCCGGGTGGTGACGATACTGCTTCAGAGCCCATAATACGGCTAGGCACTCCTGCTCACTAATGTGATACTGTTTTTCCGCCTTGCCGAACTTTCCGCTTACATAATAGTCTAACACCCTTTTCTTCCTGTTGGCATTGGTGTCTGTCTACATATGCAGCCTCCGGTTCAGGTCGACTCTGGCACGGGGTTGACACTGGGTAAAGGCCCATTTGATGTCTTTGAAAGCTTTCTGCGCCCACGGGTTCGACTGCTATCTCTTTCAGGGTGACAGTAAGTTGGTCAGGAAGGCGATAACCATGGCGAAATTCGAGGCAAAGTGTCGCAGCCAGTTCACAACCCCTACGAATTTCTGCATCTGCTTTCGTGTCTGCAGGAGATTGGCATTGGAAATTTTCTGCAATTGCTTCGTGTGAGACTGGTGCCCTTGAGCGTATACTAGGTGTCCCAGGAACTCTAAATGCTCCACGCCAATGTGGCATTTGTGCTGGGTGCAAGACAAGTAGTGCATTGTGAGTCTTTCTAGCAGTAGGTCAAGATGGTGTACATGTTCGTCCCAGTTTGCAGACCACACAATTATGTAATTTAGGTACACCATTGCAAACACTCCCACATACCCCTCCAGAGCCCTGACCATCATCTTGTGGAATGTCGCAGGTGCCTCTTTTATCCCAAAAGGCAGTCATCGGGGACAGTGAATGCCGTTTTCTTCCAGTCCTCTGGCTCCACCGGAATTTGCCAATATCATGACTTAAGGTCGAACTTACTAAACACCCTGGCTTCTCCCAACCCAGCTATGGCTTCGTCGACACTGATCAGAGGGAGCGGTTTGCTGACAGTGACATTATTGACTAGTCTAAAGTCTATACAGAATCTTCTCCCCCCATTTTGTATTTCCGCTAACACAATACAGGAATTGTACTTACTCTCAGATGGTTTAATAACCCCATCTCTCAGCATTTCACATAACTGCTTGTGGATCTCGTGCTGCTTTTTGAAACCATAACGCCTGGGTTGGGTGTAGAATGGATGGTTGTGGGTGGTCATAATGCGGTGGGTAGCCACAGTTGTTGGTCGTAGTGGGTTCGTCGTGGCAAACACATCCCTCCTTCGGTTCAGGACACCTTGCACGGCCGCCCGGTGCGAGTCGGGCACGCAATGTGCGAACTGCTCCACGCTGATGAAGTCCTGGTCGGGTGGTCAGTACCAGACGACGTACACCATCTGTCTCTCCGTCCTCCTCACGTGCACGTGGGTGGCCCCCATCTCATTGACCGTGTTCTGTGCTGCGAGCCACGGCTGTCCTAGCACCAAGTCCTCACTTAAGCCTCCCTCGAATATAGCTGGGGTATGCGATGATTGTTCTCGGAGTTCCACTTCAATATTGGCCTGGCCGACTATGTTACCTTGTCCCTGGTGGGTGTCGAGTTGTCCTACTCCTGGTTACGGCTGGACTTTGTCCTAGAATATTAAATGTGACATCACAAACACATGGCTCACTCCGTGTCAATTAGGGCGGCTATCTGCTGACTGTTTACCTGGACAGGTATACGTATGAGGCGCGACCCCCTTGTCAGCTGATAGATCTCAGGGGCTCCTGTCGTCTATTCAGTCCACAGGGGGTTGTGCGTGTGTTCCTACCCCTCACATCCCGTTTCCTGCCTGGTTGAGTGGTGGTAGTGGTCGGTTCGGGCATTCCCGATGCCAGTGGTAGACCGTCAGGGGACAATATTGGCACGTGGGCGCCTGGTCGTTGGCTTGCCGGTAGCTGTTCTCTTCCTGCGGCCCCGCCTCAATGGCCAACCTACCCCTTCTCCTTGGTGCCGTCGATCTTGCCGCGCCGTGTCTATTTTGCAGTGGCTCCTCCTGGACCTCCTGGTTTACTTCCCTGCTCTCGTGCTTAAGAAGCTGATGTAGGTTCTTTTCGGTTGTGCAGTTGAACGCCCGTAATAAAGGTTGTAACTCGTCCCTGATCAGTTCAATAATTAATATTGATAGGGCTGCCTCTGACAGCTCAGTCTGGTACACCCGTCGGAACAAGCAGATCTTCCTGGCAATAAAACTCTCGACTGGTTTGTGGTCTCACTGCTATTCCCCAGTACAGTTCCGCCTGACACTGGATGTGTGCCCTCCCATCTGTGAATCGCAGTCCCAGCCGGGTCCCAAACTCCCCCCAGGGTTTATCAAAACACTTCCACAATGTCAACCACATTCTAACCTGCAGCTGTTCACTCACCCGATCTGTCCATTCCTTGCGCGACACCCCGCCTCGCTGTAACCTGACCTCGCACTGTTGTATGAAGAGCGCCGGGTCCTCGTGCACCTGTCTGTAGAACTTCGGTAGTGTTAGCCTGATTTGCATTCAGGTTGTTCGTGGCACACACCACAGGTCTTGTGGTGGTTGTCACAGGTGTGCACCTCCTTGTCGGCCATACTCTGGTGATTCTCTGCCTCCCCATGAGTGCTTCTCAGCCAGATCAGTTCCGCCGTGGGTTGATCACCGCGCTCGGGTGGCATTCTTGTGCCTTCCTGCCACAATGTTGGCCCGCACACGCTCACATCACCACTTGGTACGTCGCCCGTGAGCAGGTCTATGCCCTGGCATTGTCCGCACAGTTCACACACTCTTGGGTCTGCCCACATCACATCAGTGATGTTACCGTGTGTGGGTCCGGGTCACCCGTCACCTGTTTACTTCACCCCTTGCCGGTGGGTGGTAACATGCCCGTCATCCATCAAACACACTGTGTCCTTCCACACATGCGTTGTTTCCACCACACGCTATTTGGGTGCAATTTGTTGTTTTTGGGGATTTTGGTCTTGCCCCTACACCACCTACACTCTTGATTGACATGAAAGTTTTGAAGTTAGGCACCAGCTAACCCAGTGGCTAGCACGAGATTGGTGGTAGGTTCGTGTGTGGCCCACGGACGTGTGAGCGGCCGACCATGGTTCCGAACCACATGGCGGGATATAACTAATACACCCTAGCAGTGCTGTCCGGGCCACAATGCACGCCCTTAACTTATGTTAGACACTCAGAATGAAATAACTGAACAAGTAAGTGTGATTGCTTTGATTTATTTCAACTCGCGGCCACGTGGTAATAAGTTACACATCGTACAGAGCAAAACAAAAGACACTCTCTCCCAGAATGTTTTAAAATTATTACACATGTCAAGCCCAGTCACTCAGAATTAACTTAAAAATATCTCCTGAGGGGAGGATGGCATTAGATTTAACCGGAGTCGGTCGGCACCATAAATGCCTGCAGACGAGCACGTGGGTAACACGTGAGCCCATAGTAAATAAAACTATAATGAGTCCACCAACATGCGAAGTACTGGGGAGCTAGAGAAAAATGGTTTTGGTATATTTAAAACAGACGGAAACTAAAAGTGTTGAGATAACTTACAAACTTGTGAATCCTCCCCCACGGCACACGTCTGGCCTTGCGCTCGGTTGCTCCTAGACTGACCATCATGGCAGCAAGACGGACGCGCCACGTACTGTATCTCAACTTGTAATTGGTGGTATAGTAACTTTATTCCTTCTAAGGTTAGATGACAATTGCATGTTCGTGTGTGTACTATGTCCACTCCATCTTTTATGACATTTAGTCTTAGTAGTTATTGTTTGCATGTTGCAAAACCTTTATTTTAAAAACACAGTCGTTAGATAGGTACTACATTTTAAATGTAATTTCAGTAGACTAATATCTGTTTGTGAGTAGTGATTATAATAACTTGATACAACCTAATCTTTTTTTCAGAAATGGCATTTGAAAAATAATGGTACAGTAGTTGTAAAATATGTTTTGTGTGCCACCATCCTGGTTTTGCTATATCATTTCAAGTTCACAGCAACCTAACTGTAAAATTTTCCATTTTGTGTATATTAAATGTTATGATACATGAACTTTTGTCTTGCGTACCTGTAGGATCATCAGCCCTCCTTCTGACATGAAGAAAAAGGAAGCACTCATTAAGAAGGACATTGCTGATGACGTAACAACCACAGAAAACCCTCTTTGGATAGAGCAGTAAGTACAGCAGATATTACTACATTTAGCCATTGCATTTAACCTGTATTATGTATGTTTCATTTATACTGTAACAGTTTTGTATATGCACAACAAATAGAATTTTGAAGACAAGCAAATTGGATGCAGTTGTTCTCATTAACAATGTATATTAATGATATTAATTATTGTACTTTTTTTTTTTTGTATGGCTGAATAAATATTCACATGGGTTTTACTCGACAATAGCATCAACTGTCGTGCTTAAGTCACTCTTGCAGGCAGTTGCTTTCCTTTTTGTGTTAAAATTTTTGAAATTGCTTGCTTGTAACGCCTCCATCTCCATTCTATGCATTCTTCAATCACGTTGGCTCATCATTGTGTAGGTCTTTCATACTGTCATTTTCCTTTCATGATCAGGATGTACTGTACTTTATTTCTTGTAGATCCTTTACGTACAATACTTAAAATTATTTTCTTTTTGACATACCATTAGATATTATTCTTGCTTTTCCTGTTGTCACCTACAATGGTACAAAGTTTACCTTCTCTGTAATGTAATTTCATAATTAATCTCATTCCACAACACCTATTAACATAGGGCTTTTCAGGATCTTATTTTAAGAGTATTTTACAATATCTCTGTCCACTGTCACGGCATGTCACAACACTCAGTACTTGTATATGTTGTATGTAATCTTTTGCTTTTGTATTGGATGTCTCCTCTACATGTGTATATGTATATTTTGGAGGAAAATTGAATACATGTATATTTTGGGAGAAAATGTAGTGCATAGTAAATGTTTTTATTAAAACTTTGTAATTTTTTAGTTTTTATTGTGAGAATCACACTATCACAAAAGAAAATACATTTCTTTGTCTATCTTTAGTTTGCTTCTCATTCTTGTTTATACTTCAGTTCAAGTTCAATATTTTGTCATATACAGGTTGAAATACATTGCATGTTCTTTGGAAATATCACTATAAAAAGGTAATGAAAATCATCTGTTTTTCATAATCCTGCAAAGTTATTCCCATAGTACCATCATGCATTCCAAGACAAATCCACTAAATATAGGAGCTGGCAATATAGAGGCTTGACAGGAATTACATTGCAACATGAGTTAGTTGTATCTCATGTTAATTAATTTATTAATATTAAGAACAGGGGATTTCAAGAACATGTTCTTATGTAACTGAAACAGTTTATTATACAGAGGATCTTCGAAAACTGAAGGCATGTATAATTTGATTGAAACTAGTTTACATTCTGTGCATATTTGGGATTAAAGATTTTAAAAAATAATGGTTAAAATTAATTTTAAAAAAAGCATGTTATTTTTAACTTATTAGTTAATTTTAAAACTAATTATTTTTTATCTTTTAATTTAAAACATCTGGATAACGATTAAAGCTAACATTAGTTAACTTTTCAATTGGCTGGAGGCTGAATATGACAATGAAAGACATGCAAACACCATTAATTATCTTGACAACTTCTTAAAAATATGTGATGTATTTTACGGCTGATTAGTTGCACACTTCAATAAACAGATCAATCCACCGGCGTTATCTGTTACCTACGTACTGAGTCGCAGATCATCGTTAGTCATACACAATTGTGAGGTATACATTTACACTTGCTTCCAACTTTTCTGAAATCCTGCTAAAGTTATACTTTTGGCTATTCCTCCGCCACATTCAAACAAAACTGAACTAAGTCTAGAAAATTACACCAAACGGACAATGCACCACATTTGTGCTCATTCAGTTATATAACATTTTACATAAGAACTATTTCTTACTGGGTATTACCAGCATAAACCATTTTCTCTCTGTTTTATTGACATTAATTATAGATTAAATAATATTATAGTTTATTGATAGAATACAAGTACTGTAAAAGTTCAATTCAATCAAAAATATGATCTTTATGTTACCACAAGTATAAAATGATTGTCGTACATGGCATTTTTAGGAACCAAAAACAAACACATCATACATGGGATGATTTTTCAAAGATTTGTTTTAAAAAATGTGAAGACGCCGCGAATAGACTACAGGCGAGGTGCTGCTGTCACAATCTCTCAATACGCAAATAACACAGTTGATGGTCCTTGTGCGGCGTGCGCAGTTCGATTGTCTTTGTAGTCACTTCACTGGTCTGGTTCGTGCTCATTTGTCTTATAAGAGTTTATTTTAGAAGTTTTATTTAAAATGGTTTTGTAGAAGATTGTTAATTCATCATTTTATTAATAGGCCTATCTGATCCAGCAACAAAGTTGTGGTAGTTGTATTTTTCTGTAACCATAAATTGTGAATTTTTATTTATGTCATAAATAAACGTCAGTGAAAAACTTTTGTGAGACTTTATTTTAACTAAAAAAAATTTGCTGTTCTGTACCTTTTAACTTTAATCAAGTAATTTAGTTTTAACTTAAATGTTAATCAGTTAATTTATGCAGATTTTAACCTTTAACTTTAATCGGTAAATTTTTTCTGGCTCAACTTTAACTTTAATGAGTTAGATTATTTTTAGTGATGTAACGATTCCACTTTTTCTCGATTCTCGATCTCGATGCCAATACCACTCGATTCCAAATATCGTGATTCCTTTAGTTATAGACAATTACTTTACAGAATTAAATACCGTATAGCAGGGTGTGAAATTTAATTATTTAAACTAGGTCTACATTAGGAGTATTACTAATATAAATAATATAACACTTGAACAGTGGGAGCATATTCATATGAAAATCCAAAAAGTTCAAACAAGAGGCATATGAGATAATATATAAACAGGCATTGAAAACATACATCTTAGCAAATAACGAAGTTCAAAAGTAACACTTGCTTATCACACTCAGATCAACTTTGAAACTCATAGATTTTTCTGTAAAATGACTATCATACCGCAAAACTTTCGTCCATGCAGTTTATTTGAAAATAATTCCAACCCTCACTTGCCATGATAAATGTTCACAAACGCATTAAATTATTAAAAAGTTTCCAAGAATAGCACAGTAAAAACAATTAAGTTTTACAAAAAAAAAAATATTTTTGTCACATGCAACTGATAGGTACAATAATTGCAGGACGTAGATTCATAGTACTATAACAGGCTGGTGTTTACCATAAACAAAACATAGCGAGGTGGGATTGAGATTTGAGCAAGAAAAATTTCGAGCGGGACTGAAAATAAATTTTCCCGTGGGAAAAGGACGAAAAATCTCCATATTGCCTCTACATATAAAGGCATTTCGCAAACATTTTATTTGAAAGACAGATAAATTACACTGCTCATTTTTTAANGGATTGAGATTTGAGCAAGAAAAATTTCGAGCGGGACTGAAAATAAATTTTCCCGTGGGAAAAGGACGAAAAATCTCCATTATTGCCTCTACATATAAAGGCATTTCGCAAACATTTTATTTGAAAGACAGATAAATTACACTGCTCATTTTTTAAAATGATCATATGGAAATATTATTCTTGTTGTAATCAAACGCATGCGTTTTGTTTTTTTAATGGCGTGGTTTGTTTGCTTCTATACTATCAGTGCTGCTGCCATATTAAGCCAACGTGCTAGTAGACTAGAAAACAATTATGGCAGATAGAGATGGGTAGGTCCGTGATTTTAAAGGAGTCGGGTCTGGATGTACATCCAGGTTCTGTGTCCGCCGGACCTGTGTGGGTCCGACTCCTCAGCCGAGCGGATGGCGCGTATGGTGGACGTGAACGAATCCGATTGAGGCGGACTGCAATTGTTTTGTTTGACGTAGGAGTTATATTGTGACCAGCCAGTACTTTATTGTTAAATGGTACTGTTTGTTTTTTATCAAATAAAATAACGTTAATTAAGGGAAAAAAACTTTAATTTTATTATAAAATCACAGTGGGTTTGGTTAGCCAAAGAATCAGTCTTGATGGTATTAAAAAAAATTACAACCTCTGTAGGATTACTTAGGGAAAAAAGTAACTAACTTATTTGGTAACTTAACTAATAGTTCTTATGGTAATAATCAAACTATAAAAGAATCAACATTTAAATAATTATTAGGTATCCAATTACCAATCAATTTAACAATCACTTCTTGTGAATGTAAAAAAAAAATACAGTAAAACAATTATAAGTAAAAAAAATATAATGATGATAAATGCTATAAAACACAATAAATATTTGAAACAGTCTATTTATATTTAGCACGTAAAACACACTTCAAAACCAAACCATAAAATACACCAGAACCAGACCAACAAAAAAGTAATACCTCGCTTTAATTACCCATATGCAATAATACGCATTTGATAGTTATTTTAAGTATTTACAACTAAGTGGTTACGAAATATGTTTTCAGTAATAAACTTACCTTTAGACGGAACTATAACACAATCGCACAGTAAATAACAATTTAAAANGTTTTCAGTAATAAACTTACCTTTAGACGGAACTATAACACAATCGCACAGTAAATAACAATTTAAAACCCATCAAAACATAAATTCCAAATGACGGTCGGAGCTGTAATAATAAAAGTTTGATAGAAAAAAAAAAGAAAAAAAAGCTTGAAGTGCGAACCGCTCCGGTCCATTTTGTTTCCAGCCGCGGCAGCGCGCGTTTTGTTCACTCACTCGCGTCCCATATACATTCATTTCCACTCCGTCGGCACAGACCGCGCGCGATCGTGGATACGGGTCCGGCTTGCACTCGGATTTACATCCATCAGTACCGTAATTTATACGGGTCCGCAGACACGTATCCATCCGAACCTACCCATCTCAAATGGCAGACGCCAGATGGTCGTTCCAAAGCCGTAAGATGTCGAGAAACTTAGTGTCCTTTTACGACAACACTTTTTTTTATCTGAAATATTACAACAGTACAAATATAATTTCTTCTCATTCGTTACCAAGTCATAACGCAAACAGTGAAGTGTGCACACATGTTGTGAACAAAGAAACGTCATATCAAAGCCACAAGAAGGCACAGTGCAAATGTGAATATTCCATGAGTGGAATAAAAAGTTAGTTTCTGTTGCGTGCAAATTAATAAAGTGCTATCTTCTTTATATAAATCCTTTGCTGTAGAAACGTTGCAATCATGTGCTATGTGGTAGGTTTTTGAGCACTTTTTTATTCGAGCATGTAAAGTATAGGTCACGCAAAAAGTGAGGCCATGTTCGAATTAGCTCTTTTAGTTTAATGAAAGGTCACGCGACCTGAATTAGTCGACAAAATAATGACGTACTTGGTACGTTTGTATTTATTTAATTTTTAGTATGTAACAAAACTAGCTACAATACTAAACTAACAAATCACGACTATCTTTAAATAAGTGATTGTCGATGGCGACCGAACTGAAGCTCCTAAATACCAATATATTAAATGGTGAATTCGAACACGGCCAGCATCGTTTCATTTTCAGATTATTTCCGCATCTAATTTTTTCACGCACAAAATAATTTTCCAAGAGTGATTCAATTATTGGCATAAATCAAGTAATTTTACACCGTTTTGGAGAGGTGATAGGTTATCTGTTTGTAGTCATTGGTTTTTAATGCTTCGAATTTCACATCACTAATTATTTTGTTAACTTTTCCAAGTATGTATGTGTAATTTACATTCCTGTTAATTTTTATTTATGTTTGCAACAGGGGAGTTGAAATAAAAACAGTGTTATGTATCTCAAATTGTTTCTCATATAGGACTTGTTATAAAAATTGTTTCTGTTCCAATTTAACTGGGATAAAGTACTTGCTCAATCCGTTCCTTCCAGATGTTCAATACCGCTTGATTCTCCTGTTCAAAAGTTACAATACCATCCTTGAGAGTTGTACAAGTTTTCCAGTTCCTTTTTGTCAAATGTTCATTATAGGCCTGCAGTGAAACTTATTAATACAAACCTTAAGGGGCCTGAATTTTGCAGTTTGTTGTAACCAGGTTTGTATTAACAGGTGTTTATGATAATTATAAAAATTTCAAAAAATTGGAATGTTGACTCTGTGATTTAACATATTTGAAAATAAGGTATTCTTATCACCGGCATAATTTCGGTTTTACCAGTGGGCTTGACGTTTCATTATAATAGGCCAACAAATTTTAAAAAAATTGTTAAACATACAAATTAATGTTTAAATCCCTGTTTTATTTCAAGGGGAGAAAAACTTTGTACTAATGAGAATAATGTATTAAAGAGGTTTTTATTGAATAACAAGGTTTCACTGTATTCTGTTTGTTTCTTTAATCATATTCTGAAATACAGTGAAACCCTGTCAAGAAGTTTCCCATTTAAGAAGTCTATTGCTTAATAAGGTATTTAATTTTAGACCTTGTCTATAAAAACATGTGTAATTTAGTTCTTTTAATAAGTTTTCCTTGTTAATAAGCACAATTTTTTTCAGTCACTTCACAAATGATTTAAGAGGGTTTTACTGTACATACATGTGTTGCTTGGTGTTTGCTGGGCTTTGCTGCTCCATCAAGCTATCCCAACCCATTTGTTTGGGTAGTGTGGTTGCTGTTACCAGAAGAGTGATTGGCAGTTCAAAGGGTTCAAAGACTTCTTAGGGGGTAGGTGGTGAAGATCTGGTAGAGCAGAGCTTCTGGAAGGTCGCAAAAGATGTTGCTTGCACGTTCTTCCATACATACACACAGCACCAAGTGCACTTGAACTGTTGCGACTCCTCATCTCATTCCCTTCCCCTGCTGGTCCTGTGGGCACACTTTTCTCAACATTGTAGGAAATGAGATGAGCAAACTATGAATGCATAAATATTTGCAGGAAGCTGAAGCTGTATGAAGAACAAGAGCTGACGATGCAGGTGTTCAGCGAGCCAGAGAACACAGTCATTACAACAACGCCGCAGATAAACAACGAACGCAGGCAGTCGGCAGACTTCTCACAGGTACTACCCACTTTTCATTGCAGCACGACAAAAAACCACTTTTCATGTTCCTTCAATTGTTTGTATAAACACTTAACATATTGCAGCACAAAGTTGTCAAATCAGTTGTACATTAATATTTAAGCCCTTTTCTATGAGAATTTTTCTGTTATGTAAAACACAAATTTTTGTTAAAGGAGACAGAAGATGCAAATATTCACATGTCGGTACTCGTGGAAACACACATACACAAAAGTCGGACGAACGCATTTTCCACGTGGAAGCGTGATTGTGGCATTTTGCTGGTTAGGCCAGTTTCTTCAGGCGGCTAGGTGTGGCACACTGCAGTGTGGTGAGCGATGGTTGGCAAACAGTGAACCTAGCGACGAGGAGACGGACTAGGGTGAGGTGGGAATTTTGAAATGTGGCGGATGTGTTATCTATGTTTAAACCAGATGTCTTTCTGGATTTGGTGATGTATTGGTGGGCCAGTGCTCATCATTGCAATTCTCCACTATTATTAGGTGGTAACGCACTCACCACTCTAGTTGTGTAACAGGAGTCTTAGTTCTGGTTTGAAATGCTACATGTGCTGCAACTGGCTTCTCGTGTAAATTCACTTTTACCCCAGCTGTGGCTTGTTTGGTGTCCGCTCTGTGGCAATTCATTCTCTGTCTGAGAGTGTTGGTAGTAAGACTAATGTACCTTGCACTGCAGTGATTGAACTGTAGTTAGTAGACAAGATTTTCTGAAGCACAGTTGTAGCTGCCCTGGGTAGGATAAGTCTGATTGGTGAGTCTGCTGTTGAAGGAAGTGGAAGACTGGTGTATAGAACAAGAGCAAGACTGAGACCCCCTGGGGGTAGTGATATTACTGACTGTGGCACTGGGTGGCAATTTAGGATGCACCAGTTAATTGTGAAGTTTGGGAGGTGGTTTGAAGACCGATCTGAGTGGTTTGGAGAACAAGTTTTGATTGAGTGGTGATGAGGTCCACATTTGAGAATGGTTCTGAGTTTGTCCCTGCCCTCATGGTAAAGGACAACCAGAAGGATATCTAAGTTGCTGATCTTTGTGTGGGAATCTGTGGTTGAAAAGGTGTGCTGAATCTGCTCATAAATAAGAGATATAGGGTAACCTCTATCAAGAAAGGCTTTGGCTATTAGATAAGACTGCTTGTTTGTCACTTTGAGTGGAGCAAATGCATTTGTCTCTGGCAGCAAGACTGTGTGGCAGAGATTTCTTGGCATGGAATGGATGGTAGCTGTCAAAATGTAGGTATTGAAGATTGTTGGTGGGTTTAATGTGTAAAGCTGTTAAAAATTTTCCATTGTGAAGGGCTAGTTCCACATCCAGAAATATGGCATGTGTTTTAGAGTACGTTCACATGTACTTACGCAGGCTGTGCAAGTTAAGATTGTTGAGGAAGTGGATGAGACAGTTCTCAGTTGAATCCCAGATCATGAATATATCGTTTATAAAACAAATTCAGCAGTGTGACTGGATTGGCCGGTGGCTCAGAAAGTTTTGCTCCTGTTTGTCCATGAACAGATTGGTGTAAGAGGGAGACATGCGGGTGCCCATGGCTGTGTCTTTAATTTGGAGGTAGTGCTTGTTTTAGAATCTGAAACTGTTGTGGTTTAGAGTGAATTATGCCAGTTCGACCAGAAATGCTCTGTAAGGTTTGCTGTTGAAGGTTTTTGGTTAAGATAGAATTCTATTGCAGACAGTCCTGATGAATGGGGAATATTGGTGTAAAATGAAGTGACATCTTTAGTAATCACGTAATCATCTTAAGGGATGGTGTACAGATTTCTCAGGCGTCCTAAGAAGTGGCCAGTGTCCTTGATGTACAATGGGAGCATCTGTACCCAAGGTTGAAGGTGAGCTTCCACAAGTGCAGAGGTCCTTTCCGTAAAACAGCCACATTTCAATGAAATGGGGCATCCTGGAGGTAGCCATTGTTGTTTGTGGATTTTCAGAAGCAAGTATAAGACAGGTGTGGTGGATTTTTCCAGGAGTAGAAGTTTGATTGATTTGTGAGAAAGACCCTGGAGGAAGACTTCATGCTAGAAACTGTTAGATGTGGTCACAAAATTTGGCTGTAGGGTCTTCTGGCAGAGTCGATAGATTGACAAGTCTTTCAGCTAGTTTTCTGGTTCAAGTATGTAGTTTTGTCTATTGAGAATCACTGTGGTGGGGCCTTTGTACCCTGGAAGTATAATTATGTCCCTGTTATTCTGGAGGTCTCTGATGGCTTTCTGTTCTACATGTGTGGTGCTGCTGTTGTTAGGGAGGGAACTGGCAAAAGCTGGGTCTGAGATGTTGATCATTTGAATGAGATGAACTGTTTAAGGGGATGAAAAGGTGGCAGTGTAGGGGGGTCACAGGTGGATGGTGGTGCAAACTTGGTTAGAGCCGGGTCTACGGTATTGTCAGTGTCCTTGGTGGTGGGCAGATTATCAAAGAAATTTTTAAGGTAGAGGATGCGTGCAAAGTCCAGAACATCTTTCACTTTCACAAAATGGTCACGTTTCCTGAGTGGGGCAAATAAAAATCCTTTTTAAAGAATTCAGAAGAAAAAAAAATTTCTGACGAGCTCTCAAATCTCGCTACGCCAGTGTGAACTCCTTCATAGTTCTGTGGGCCCTCCAGCATGCTTGTTAGTAGCTAAGACAGTTGGAGAATGGGATGTATCTCAGGGCAAGCCCTATACGCTTTTGGCCGAGCTTATTATGTTTGAAAGGGATGCATGCATCGCGACTATAGCAGGGTTGTTTGGTGCCATGGCCGCAATTGTAGCCATGGACACACCCCGAAAGAAGAAGGGTCTAGATGGAAGGGCACAGCAAACTAGTGCAAAGCGAAGAAGGCCTGGGAAAATCTGTGCAACAGTTGCGGAGGATTAAAATATATATTCTTTTAACTGGTTTAGGGTGGGAGAAAGTAGCGTAGTTTGTTAGTTTGCGAAGAGAGACTTTGTGAATTGTTGTAGGGTGATCTGAAACGAGTAGTACAGAATTGAAGTAGAATTCTGCATTCAACAGAAGTGAGGTTGTGGTCAGACAGATTGAGTACCTGTGACTTAGGTTCAGTGTTTAATTGTTTTGATGCAATTTTGTAAGGAAATGGAGTCAGAAGAGTGTGTGTAGTGTGTACTGGTGTGGGGAGTGAGGCTAAACAGAGTTACTGGCCAATCAGAGGTTGGGGGTCGTGTTTTGGTTGGAGGCTGGTGGGTACAGGACCAAGTTTCAGTGCTTCATTGCATAGTTTGCTGAGTTTTATGATCTTTTGGTGGTGCAGTTGTGCTGTCTTTTTTGCTATAGCATTTAAAATGGATTTGGTTTGAGCTAGAAGAGGTGAGTTGGTTAAAATAAGAAATTTTAGGTTTAACTGTAGGTAAGTGCTGTGATGTTTGACCAGTCAAATATACTCTTTATGCAGGAGTTCAATCAAAGCAAACGAGTGTTGATGTGCTAGTTCTGTAGCCCACGCCCTGGCTTGGGGTGGCATGGCTGCTGCAATTTTGAGGTTAACCCTCTCAGATGTAGGCCTAAACTGAGACATGTTTTGATGGAAAAGTTGTGTAATTTGTAGCAGAAGACATTTTGTTGGCGTGACATGAAATTTTGCAAAGCCAGAAATTGTGTAGCCTCGTGATCTCGTACGTGCTTGCGCAGGAGAAAATATAATTCCTGTATTGGATTCCTATAACTGATAATTCCTGTAGTGGACTTAATATATTTTGCCTCTCAGTTTTTCTGTTTGTGACTGTACAGGCAGTCATTGTGTATGGATATTGGTATGCTTCATAACAACTTTGTTAATGATTGCCTTCAAATATTTTATGCTCAAGAAAATGCTACATTACTGATAAGTGAATTGAAAAGAATAATAGAAAATAATCTCCTTGTGAATACTGTTTAATAAAAACAGATTAAACTTTTACCCACATATTGATAATAATGCTACAATGATATGCACCAGTTAGTGCATTAAGTTTTTCATTAGTATGTCTCCTTCAACCCTTGGTTTAGTGACAAAAATCTTTTATTGTGGGACTAGGCCGCTAGACTACTAATCATATTTTAAAAGAACACTGAAGACACAAGTATTCAGAGGGTGGTACTCATGGATAGACACAAAAGTTAGACGAACACATTTTACAATGGGTGGCTATTGCGACCTTTTGCTGGTTAGGCCAGTTTCTTCAGGTGGCAAGTGGCGACACTCTGCAGTCTGGTGAGTAGTGGTTGGCAAACAGTGAACCTAGTAGCCAGGAGGCAAACTAGGGTGAGGCAGGAAATTTGAAATGTGGCAGAGGAAACTAGGGGGCTTATTCTAAGTTTGTTATATACGAGCTACAAATCATATGTAGTCGTCTTAAATTTGAAGGGGAATATGAGCAATCATCGTTGGTGGCAATGCCGATCTTAAACTGTTTTTTGGGCGCGAGTAATGCTTATTTTGCTCTTCCCAACATCACAGTGTGTTTGTTTTGCGGTTATTACATCTTTCATCCTTGTAATTAATTTGAAGAATGTCTATCCAAGTACGTATAACGGAACCCCAGCAGTCGATCATTTTGGATTTTATGGAGAGCCACAGACACAACATGAATGGCTAATGCTAGAGGATTTCAGCTCAGAAAATATTTATATTTAATTTGCATCACGTACGCAACAAACGGGAAAATAGATCAGAAGTTCGTACTTCACTATAAAAGAGGGTGAGTGTATTTTTGTATGATTAAAACGAGCATGTAAAACTATTGTTAGCGTCATGTACAACGTGCATGTGTATACCTGCTATGTAGGCTATACATTATACTTGATAAAAGTATTGAATTATAGATTTATACTTAAATAACTTTTATTCTTGATATGTTATAAATATTGTGTTTCTTATTGTTTCACCATATACCACTCTGCATAAACGTTCCACGTTAGACAAACATAGAGAAAAAATAATTAATTTAAAGAAGCAGAACCTATTCATGAACATTTTTAAACAAATATTACCTATCTTTTAAAAAATTTATTACTTTTTTTTAAACGTGGAGTATTAATTTTTCTAGGAATGTGAGTAAAACAAAAATTGTGTAGAACACTTTTGTGAAGGTGAGAATTGGCTAATCAGAATAATTTAAGCCGTAAATGTTATGATTCTGATATATAGTAAAGATATTAAAATGTAACATTGAAAACTACAAATTCCTTGTTTACTTGATCTGTAAAAAACAAACTGCACGTTCCTGATGTACGTTAAGTCTCCTGCTTATTTCAAGAACTCGTCAGCAACGTAAAATATATGGTTAAATTAATTGCTCGTGATATTCTTACGGAAACCATATTATAGTTATTGTAGGAGAATGATTATTTATTATTATTTGTGTGGCACCACGAAGTGTAGTAGTAACTCAGTTGGTTAGTGGCTTGTACGGAAATGAAAAGTTTGCAGTTCGAAACCACTCTTGTCCGCTTATTTCCTTTTTACAAAGAATTGTTTTTTTGATCATGCTCATAGAAAACATAACCTTTAATTTTGTTAACAGTTTTTCAGTGATTTGTTTTTTCACTAATAAATCAGTTAACGTGTATCAAATGACTGCTAAACAATGTGTGTCAAATGAAATAACGCATAAGCTAATAAAAATATTTTTTAATGTGAGTTGCGTATTTTATAATACTATTTTACAAGGCAACGTGAACATTCAGTTTTCCATTCTGTTTTTACATCTTTCATTTTGTTTTCACGTAATAATTATAGCGTTTGATTTGAAGGTTTAAACTGCAATAAATGTGGTGAACTGATTGTATTCATACATACCTGCCCTCTCCCTTTCCAACTTATATATATATATATATATTGATGGATGGATGGACGGACGGACGGACGGACGGACGGATTATACAGGCCTATCGCTCCCTTCTCCTAAGATAAGGGCACGCACGGCATCCGGCATCTGCCAGCAGCGTCATCCAAACTGCGCTGTGTCCCGCTTAACTGCGCCATCAACATACAGATAAATGAACTTCTCGTACGAAACTTGTTGACACAGCCTGAAAGTTTCTAAATAATGCTGACGCTCAACAAAAAACTGAAAACTACGACGTTCGAAACGAAACGACAACCTAACTCCTGATAAACGTAAAACAGCAAACGTCTGCCGGATAAACAAACTATCACTGGAAACGAACCACCACGGCTTTCATTTTGAAACCTGATAATAATATTACGAAGCTTAGCAAAGCTAAAGAAAGTGAAACACGTGTCCCAGTCCCGAAAATTAAGTTTACTGCGTCATTACAACACGTAGGTGAAGAAAAGCTCTTTCATTCAAACAAAGTTAACTATCTGTAAACAGTTTTGTACATATTGCTAGTGGTAAACGGTATTTATTATTGTGTAGAAATAGAATTGTATCGTATATTAAATTCTAGTCTTGTACTACACAAAGACAGCAACATATACATTGATGTTACATTCTTTTAAATAATTTAACTAATAAAATAGAAGGGATTCGCTTAATATTGTATAGGAAATGCAAAGTTAAAATATTCTGTTATACATTAGTAACCTACACCACACTGGGTACATCGAAACGTTGATAGCCAACATAATGTTAGTTTGTATGTTTTTCTTATGTCACTTTTAGTTATTATCAAATATTTTCCTAGTTTTTTATGCTGTACCACTAAACTGATGTACTTATACCACAAACTTTTGTGGATTCTACAGCATGCATTCTGCATCTTCGCGCTCGAGACCTTAGAATGTGTCACGAGTGCTCGCAAAATTGATTTCATGATGGACAGTTGCAATATTTGCTGCATTGCTTTTTAGACGATACGTGCTTCTCTTTGTATGGGATTTTCACAAGAAGTTACTGATAACTAATGAGCTTACTTTCCTCTACATGGGAGCGAATAAATCTTAGTGAAGTTCTTGAAAGCGTAGATGGTAGGTATCCGTTGACGTCTCATTGTCAACAATATCATCAGAGATTAAACCAGAAACATATGAAACAGTGCAAACACAATTAAAATACACGATTGACTTACCCAGGATTCGAATTCAGAAAAACTTTTAAAATTAAGCTAGCTTGCAATCAACTTCAGATGTAATCAGAGTAATGTTTGAATGATAAGGTTCACTAACCTGAAATATTTACTTAGCCATCATTTTGAAAATATATGTCTGAGCCACTAAAACACATAAGTTTACATGGCGTACCATAATGCTACTTGTGTGAACAATTTGATGGAAATAGGATGATTGGTGTCTGAGATAAGGCATAAAATCCTTATTTTATTAAATGAGGCTATCTTACCAAATTGTTTAAAAAGAGGCTCTGTACACGATGTTTGTAAGAGATAATATCAGCATAACAAGTTTGATTGAAATTGTTAAATAGATATGTCAAACATATCAAAATATTTATATGGCCACCATTTTTTTAATTATTGTTTGAACCCATTTAAATCACGTAACTTTACATGGTCTTCTGTAGGTGTGCAAAATGTTGTGGAAATTAGTCAAATTATTTTGCAAATATGATAAAATGTTCTGTTTACTCACCTGACACTACTCTGTATGCATATTGCTTGATTGTTCCTTGAGATATGGCATAAAACCTCCATTGATCATGTGACGATCTTCATAAATTGTGGGCAAAAGGTTTATGTATTAGCACATATGATTATTGTCATTGATACGATACACAAAGTTAAATTTTAATCTATTACATAGTTTTATAGATATAGCAAATTATGCTAAAATGTTTGTATATGCACCAATCAGTAAATAGGATACTTACATACTTCAAACATAAATTATTATAGCCTACTACAGTACAACTTCTTTGCCAAATATGAAAGAAATTGGTTTATTGTTTCCCGAGATATGGCATAAAAAAACTATATTATTTCATGTTGGGCTATCTTACAAAATGGCGGAGAAATGAGGTTTGTATAGATAATTTTGATGGATATAACTGATTATTGTCAGCATACAAAGTTAAGTTTAAATTTGTTTTGTAGTTTCGTAGATAAAAAATTTGGAGCTAAAATATTTATATGACCACCATTTTGAAAATATGTGTGTCTGATACTCACAACACTTATCAGTTTACATAGCCTGCTATAGTGCTAATTGTTTGTCGAATTTGGTAGAAATCTGATGTTTTCTTGGCGATCACATAATTTTAATTTGTCAAGTGATACTATTTTACAAAATGGTGGACAAAAGAGATTTTGTGTGTACACATTTTATTGTTGTAATATACACAGCCACAATACAAAACTAAAATAGTTATATGGCCGCCATTTTGAAAATAAGTGTCTGATACATAAAACATATCCATAAAAATTACCTATCAGTTCTACTTGTTTGCCATATTTAGTAGGAATCGGCCTATTCTTTCCCGAGATGACATAAAAATTTTATTTATTCGTGTGGCACACTTATAAAATGAAGGATAAAAGTTGCTCCGTGTAGACACTTTTAATGTTTGTTATATATACTTCCATCATACAAAGTTAAGTTGGAATTGATTAAATGGTTTTGAAGATACAGCATACTAAGCTTAAATAGCTAAATGGCCGCCATTTTGAAAATACAGGAAGTGTCTGACATACTTGAAACATATTTGGAAAGAATGTGTTAATCATTTCCCGAGAAATTACACAAAAACTTGATTAATTCATGTAGTTCTCTTACAAAATGGCAGACAAAAGTTGTTTTTGGCTTATTTTATGTTTGCAATACACACTGTCAGCGTACAAAATTTGGTTGAAATTAGTCTAATGGTATGGTTATTATACCAAATAAACGTAAAATATTTGTGGGGCCGCCATTTTGAAAACAAGTACATACTAAGTTTAATTTCTTATAGTTACGTGGTCAATAATAGTACTATTACATGCCAATTTTGAAGGAAATTGGTTGCGTAGTTTTCGGGATAACAATAAAAGCTTTCTTATTTAATGTGGTGCTATCTTCCAAAATGGCAGACAAAAGTGGTGGTTTAGCCTTTATGATACTTGTAATAGATAATGTGAGAGTACTGAGAGTACAAAATTTGGTTGAAATTAGTTGATCGGTATGGTAGTTATACCAAAAATTTACCTAAAAATATTTGTATGGCCGCCATTTTGGAAATGTGTCCAATTAAGTTAGATTAAAAAGTCAGATGTCCTTACTTAGTACTAAATGTGTGCCGAGTTTGGTGAAATTCGGTTAACCCGTTCAAAAATTGAAAAGGGGACACACATACACACAGACAAGAAAGTTATCTCGTAAGCCTTTTTCTTTCCTTTGGAAAGTATGCTAAAAAGCATACTTAACATTATTTCTTACAAAATAATTTTTGGTAATATTTTTTTAGTGTTTAATTAATGTGTGTTATTTTTTGCAAGTTATTGCCATATCTCTTTTAAATAAGAGTTGAAGTACACTAGGAGAAATGTATTTCAGTTTTCTTGATACTGACGTTGCTTGCTTGCTATATTTATAAAATGTCTCTCATAATACGTCACAATTTTAAACAGTCGTGTGCTCCCCCCTCCTGATTCCTACCCTCACGGTGACAATGATAACTCCCAACAATGCACTTCGAGGGCAGCTAGCACCGCTCGCTGTCGCAACAAAAGCACAGTGCGACTTGACGTTCGATTTAAATAAAGTCAGGTGATAGCCTCGCCTCGCTGTCTCACTTGACGTAAGTTTAGTTTACTGGATCAACACACACTGTGTGTAGCGCTGACAAAATCAGGCCTTCCGGCGATGTCTTTCCAAGCAGCTTAACAGACCTTTACTGTACATGTATTACCCAGGCAATAATAAGTATTAGTGGATACTCAAATAAATGTTGCACATTACAAAATAGTCATCAGTTTGTACAGATAAAGGAAGGAAATACATGGCTGCACTAGACCCTGCCACATGAAGAAGCTGAGGGTCCATCCGTTATAAAAATATGTCTTAAAATATGAATTTTTGTAATATAAAATATAATTCTAAGCACAAAGAGGAACATTTGAATATGGTAGACAGAGAACATATGTGAGTTTATATCTATTAAGATAATGACTGAGCCTAAGAACTTGTAATGACGCAGTATTATAAATTTTCAGGATACGCGGTTCATTTTCTTTCGTTTAACGGGGTTTCATAATATTTTATCGAGCTTCAAAATTAAAGCCGTGGTAGTTTATTTATCGTTATCGGACATACGTTTGCCGTTTCAAAAATCTTAGTTTTCAGATAGCGTCAGCATTAGATTAGAAGTTTGCTTGTCTTTAACTGACGGCGCAGTTAAGCGGGCTACGATGCAGTTTGGATGGCACTGCTGGCAGATGTCGGCTGCCGTGCCGTTATCTGTGTAGAAAAAAGGGGGGGGGTGATAGGCAGCACAAATATTTGTGTGCCTATCGCCATTCAGAGCAGTCGATAACCAGCAGTATACTCTCAGCAGCGACTGGCCGAGACCGCATCGGGCGTGCCGCATAGCCCCCACACCGGCAACTTAATCTTACTCGTTATTTTTTCACTGGTGTGGGAGGTCGAAAGGGTGCCAGGAGGAAACGGACGTCCCTCCTGCCTTCGTATTTTCTTCTTGCGAGGCAAGTTTTCGAGACGTAAATTAATAATCAAACGACTGTGGCGCTGCTCTCTGTTAGTTTGCCTGTAAACTGGTTCATACTCTGCATACTTGACGATTGTATGTGAACTGATTTATTGGAATGATCAATAAAAGTACAGCGTAATAAGCATACATTGGACTTTATTTATAATTACTTGCGCCTTTAGAGTTTCATGTTACTACCAACTAAGCTAGCCAAGTGGTAACTTCCAGCCGTCATCACAGACGCTTCATCACCACAAATAGGGCGCCTAACCGTGGAACTGCAATATTATTAACACAGCAATAACAGCGTGGTGCATCGATACAAATAGCTAAGTTTTTACTTGCGTAGTAAAAATGTTATGTCACTTAAATTTACAGATTAACAACGTCTATTAGATGTGAATGTAATAACTATAATTTTCCTGCTGTAGCTTGTACTGGCAGCACTAGCTCCTCTTCCCTGTTCACGTAGTTGGAATGTCATTCCTTTCCAATGCAAACTTCCGCGTGCCATTCTATTTAGTATAACAAAAACATACTCTATTATAAAATTTTGCTATGGAATTTGTTGAAACCACAGAAACTATTTTTTTACTTATAGCTGCGGTAACTCCATCAGATCAGTGCGTTATCTTAAAATTCCAATGCCTTACTCCGGAGACAGTTCTTGTTTAAGCCATCAAAATCTGTAAATCGTTTGCTGGCAATTTTATTCTGCGTAACACAAATATCGCCTTTGGTGTAGATTCAATGCTGCTCGCTCCCCTTTCTTGTTTATCTGTCGCACTGCACCCTCATCGACATCACACACTCTTGCTGCCAAAACTGTAAATTTCTTTGAAATTTTTACTTTTACGAAATCTTTTGATTATTTAGTACAAAAAATATACACTAAATATTATATTTCAATCTTGTTTGTGAACTATTTTCCTTTTGCATACACCGGTGCTAGCAAAAAAAGTTAACTCAGCGCCACACTTCCAACAAAAACTTTACATGGGAACAAATGAAAAACAGTAAGAATTGTTCAAAGCCCGCCGCCATACTAGGGCTAAATGCTATCCAACACTGGATAAAGTCAGGCAGCTCTGCTACAGATTATCTTTTGTCAATTAAGCATGAGTATGAATTTATCATCTGCTTCAAAAGCAACATGAACACATTTAGATAAACGTATGAAAAACAATTTCATCTCAAGTAAAGAACTAATAATATCCATGATTCTGAAGAATAGCCATAAATTTATGCCAGTTGTCATGCACATTCCTTAATAATGTAAAACACGAATGGGTAAAGATAGACTTAGGATTTTCACGTACTTTTTCAGCAAGATAAGCGTATTGCAAAAATTGGTTGAATTTTAATGAAATCTTTCACTATTTTCTGAGCACCTTTGAGAAATATTTTGCTTGATTCGCTGTGGCTACTGTATGAACACAGAATGGGTATTCTATAAACTGGAGGTCTCATTACGTTGAACAAACCTGTAGATGTTAACTCCTGTGTTTTTGTGTGGTTGGTCGTGCTGTCAGGAGTAGTGGTTGCTTGCAGGTGGATAACACTTACGCCACGATACAGCACCCACCAGCCCGGCCGCTTGGAGGGGAGGACCAGGGGGACTACGCTACGCTCTCTGGAGGAGTAATCCATCGCCCTGGCAGCACGCACAGCTCCGTGCGGGGAGCGCCGAGAGATGTATGTCACACCTCCTACTTCTCTGTATTTCACCTATAACTGTCACACTTGGTTAACTGGCAACATTCCACATGTGGCACCACCTGCAGATGCCCCCAATCGCTCAACTACCATGCTGCACTTGTATGGAACACTGAGTAGTATCAAGGCAGTAGAACCCGTTGTCCTCAGTCTTCCTAAAGACCTCTGCAATTATGCAATCAGCATACATAGAGCATCACAGCAATGCTTTCAGAGGGAATCTTATTGAAATTTGTAGTTAATTATGTTCAAACATGAGTCTAAAATAGGTTTCCTATGTTGTTATAGAAGTGTTTTGATCTATTTGTGAGATGTTCACTGTAATATGTAAAGTCTGTAGTCACTAGGAAGGCTTTCTCTTTCTTTCCCCATAGCAGACCCTTTGCTCTTTATTGAACACTAAAATAATATGAAATAAGAGTAATGTTCCATACCGTGTGATTTTGTTATTGTACAGTACTGTTTCTTTGCAGCAGATGTTTGAAGCTTCCCTTGGCTTCCACGGATCCACATTCCAAGTTCCGAATTCAGCAGTAAATCCAGCTACGAGCCCAACAACGATCAGCCAAGACCCATTTGGGTCGCAAATGGCACTAAGCATCAACAAAAATGGACAGCCGGAGTTTGTAGCAGAGCTTATTTAACTTGAGTGCGATTTGACACATCATTTATAATCCTTTTTGCGTGTGCAATAGCGATGATTAATTTTTTATGATGTGTACACTTTTGACAGGGTTCTACAGTTTGTTAAGATTCCCCAGATGAATCACTCACGAAACTGTAATTGACTGAATCTTCAGTAGCAGGTTTTAAGCTCAAATCTGTTCACTTGTGATAGAACCCAGATGCACGGAAGACAATACAACTGTAAAGTTCTAGCCAAGAAACATTCAGAGTGCGAGATGTTTTTAAGAAACATACCTGAAGACTAAATAACTGCACTGTGCACATTTTTTTTTTAAGATGGTGCTTCATATTTTTTACATGTTTGTAAATATATACCTGTTTGCTGTAGGCAATTTTTCGAGAGAATGTTTAGCTGTTACATAGCTGGGTGATATTGTTAATCTTCATAATTCAATTTTAATTATGGACTTTGTATAAAAAGAATGTGTGCAACAGGTTTGCAACATTTTTATATTGAATTCATGAAGTTTTACTAATGTTGGTAGCAGTGATTTCTCTTATTTTAGTATGTTTTGTGTGTCATTACTCTCATGTAATTATATCTGTTCTATGATTTTTTTTTTCTCATTATGGCAGCCTTTTGAAATACCAAATGTATGTATTTTGCAGTTATACTAAATTACATACTAAAATAATTTATTGCAAAGTAATATATGTGAAACATTTCTTAATGGCATTCACGTACAGTAAAAGTATATTTCATGTTCAGTTACTGTTACGTTTTAACATTAAATGCTGCCAGAATCTGCATCAAATCATTTCCCTGCTATAGATGTAATCTGATAAGATGCTGCTACTGAAATGTAATGGTTTTTAATAACTGGGAAGATTACAAAAATCAAATGCATAAATGTTCAGCCATGCCATCACAAATCTACTTTAGATAAAGCCTTTGTACTGCACAACACCGTGACACAGTGGGAACCACATTGTGATCATCAAACCTAAAATTGAATACCTTTATGAGTGGCACTTGTATTGTTTGTAAAATAAACCTTGTTGTATGTATAATGAACACAATTATGCAATATACTGAATGTGCCGCATACAGCAGCACTTATTACAGTTATACTTCCCCAAGTGAACTTTAGCTATCCAAGGCAGCGCCATGCCCATGTTGCCATGTTATAGCAAACCATTCTGCAGGCAAGTTTGGTAAAGCGTTTTGTATCTGGATCCCTATAGAGCTTTTTCATGGCTTGTTTGCATAATTGAGCCCCAATGGCAGCCCTTCATTCCACGAGCCTGTAATATTTCATAATTCTCGTAACTTCAGCAGGAACACACTTGCAGAAACAAGCACCTGTATTTGTATAAAGTTGAAAGATTTCCATGTTCATTGTTGTGCCATACAAAGTTTGCTGCCCTGGCGTCTGAAGTATCCCGTCTTTTACCAAAATTGTGACATTTCTGTGCCTTCGACACTTTGAATCACACAGTTCTACAGCCCACGACTAGTGTAATAACTCCATCGCCCGAACTTCTACACACACTTCAATCTCAACTTTCACACACACCACCTTCTATTATTCTTTGGGCACTAAAAAAAGGCCAACTGGCTAAATATTGTAACAAGGAAAATATTATTCACATAACTCAATATTTACTGCTCATCAGTTTCAGTATTCTTGAGCTTTGCAACATTACTGTTAATTAAATCTACACTATTACCAATGTAAGCTGTACAAATAATATGTTTTGTTTATGGCTGTTGCTGAGCAATTTTTATTTACTGTAAAATAATTTAAACTATGTTGCACATTTTAAAATGCCAATGGTACATATCTCTCAACCACTAACTGTTTATTTCAGAATGCAGAAGTTGTAGATAAGTGGCATGTTTTATGATTCTGAATTATTTTTAACAACTAGAGTGGTACCAATTTAACACTTTCCTTTCCTCACCAGCAACAAATTCATAGCTAGAGATTACAAAAATTTGTGATGCTTTTACTCACACATATCAGGCATTGTGTTTTCTCTATAATATTTTGATGTGCAGGTAAGCTAATATGTTGTTATAACTGGAAAAAAAATTGTACAATTTGGTGTACTCTCAGATAAATATATTTAAATGTTCCAAAAAAAAAAACTTACTTTGGCACGTACTGATGTAAAATCTCTATGTAAATACAGCAAAATGTGAATATGTATAATGTTTCACAAATATTGTACCTATAATTTTATTTTTAAATCCTACAAAGCGAAAATAAATTATTGTCAAGTTACAACTGGTTTTTACTTGCATTATACCATTTGCATTCCAATCCACATGTTTACATTCATATTTCCTCTAATTTTAATTTCTTGATGTGAATAGGCATTGTTCCATTTGAAAAAAATTTAACTTTGTTCAAGAAATACACATTTTAACATGATAATATCTTGTCAATGTTACCCAGCAATGGGGGATGAAAGACTTGATCCTTTATGTACCCCCATGGAAAAAAATCGCACGGAGTAAGATCCGGGCATCTTAGGGGCCAGTGATGAAGAGCCTGGTAACCAGCTGCTGCTCGATCAATCCAGCGGTACGGCAACATCTCGTTCAGGTATCCGCAAACAACTAGGTGTCAATGGAGTGGCACACCATAAAGGAAACATCACGCCGTCCCCTTCGCATTGACATGTCAAATGCGAGCCTGCTTCCCCCTCACCACATCAAACTGAGAGTTACGAACGCCATCCAAACCGTAACACCGGGCATGTTGACAAGAGTGTGGAAGGAGTTTGATTATCGCGTAGCTGTCGTTCGGACCGCTCGTGGTGGTCACATTGAACATTTATGAATGTATGGTTAACAAACTTCACAGTTCCACGATTCATTTAATTGGTCAACCCAGGTTGTAGGTTGTTTGGTTTTGATATTATAGACCTTTAAAGTTGAGGTATTCTTTTGTACTAATCCTATATACATACACACACTAAAGAGCCAAAAAAACTGGTATAGTCGTGCGTATGCAAGTAACAGTGGCATGGAACCACTCAGAGTAACGCAATGTGGTCAGCAGCGTCTATATAAGACAACAAGTGTCTGGCAAAGTTGCTAGATCGGTTACTGCTGCTACAATGGCAGGTTATCAAGATTTAAGTGTGTTTGAACGTGGTGTTATAGTTGGCGCATGAGAGATGGAACATAGCATCTCCGAGTTAGCGATATAATTTGTATTTTTGCGTACTACCATTTCACAAGTGTACTGTGAATATCGGGAATCCGGTAAAACATCAAATCTTCAACATCGCTGCGGCCGGAAAAAGATCATGAACGAACGGGAGAAACGACGACTGACGAGAATCATTAAATGTGACAAATGTGCAACCCTTTCTCAAAGTGGCGCAGATTTCAATGCTGGGGCATCAACAAGCGCCAGCATGCGAACTATTCAACGGACCATCATTGATATGGGCTTTCAGAGCCGAAGGCCCACTCGTGTACAGTTGTTGACTGCATGACACAAAGCTTTACGCCTCGCCTGGGCCCACCAACACCGCCATTGGACTATTGGTGACTGGAAACACATTGCCTGGTGTGACGAGTCTCGTTTCCAATTGTGTCGGGCGGATGGACGTGTACGGGTATGGAGACATCCTCATGAATCCATGGACCCTACATGTCAACAGGGGACTGTTCAAGCTGGTGGAGGCTCTGTTATGATATGGGATGTGTGCATTTGGCGTGAAATGGGACCCCTGATACATCTAGATACTACTCTGACAGGTGACAGATACGTAAGTATCCTGTCCGATCACCTGCACCCATTCATGTCCATTGTGCATTCTGACGGACGTGGACAATTCCAGCAGGACAATGCGACACCCCACACGTCGAGAGTTGCTACCGAGTGGCTCCAGGAACACTCTTCTGCCATCACCTCGCAATCCTATGGATTTGTGGACTGCCCTGCAGGATTCATGGTGTGAATTGCCTCCTTCATACCTTCAGACATTAGTCGAGTCCATTCCTTGTCGTCTTGCGGCACTTCTGTGTGTTCGCAGGGGCCCTACACGATATTAGGCAGGTGTACCAGTTTTTTTTTGGCTCTTCAGCGTATGAGAGAGAGAGAGATGAAATATCTGTGATATAATTCTGCAGTTATTTTGGGTTATTACTTTTGAAAAAGTTCTTGCATTTTGGTTCTGTCCTGAAGTCATCTGTGAAATATCACCTAATGAAATTAATTTCTGCCTGCAATTTATGACAACTTACAGTAATTATATTCAGAGTATATTAAGCCTTGTTCACGGAGCACAGTCGGCTGTCGGCAGCCGGATGTATTTCACATTTTGTTGTAAATGCTCTGTCTACCATGTTGTTTTTTAATAATGTTTGTAAAAACTGTGAGTTTAGTCTTGGAAGCATAATACTGGAAAAATGCTTGAGATCTTCTAGCCCTATAACAACAGCAATGCCAACTCTTACTACAAGGTAATAACCGATGATAAATTAATTAGCATTAATAAAAGAAAAATATATAATAACGGAACCTCTTGGATAATGTAGACAATATGAAACATTGATCTCTTTCACAACAGTCATCAGCAAAAATGATATATTTGAAATTGCATCTGTGGTATCAGTCTGATTTACCTCACGTGTTCACGTGTACATCTGATTGGCTGGAATCTTCCTGCAGTCGGCAGTCGAAGTTAAAGTTGAACCATCTCCGTCTGCTAGACTGTGGACTGCCGACTACACGTTATGAATACATGTTTTTCAGTTCGGCAAATTTTCTCAGACCGCCGACTGCAGCCTGCGAACTGCCCACTGCGCATTTTGGATCAGGCCTTAATAATGACAGGGTAAAGTAACCGTGGACGTATTTTAAACACTGCGTGGTAGTTTATGAAGAAAATTAAAAATCAGACACACTAAGTTTAAACTTGAGGAACACCACTTGAATTCAAAGCACTGCGCATAGAAAGCTGCATATTATATAATCAAACACGGAATAATATTCTCCATCATAAAATATGATTTAAATTAAGATAAAACTTTGTAATCATAATTATTTATAGTTAAAATGCATAGTACCCTAATAAATATAAGACTACATAAAATATATATTTGTGGCAAATGAAAACATATTCATAACATTAAATTTTAGCTTTTTTAAAATACAGAGAAATTATTTCGGACTTATAATTTTTTGTTGATGCAAATGACAGTTTAGATAATTTTTTATTACAATTGTATGAGTAGTGAATTATTTTTATCTACTTGGAGCTGTCATAGGTCTTACATTCAAAAACCTATTGTCAGGGTTTGAAAACAATAAACTATTGATTACAGTTTATTTTAAATTGCTACATATAGTTAGCCAGTACTATATACTCCCGGCAAACTACTTTGTCATTTACTCCTCAAGACAATTAGTAGAACTGAATTTTCATTAATAAATCACAATGAGATACATAGGTAATGAACTCTAAATGTCACCCAAGTATCTTGCCCAACAACTAAAAGGTAATAGCTGGAAGCCAAAGAAGCAGATGATTTTGGAACTACTGATAGTAGCCGAAAAGACTACCGAAAATGCAGTGAGGTGCTATATAGATGTGAAATTGTATACCAAAGGATAGAAAAGGAACCAAGATAGTAAGTCACCCAACCAAATATTTAAATATATGAATCACTTGGCCTAAAATCATTTTAGGCCAAGCGGTGTGTACCCATAATAGCAAGAGTTTTCTCATCAGGACCTCTGGAAAGTTTATCATCCAAATATAATTAAATTTAAAATTTCTTCAAATTTCAAGATAGTTGTAGTCAAAATTAGCACATTTTAAAACAGAGGTAGAGGATTTGTTGAGGTTGATGGGTTTCTTCTGTAATAAAACGAGATTTATAGTATAAATGTTCCATTCACAACACTATAACAATGATACAGCAAGAAAGACAGTCGAACTAAGAAAAGGTGCCATTTTACAGTGGCGTCGCCTCGTGACAGTTATACCAACCAAACAGGTGACAATTATGCCAACTAAACAAGTTGTTTTCAAACAATACAAAATGTTAAACTTTTATATTTAATAGTATTTATACCTCATAACCAGACTTGTAATGTAAAGTCTTACGAGTCTGCAGATTCAGCATCGATGGAGTCCCCTTGGGACACCAATCCGAAGGTATAAGATACTCAAAAATTAAGTACTAGCACTTTGGAGGTCTCTTCTTTTGCCCGCGCACATTTACAATAATGACGACGTCTCTCCTCCATCATCCCCTATGTTAGGATGTGCGGTCTAATTAAATTTTAAGAGTAGGTCCTAATCCTACATGACTAACCGCTTGACATAGTCGAGGTTACCCAGGGCTGGTTGAGTGTTGGATTGCCTGGCGCCATAACCCAGTGGAGAGTTAATGATGAGAGTCGTTCGGTCGATGGCCCAGGGGGTCCTGGATATCTCTGTCAGTTTGTTGATTATGTTGTCACGTACTTATTGTTACACTATTTATACCTAATGATGAGACTGTAGACTGTCTTGTGCGCCTGAAATATACTATGAAATTGTGGGTAATGCTACAAAGGGTGTAGTAACCTACAATTAACTGACACACGCTTAACTTTGTTAAGCGGTTTATTCACTGTTCTTGCTTACGGGTGAATAATGCATGAAAATGAACCCAGTACCTACGGCCTGCCGGTGACCTTAGCAGGAAATAAACGTGGTATTATGTTGATACGCGATAGCGTAACGCTCTCTGGTGAGAGGGCGGATGGCTCTCCCCTCTGTACTTAAAATAAATAAAATAAATGTTCTGGTTAATTAATTAAAATTGCAGTGAAGTGATTACAGCCTTAATGATAGTACTGAGGGGGCTCGCGGAGCGGGCGTTCAACGCCGCCGGTCTGGTCCGAGTGCTGAGACGAACTGGCCGAGTGATCTTGGTTTCCGTCATGAGTGACGAGAACCAAAGTCAAACGGCAAATGATGAAACATAACATGAACACTATGTGACATGATTGCAATGGTGAAAATTTTTATCAATTAGATGAATACATTGGTGACACTCCCATTTATCAACAAATGTATATTAAGATTGAAGTTGTGAAGTTGATGGGCTTGTCACCGCACTAAATGACATGATACAGGGAGGGAGGCCTTTATAAGCAATCTTCCTTTATGAAAATATAATTGATCTTTGATAAATAAACATTACTTAATTAATAAGTTTTTTCGTAAAAAAAAGAAAGTGTCTGAATTTCACTACCTGTGACATGTCTGAATTTGACGAGTCCATTTGCGCAAAGGGGTGTGGAATGCCATGCTCGATTCCTATTAACACAATAAAACACACCCCTGACTGTAGCTGTGAATGCGGTGACTGTGTTTAATGTGTTTGTAAAAAATGCTGCACACTACTGGTGAAACTTTGGGGCACTTATCACTTCAGCTTCGGCCTACAAGCCAGTTCGAAGCTACTTGGTGGTGCGTTGCGTCGCGTCGTAGGTCGTGGTGCGAGTTGCTACGAAGCAACGACCAATTGCCAGTGCGCCCAATAGCTGTGGCTTTGGAGTAAACACTGTTTCGGATCGCCTACCTATTTATTAAAAGAGTTACCTCTTGTAATAAGTGAGTAGGGTGATCTCTTGAGTTGCACCTTCTTGCCGACAAGGATTACGTAAGTTCAGTTCTTGTCGACCTGCACTGCGCACTCTTGGTGGTTGGTGAGGCCCGGTGCAGCTAATGCAGTTGATGTGACTCTGGCGGTCAGAGTGGGCACAAGGAGCTTGCGGACGCGTGGTTCACATCAGTACTGTTGACTTACTACTTCCATAGATTTTTCAAAACATACCACTTATTTAAAAAATACAAAATAGATACTTAAGCTATTTCGTATTTTAAGGTTATATCTGATGTGTATGACCCATTGTATACACAATTTTTGCGTTTAAAATGCACTAAAGAAAGACATTTTCCGAATACATTACAAATGAAGCAGACTTCAAATATTAATATTTTCCTGTAATTTAATGTTTTATTCTTAACTAAAAAATATAGAAAATAGTTGCTGTCGAGGAGTTATGTGCTCAAATAAAAATTTTAGCCACCTTTCTAACACGGTGTATTTAAACAACCTAATTGGTTTACTAGTGAATTATCTGGAAATTTCGTCAATGTTCATTTTTTTTTTTTTTTTAACTTGCAAAGAATATTGCACAACTAGAAGGAAAAAAACATTTTTAATCGTCAAGTTGCCTGATTATAGTCCATTTATTTTCCATGAGAAAGTGGCCGCTGGTTAGCAGAAATAAAAAGTATCTTCTCATCACAAATTATTCCCTTTTGACGATCAGTGTGACTTCCCTTTGTGCGGCGGACTTGAGCATCTTCTGCAATAAAATATATTTATCTATAATATATATTTATATTTAACATTATATTGACAATAACCAGCAAAAAATGTATAACTCTTTTTAAAATTGTGATTGAAATCGCAGATATGACGATCCTAAACTATTCAAAACGACATGCTTATATTTTTATCACACAAATGTTTGTGCTATGCTCCAAAGCAACAAAAGTTAACTCACAAATACTTACATAAATCAATTAAATACTATAACAGACGAATCAAGCACATAATTAAAAAAATAATAATGGTAGGTAGAAATACAATTTATTACTTGGGGCTCTAAATTGAACTTAGCTGACTGAAGGCCAAAAACAATAAGTATTACAATATATAGACACATTATTAAGTAATTATTCTGTGGATGGAAGTGTATATAACTGATAAGGTATCTTTTAGTAAAACAATTCTATAAATACATAAACTTTCCTAATACAACTTCTAACTTTACTTTAAATAAACTCAATACACAGCATATGCAAGATAAGCTTACCTCTAAATTACTACATCCCGAATGTGTAACACACTCCTAATACAACCAAATTAACTATTCCAGATATTTTATGTTGAAAGGTAGTATTTATTCAAATATGCATTATGTTTCTTCTGAGAAAATGATGTTACCGAAGGAATGCAGGGATTAAGAATAATAATAATACACCACTTTTATGCTGTCATTGAATTGTCCACTCCAAAAGTTAGGTCTCCATTATTAATTCTGCTTGCACTACTCTGGATAACTTGTTCACTCCTATCTTTTAACGAATCTTGTTGTCCCATTCCTTCCACAACTGGATTTTCACTCCCAAGAATCTCAAGAACTAGGATGTCAACTTCGGTTAGCTTCGCTTTCTTCCCGCCCCATTTCGTTTTTTTTTTTTTTGCATTATCCTTTTTTTTCCTGTAAAAAGTGGTATATCGCCAATTGTATATATCCAAAAATGGCTATTGTACAACCTAGTTGGGTGATAAAAGGTTTTTTTACACTACATACAGTGTATTTCATTACAACATGCAATCAGCACAAAGGTAATGTTTTTTTGTTTTCCAAGATATTTATAGGTTGGGTTGTAAACTATAACGTTTTTTGTAACCACAGAGTATAAAATATACGGAAGCCCTATAACCAAGTCCTTTTGCGTCGCCAGTTTGGCTACATAATATCATGCACGTAATGCCAGATCTTCCCATCTAGTAATTCTAATGATCGAGCAGCATTTCCAACCTCCTGCCCTTTTGTCGATTTCAATTCCTTTGTAATTTCGGGTGAAAATTTACCAAACAGTATCCTATTTTCTTCCTTGATTTTTGAAGGCCCGCTATTTTCAGCTCAATCATTGTTTACTTGTCAAATTGTCACGAATGTGACTGTAACTGACAAGTATAGCTGAAATTGTTGAGAAACAGAAATAACGCTATTTGTCACTTAAATTACTATCCTCTTGTCACTTGTCAAACTTGTCGTTTAGAGAAATAGGGCCCTGAAGGTATAATATAATAATAATAAAAATAATAATAGTAACCTGCAATTGGGCTACCATCCAGTGGCGAGCTCTCTCACCTCTTCTCTACCTGACCAAACTCCACTTCCATGCGATTCCTGAACTTTGCAACCCCCCACACAGATTCATATTTCTCCCGCAACACATTCCACTCCCTCACAGACCTCACAAGCATAGACTGCCTACCCCACTCCGTTTTCCTCCACGCTCTCTGAAGCTTCTCACTGTTGTTTCCTCTCCCTCTAAACACCCCCTTACTTAACTGGCAGAGTAACCTTCTCCACCCTCCCTCTCCATTTACTACCCTGTACATCCTGACCAGCCTTTCAACTTTCCTCCTGTCCTTCAACGAGCTCCACCCCATTTAATTCATCATCACTGATGACCTACAGTTCCCCTCGTCCTCACCATCATGCCCCTGTCTTCTCCACCTACCCTTCACCCATCTTGCTGCCTTTCTTAACACCTTATCTAGCTCTCGCTCATCCACCTCCATGTACGGGTCTCATACTGTTACCACATATTCTAACATCGGCCGTACCATTGTGCCATATGCCTTCTCCTTCACCTCAGAGCTGACTCCCTTCAGTACCCTTCCCAACATACCCAAAGCCCTTCTTCCCTTTGCAACTACCCTCTCTACCTGTTTTTTTTTTCGTTTGAGATCTCCCTGCAATGCAATCCCTAGATATTTATTTTCTGCTGCTTCTTCTGTCTCTTGCTCCTTCCATCTGTACACACCCTTGCTTATCACCTTCTTCATTGTAAATCTCACTACCTTAGTTTATCTTACATTTATCTTAATTTTATTCTCCATGGTCCACAACAATATCCTGTCAATATCTGCCTGCAAGTTCCTCCAGCCACAGCATGCAATACACAATCATCGGCAAACAATCTTATTTTTTCCCCTAATCCCCAAACTCGTGACATTTGCCATTATGGTAAACAAAAAACGGCCCAGTGCGCTTCCCTGCCCAATTTCCAAAACAGGAATATCAAGATCACTTATGCCGTCCAATACTATTCCACCAACTACAGCATTCCCAAGTCTGACCAACACCACATCCAGCACTGACCCAACACCCTATTCATTCCACCTTGTAGGTGTTTCTACTACCTGGACAAAGCCTCTGTTGTCTAACTGCGCTGCCATTCTCTGCATCATGCTGCCCATCCCTTCTGCACCTTCCATCCATCACACACCTGGAATATGTACTACGAAAAAACAAATAGTTGGACTTCCAGCAACATCACAAAATAAGCACTACATTTATGAATATCGCAGATATCATGGATACGTCACAAATATAATATCTATTAGACTATTCGAAAGCCCTCACAACCATTAGTCATGAAAGTACATTGAATAAATTAAGCAGTATCTGTTTACATAGTGCCTAAATAACCTTTCACAAATCACAGAATATGTATTTTATAAATGTCTATGTATCCATACACACAAGGGATATTTTACTGTGCCTGAGGTTTTCTCTGTCTCATGTAACTTGGCAAGATTTTGACAGGTCGACGAAAGTAGGGCCAATGTTTACTTTTTGTTTATGTATCCTTTCGCCATCAGCTGGTGGGTCAAGTGGAGGCTGTATATTTTATCAACATGCTGTCAGCTAATCCACTTGCCATCGTACTGTAGTGCTAAACTATTGTTAACGTATTTTAGACGGACATCTGTCTAAAAAAAAAAATCGTAGTTTATAAAAGTAAAAATACGAAACATTGCAAAAAATTAAATATTTGCTGACAATTTTTTAATTTTTCCGAGACAGTGAATTTGGGTTAACATTTGCGAGACGGTAGTTTTAGTTCGTATCACACTTTGGATGGGTAGTTGTAGTTCTTATCACACTTTGGACGTCATAGCTAATATAACTGGAAATAAAAGATTCTCGGGAAACTTGATTGACAACGCACTTTTATTCGCAACAATTCACCAACGACTATTGCAAAGCAGTAATTCTACTATTACTGACACTAAACTGTTCCAGTTGGAAATATGTGGCATGGAGTAACGTAAGAATTGCTTAAAAACTACCCACATGCATCTCACTATCTTCGTTTTATTAATACAATAGTAACACAGAAACAACTAAATGGGTTTGTGGGAGAACAACGTGGTGTTTAATGGACATAGACGAACGATTACCGGCCCAATAGAAAAATAAAACTATTGGTATCTGTTCGTAAATTTGTTATTTTACACACAGAAGCAATTTTTTTTTTGTGGCTGGTAATGCTTCGGGAAAGAATGGACAGATGGTGCGCAAGGCATGGCAGGGCGAGTTGTGAGTCGACAGCATTACTCAACAGATAACAGCATGTTGGCCAATCTCTTGATCCCGTCTTTTTAAAAGTTGACTTTTCTTCTAATACTGGCTCGAAACGACACGAATTTGAAATATATTTCTTCAAATAATTAGAAAAAATAATTCAACAATACCATGTAATATTTCTGTATGCTTTTGGAATTAATATCAAGCACGTGAGGAATGCATGAATGGTGAGTAGGGATATGACATGAAAAAACTCTCAATGTTTTGAAGTTGCGTTTCATTTGGATACGGATAGCATTATTGCGCATTTCATTTCGAAAACCTGTACGTTGCTACTTTATCACGAAGTTTAGTTTGTAACTCTAACAATCGCTGTTTTGTGACCACATAAAATAAAATGTATTAATTAATCTAGGGACTCTTTCTTATCGCGTATTTTCTGCTTATCAGATGTGCGTCGGCAGTGCACTGATAATAGTCAAACATAATATCAACTTTTATTCGTTTGTGCATCAGCTGATACAGGATTTTGTAAATAGCACTTAGTTTGTTTCGTATATGTCAAATTGCCACTCACTGACAGTCATAATCTTGCCAAGTTACATGAGACGGACAATATCTACGTATCACCAGTATGCAGATGTCACACAACTAATCTCTCTATCGTATTCTCCAAACAGCGAACTGCCCCCAGCAGAAAAACGATGACCTTGAAGACGTTAATAAGAGTAAGGGCGAAAGTAGCCTTCAACTTAATGCTAAAAGCCCATTCTTGTCATCAAATTTTTCTTCAAATTACCTTAAATGTTTATTGTATTCAATTCATTGAATGCTATATGACATCATAAAAAAGTTATATTAGTGGCCATTTTCTCTTTCAATATCTTGAATTTCTCGTTTTCGTTTAACATTTTCTTTTAGAGCAAGATCTAAATTTTCTGGAATTCAAAATTTAAATCGCTTTATCAAAACTTTTCTGAGAGTGTTAGTGGAAGTAATCTCATAATAATATAGTAGTGTGTGAACATTTAAAGTTTTTACAACTAAGGATGCATATTTTTAAAAAATAAAATGTACAATAATATGAAAATTAGTTGGTGTTTAACTAATTATTTTCGTGTCCTCCAGGAGTCGTAGATACTTCTAAAAATGTACTTTTAGTATTTTTAAACTGGTTTTATTAAAAAGTTTGTGATAAATTTTTATGTGGAGACTTGAAAGATTATTAAATGCAATTCATTAAATGGCAAATTAAGCGATTTTTTTTTTTTTTTAGATCAATAAATTAAATTCAAGTAATTGTTGGTCATGTGAAATGGCATAACAAATGTTCATAAGGGGGCCAGTAACCTTTCCTTATTGGTTGTATACTTGTTTCGCCGTAACTTACTTTTCGGATCAAATATTTGAAAACGAAGACTGTCAGGGCAAAGAGCATATATTACAAAATAATTTTATGTCCATAATATTTTACCAATATTTTTTATTGTGTCTCTAGCCGCAATAAAGAAATACTCATAATTTCTTAATTTCAGTCTCACGTGAGGAAATACATACTGAATCTGTCCATACAAGTTTCAGGAATTCTGCCAGTAGTTCTGTATGTAACAGTAAAGTTTCTCTCAAGACTTCGTTGTTAAGGGCCAACCTAATAAATTTATATATATATATATATATATATATATATATATATATATACAGACACATATACATATGTATAAACAGTAAGGTTTGAGTTTTGACATTAAATCTTAACAGTTAAGTATAAGTTACAAAGATAAATAAATAAACGCAAGGTTGCAAAGATGACACCACTTTAGTGCTGTTATTTTTGTTAAAGTAAAATCGCATCAATGCAGACCACTACAAACCGAAAATACAACCTCTTAACAAAAAAATAATAATAATTTCTGACGTTAATAAGGCTTAGAGTTTAGGTATTTAACTAAACACAAAACTATACTGAATTTACCAGATTTCAAGTTTGCAGGAAACTGGATAGTGTCATCCAAAATACTTACAAAAATTCTAAAAATTTTTACCGACACACTTACAAATTTAATCAGTGACTTGTTGATTCTATCCATTTACAGATTTGGCACACGCATATTTAGAGGATTTGAATAAAATCTATGAAATATATAATACAAAACCTTCAGAACGCATTTCCGCGATATGTGTAAAACTTAGAGATCTGAAATGGAATGGCGTATAACGAAAAAATTATTGAACTAACATTTAGTTACAAACTGGCTGTCTTAATTTTTTTAGGGTATATTTAACACATACTTAAACCAAAGTATATCTGCTGAAGTAGCTGCTGTGTAGGCCTACACTAAATAAAGTGATTCAGTCGTCATTTTGGAATGTGGTAGTATCACCTGAATATTATGGTAATAACCTACATCATATGCCATGAACTTATAAAAAAATTCCTTAGGCATAAGCTTGAATCCATTTTAAAAATGAAGGTTCGTTCCATCTAAACCAATAGATAATTTTATAAAAATTACCTAAATATACGCATGTAGAAAACGCATAATAAGGTACTGTTATACTTTATATAATAATTTTTCCACCTTTGAATACAAAAAGTGATAGCTTATATTGCATAAAGTTAACGTATGTGTCTTGAAACCCATGGGAGTACCTGCCTGCCCAACTTATTGTAACAGAGTCTATATACATTCTAAAGAAGACATATCTGTGAGTTAACCATGCCGACAATAATTATTACCAAGGAATTGATGCGAAACCAACCCCTATTGTATGTTTTTAACATAGTGAAACAGCAAAGAAGGAGCTAAAACTTAATTCGGAAATATTGTTATGAAAGTTGGTTTTCCCTTTTGTCTCAAGTTCAGTCGACTTGAATGTGGGCATAAGCGTGGACGAAGGCGGGAATGGACTTGTGCCACCACAATTTATCATCACCGGGATGCTACTCCCTCAGTGCGGGGAAGCACAAGCCCTTGTGGGGCTCTTGTCCTCATATTGGTATATCATATCTCGAGCCCAGGTTGTGTAGTGTGTTGTTTGAAGTTAACATTTAATAAGTCAGAGCCAACAGTGAACAGTAATGGTAACTTAAATCATGAAATTTGTTTTCTGTATTACTTTAATTGTGTGTAGAGGTGTTATGGTGCTGATCGAGAGAGGTGCGGATGGCACGACGGGGATAAGGAGATGCTGAAACGATGTACACACTGCGAGCGATGTGCACACTGCAGGAGCTAACCTTGAACTGACAAGAAAAGCAGTTTTTTTCTAGCCTACCCAATTACTAAGTGTACATCTGTGGTAGGGATGGGAGCTAACTGTCTCTAAGGGCTATGCCCCATACACCTAAAAGAAAGGGAATTCATGCAAAGGAGGTGTGCATCNTGGGAGCTAACTGTCTCTAAGGGCTATGCCCCATACACCTAAAAGAAAGGGAATTCATGCAAAGGAGGTGTGCATCGCAGTAGAGATGGATTGGGCAGTCATGGCCACCATTAATGGTCCCGAGTGTACCTATAGCTGAGGTTACGGTTAAGAAGGGAGAGGGGAAAAACCGGCATAGACACCGTAAAAACCACTCCCGACAGGAAAGAAGTTCTAAACTTTTGCGTTCATTCTGAAATGCTACGGGAAACAGAGGCTGTGGATAACCATGTTCTTTAATGTCAACTAGGAAGTGCCCGAAGAGAGGGGGTGGGGCTTGTGGGCGCAGGCACCCTTGAAGTTGTACTACTGCTGTCAATATTCCTCTGTTTGCGAACCAGTCCAAAAATATTTACAGCAGAAATTGAATGCACCCCCCCCCCCCCNCCAAACAAAGGAATCCAAAAACTGGGCAACTCAGCCATAGCACCTAATCTATCTTCGCTATTCTGCGCTGATAGCAGAACCTTCATGTCATTGGTGGTGGCGGGGAGCTACAGCCTGGACTTCCTCGAACAATACTGGAATGCCAGAATCTAGGGGAATCTAAAGGCTAGGTTACATCTGGACAAATACGACCCGTGGCGAGGGAAAACCCTAAAGCAACATTTCTCTGAGATTTTTGATCGTACAAGACACCGACATACACCGATGGAGAACGAGGAATGTGCCTAGGTCATTGTATCGCAGCTTCCTACAAGATATCAGGACCGGTGGGCAGACCATCTTTTACCAATATTTCTGACTTGCATATCTAAATTTTAAAGTTAGATCAGTCAGAAAGGCAAAGACTTATTCCTAATATAGATTTTTAACAGCCAGTACCACAACATATTCCACCATTGTATTAATATCCTAGAAACCAACACACTTCAAGTCACTAAAATTTTCTTGGTAATTCTCCACAGGTAAATAATACTTCATTTTGGTCAAGAAGAAGATTTGATTGACCTAATGCTTAATCAGGAAGGGCTAGTTCAAAAGAGTAAATTCTCCTGTTTTTTCAATAAATGGTAGGGTAAAAGATTTTCACCAGGATACTGCCAGAACGGGAATGCAAATAATTCCAAACAGAAGGGTAATGAAGAGACATAACCTAAACCCAACTCATACGCACCTTCCGATAGGAATGTTTACATTTTGCCCTACCAGAATAATCATTATAATTTTTCAACCCGCCAGAATCGCCCAGGTTCACCTAATGGCAAACATAAAGGGAATAATTGTTCTGATTTTTGCAAATGCAACCTATGGGTGTAATGCAGCCTTTTTTTGGAGGGCTAATAGCTCCAACAGTACCTGGACAAACTTTTGATCCATTGCGAAAACCTGTTCCATAATAGCAGGTGATGTCAAACTTTTAAACATCACCTCCTGTCCTACCACCAGAATACAATTCTGTGAATGATCAACAAGGTTATTTTCAAAGGAATGAACATTTGAACCCTTTGGCGCAGGTGTTTCGAACTACTTCTCAAGGTTATCCTCACAAGTCAGTGCTCGGACATGTTTCTTAAGGATGTTCTACCAAGACTTGACATACGTACTGGAGACCCGGAGAAGATGCATCAAGAATTGGAAGATTTGGTGAAGAAACACCTGTTTACTGCTGCTGAGAGCCGCAATAAACACTTCAAAACTAGTATATTGTGCAAATTTGACATTAAATGCCTAGTTCTGATAAGAACTAATCCAGTTAGTTCGTTTTGGGAAAACGACAAGAAAGAGTTATTTCTGGTTTTTGAAGGTCCATGCCGTATTACAGGGATAACACGAGGTAAATGTTAAGAGTTGCAGACATTTATGATGCCAGCTGATGCTGGTTAAATTTAATGCCATCCTCCCCTCAGGAGATGTTTTAACATAAATTCTGAGGGATTCTAGACTGGGCCGAACTTGTATAATAATTTTGAAACATCCTGCGAGAGATGGTGTCTTTTGTTGCGCTCTGTATGCAGTGGAACTTATCACCACGTGGCCGAGTTGGACCACGTGGAATAATTCAAAGCAATCACATGTGCTTGTTAAGTTAGTTCATTTCCAGTGTCTTATGTCAGTTAAGGGCATGTAGTGTGGCCCAGACAGGACCGCTAGGGTGTATTAGTTATATCCAACCACGTAGTTCGGGACCAAGGTCGGCCGCTCACACACACAGGGCACACACGAACCTACCACCGCTCTTGTGCTAGCCACTGTGTTAGCTGGCACTTGACTTCCAAACTTCTGTGTCAAGCTGAAAAGTACCCATGGGAAAGTGGGGAGTTACCGGAGTGAAGCCGACAAGAAGGCGCACACCCATGACAACCACCTCAAGATCTGGTGCGTACCACGAACAACCAGCAAACTAAGCAGGCCTACACTACCGAAGTGCACGAAGACCCAGCATTCTTCATAGAACAATGTGAAGTCAGGTTACAATCGGGCGGAGTACCACACGAGGAATGGACGGATCGCGTGAGTGAACAGCTGCTAGGGGAGGTGAGAAAGTGATGGACATTGTGGAAATGTTTTGACACCCCCTGGGAGGAGTTCGGGACCCGACTGTGGCAGCGATTCGCAGATGGGAGGGCGCACATCTAGTGTCAGGCGGAACTGTATGGGGTGTAGTGGGCCCACGAACCAGTGGAGATGTTTATAGCCAGGAAAATCCGCTTCTTCCGAAGGGTGCACTCAACCGAGCCATCACAGGCAGCCCTACCAATAATTACTGAACTGATCAGGGACGAGTTGCAACCTTTCTTATAGGCAATCAATCATGCAATGCTGGAAGAGTATTTATGTCAGGCAACAGCAATCGAGAAGAGTCTCAATCGGTTACTTAGGCACAGGAATGGGGAAGTCAACCAGGAGGTACGGGATGAGTTACGGCGAAATGGACCTGGTGTAGCAGAACCTACAACACCAAGGGGAAGGGGTAAGTTGGCCATTGAGGTGGGGCCGCAGGAAGAGAACAGCTACTGGAAAGCCGATGACCAGGTCTCTGCGTGACAATATTGCCCCCACCCCTAACGTACAAACACTGGAATCAGGAATGCCCGAACCTACCACTACCACCACTTAACCAAGCAGGAAATGGGCTAGGGTGAAGGGGGGGCAGAGCACACGCACAACCCCATGATCCGAAAATTAGACAGGAGCGCCTGATATCCACCAACAGACAAGAGACTCGCGCCTCACATCTCATACCATTCCAGGTAAACGGTCAGTAGATAGCTACCCTAAATGACATGGGAGAGAGCCATGTGTTCGTGATGCCACATCTAGTACCCTAGGGCGATGTCCAGCTGTAACCAGGAGTAGTACAACTCTACACCCACCAGGGACAAGGCAACATCGTCGGCCAGGCCAACATTGAAGTAGAACTCCTATAACAAGCATCGCATACCCCAGCTATATTCGTGGGATGATTATGCGAGGACTTGGTGCTGGGACCAGGACTTAATCAGCGTGGATAATTTCACACATGGCATGCCCTACTCACACCGGGCGGCCGTGCAAGGCGTCCTTAACTGGAGGAAGGCGACATTAGCTACGATGGACCCACTACGACCAACAACTGTGGCTACCCACCACATTATGACCACCCACGACCATCCATTCTACACCCGACCCAGGCAGTATGGCTTCAAGGAGCCGCATGAGATCCACAAGCAGTTTTGTGAAATGCCGAAAGATGGTGGTGTTGAACAGCCTGACAGTGAGTACAATTCCCGTATTGTATTAGCAGAAAAGCAAGATGAGGGAATGAAATTCTGTAAAGACTTTTGACCAGTCAATGATCCATCAGCCAACCGTTCCCTCTGATTAGTGTTGACGAAGCCATAACTGGGTTGGGAGAAGCCAGGGTGAATATGAAGTTCTACCTTAAGTCAGGATATTGGCAAATTCCGATAGAGCCCGAGGACTTAAAGAAAATGGCATTCACGATCCCCGATAGCCACCTTTCGGGCTAAAAGATGCACCGGCTACACTGCACAAGATGATCGTCAGGACCCTGGAGGGGTATGTGGGAGTGTTTGCAGTGGCGTATCTAGACGACATAATCGTGTGGTCCGCGAACTGGGACGAACATGTACACCGTCTTGAGCTAGTGCTAGAGAGACTCGCAATGCACCACATGTCTTATGATCCGCACAATTGCCACATTTGTGTGGAGAGATTAGAGTTCCTGGGATACCTAATAGATGCTCAAGGGTACCAGCCTCACTTGAAGCAACTGCAGAAAATTGCCAATGGCCATCCCCGCACACACGGAAGCAGATGCAGAAATTCGTAGGGCTAGTGAACTGTCTGCGACACTTCGTCTCTAATTTCGCCGCGGTTATCACCTTCCTGACCGACTTAATTTCACCCAGAGAGAGATACCGGTGGAACCTGTGGGCGCAGAAAGCTTTCGAAGACCACAAATGGCCTGCACCCAGTGTCAATCCCTTGCCCAAATCGGCTAGAACTGGAGTCTGCATGTCCAGCCAAATGCCAGCACCATCGGGTTTAGGGGTGGTGCCGTACTAGCTTGACGACGACAACAGGGAGAAAAAAGTGCTAGACTAAGTAAGCGGAAAGCTTCGCCAGGCAGAAAAACAGTATCACAGTAATGACAGCAGCGCATAGTCATAATCTGGGTCCTGAAGCAGTACCATAGCCACTTAGAGGGGATGCCTTTTACGTTACGCACAGACAATCAGGCACTGATATGGCCGCACACACAAGATACAGACCTCAAGAACAGCATCACGGGCCAGCTAGATTGGTGAAACGATAACACCTTCACTCCACTATATATATACTAACATCGGTAACATCACCCTGTGCATGCACATAGACTGGGCAGGATACGAAAACAAAGCACCTCCAGCTACTCTAGCCAAACTGGAATATAAAGTGAAATGTGCGCAACAAATCTCGGCCGAAGCACTGCAGACCCGGAATAAGTGCGGTAACGAGGAGTGCGAAACCTGGTTGTTGGTGGACGAAACAGTGGAATGCAGGCCCCCCTGCAACAACACAAATTGGTGGACCTATGTACTTTGGAAAGCATGCGAAGCGACCCTCCTGTTCTATCATGACCACGACCTGGCGAGTCACCCAGGGGCTGAACTAATCAAGAGGGATCTGGATACCCGATATCAGTGGACAGCATAGCAAGGGATGTGAGGGATTACTTGAGAGAGTGCCAGGTGTGCCAACAGCGTATGGCACGATGAGGGGACGGGGCAGACCAGCAGATACCCCGAATATCCAACGAACTCTACCACGCTGTTGCCCTAGAAGTAAAGGGGCCGTACCTCCGTACAGCCCGGGGAAAACGATTCCTGATGGTGGTCATGGACGAGTGCACCAGGTGGGTGGAGGACTTCCACACCAGCAACGTGAAGGCCAGCACCATGGGGACAGTACTGGAGACAGGATTTTTTTCCATGTGGGGTTACCCTAGGACCATCATATCTGATGGACTCTGCTTGCGTGGAAGAAATGGCGGAAGCTGTGCCAGAAGTCTAAGGTCAAACAACAGACGATGCCCACCTACCACCTAAGGACCAACCTGATAGAGCGAAGTAACCAGGTGGTAAAGGAACAACTGAAGGTCCGGCTCCAGGAGGATCACACCCAGCAGGACACTTTGTAACTACAAAGCCTTTACTGCTTGTGTCACCGAAAGAATGAAGACACAGGAAAACCCCTAGTACAACTTACACTGGGACACAATCTATCGCCAGGGGATATAGCAATAGAGAGGTATATGCAGGGGACGCGGACCCTAGAGGAGTTGGACCGGGAACGAGGTGAAGCCTTAGACGACGCACTGCAAAGCAGGATAGGTACCTGGACATAATAATGCTCCAAAGCAACAGATCACTGGAACCATTGGAATTGGGAGAATGAGTGTATGTGCAAGTCCAACCCTTGACATCGGTGCCTAACAACTATTGCATATGGCTGGGCTCTAGTTTGTTCGTACCACAAAAGGTAGTGAGGTGGCTGGGTCCGACAGTGTACTTGGTGAAAGACCGCCGAGTACAAGTGAGGAAGCATCACTGTGACCAGCTGTGACGTGCAGGACCAGAGCTGCCAGATGAGGACGGTGATGCGAGTGGAGAAGAGGAAGGAGGATAGCAGAGGCAACCGAAGCAGGCACATCGGAAATGCCAGGCAATGGAGAAGGATTCTGTGGCTTCGGGGCCATGAGGACATCCCGATCCCCGAGGGTTTTCCATTTGATGGGTTCTCAGTTCAGACAGGGGGGTCGGAGCTGACACAGGCATAGGCTGTTCGAGGAAGTGACCCTGGCCACACAGAAGATCGAGGGGCACAACACACCTCCACTGCTGGTGGAGGAACCCGATGATGCAGTAGCTAAGGTCTCATTAACCTGCAGTGGCTAGAGGCACGATGTCTCCCTCGCTGATGCATCCTTCGCAGTGAGTGTGGACGAAATGGATGATGACCCACCCCCACCCCAACCAGGCAGCTCCGATGGCAGAGTCTGCGCTCTGACCTGACAGCATGTGGTGGAGCCGAGCAGACCACAGAAGAGGTGGGTTTCACGACAAGACCCCACAGTCCTCGATGGGATACACTGTAGAGGTAAACCACAAGGATGCAGTAGCACCCATGAGGGTGTTGCACACACAGAAAGTGTGGGAATCCCATGTTCCAGCCTCAGTGTGGTCCAAGACATCATAAAAGACTGGATGGACCGTACTCGCCATGGGGGAGGGCGTTTGTCGTCGTATCCTTGTCGGCCCAGGTATAAACCCGGTCCTACCGGCCTAGTCCTACCGACCTGGCAGAACCCAGAGAATACCTAGATGCGTGGGCAGTGAAAGTTAAGTGCTAAGGCCCAAAGCAGAGTAAAATATATAGTGCAGAGTGTAGTGTGGTGCAATGTGAGAGGTGTAAGAGGCCACCTGTGTTTCGTGTATCGGCAAAAAGAGGTTAACGAGCAAGTGGCATAGGGTGGCCAGTAAAGTGAACAGCACTTCGTGAGTGCACATGCTCTCCAGCCCCTCATGCAGAACACAGTAACACACCTTAATAATTTTGTGTAATAAAAGAAAGTTACGCATGAGTGAATTATTGTTCCAGGGCTCTTATAGTATATATTTATATATAATAGGCTTCAGGGTAATTTTTTTGAGGGTTTTTTGTTTTTGTAATGAGCGACTGTGGGGATGTGTGCTGGCGTGTCCACCTCGCCGTCATGGGCAGTCTAGGAGCATCCGAGAGCGAGGCCGGACGTGTGCTGTGGAGGAACAATCACAAGTTTGTAAGTCACATCAATACTTTTAGTTTCTGTCTGTTTTAAATATACCAAAACCATTTTCTCTGGCTCCCCATACCTCGCGCGTCGGCAGACTCGTTATCGTTTTATGAATTACTGGCTCATGTGTTATGCACCAGGTCACGTACGGGCATTTACGGTGCCTGCCGACTCTAGTTAAATCTAATGCCATCCTCCCCTCATGAGAAGTTTTAACATTAATTCTGAGGGATTCTAGACTGAGCCGGACTTGCATAATAAATTTAAAACATTCTGGGAAACAAAATGTATTTTGTTTCACACTGTACTCAGTAAAACGTATCACCTTTAGGTCGGGACCACGTGGAATAAATTAAAACAACCATACATGCTTGTTCAGTTATTTCATTCTTAGTGCCTTATGTAAGTTAAGGGCGTGTAGTGTGGCCAAGCTGCACTGCTAGTGTGTATTAGTTACATCCAACAATGTTGTTCGAAACCACGATCGGCCACTCACACATACACATGCGGGGCACACATGAACCTACCGCCGATCTCGTGCTAGCCACTGGGTTAGATAGCGCTCGACTTCAAAACCTTAGTGTCAAGCAAGTGTGTGAGTGGTTTTGGGGCAAGACCGAAATCCTCAACGACAGTATCTGTTGCAGTTACAAACTTTATGACTGTACTAGCGAACCGGCCCGACTTCGCCCGGGTACAATTGAGTTTTACAGTGACACACTAATAAATAAATTGGGAAAAGAAAATTCATTTATTTGAAAACAGAATTACAAAATTATACTACGTTGGCTAAGGTTTTTTACTGATTACGGCTACCCAAAAGGAAGGAAATGTTTTTTACCCGATAGAATAGAAGAAGGGTATTGTTTTTGGAGTGTATCTGTGCAACTATCGCGTAGTTCGTTGATGTATGAAAATCAAAACGTGAGTTTCATCAAGCTGTACGTTTACAAATAAGTGTACCTAGGTACTACTTTTTGTGCTTGGCTGAGACTTAATCTATTACCAAAGTTAAGCAATGTTTCCAGAGACACACATTTGGATGGGTGAACATTTAGTAGCATAACATCTGAGTGCTTCCGTGCTTTGGAGGGTACCTTAAATATTCGGTCATGGTTGTTATCGATTGATAGCAGTCGTTAAGCCATTTCACAGGTTCTTGGGTGGCCTGATAAACTCTGACACCAGAAGAAAAATATATTTAGATCATACTCCCAGACATTGCAGGATTATGTTTTGTTGTTATTCCACAGGACCTGTACAATTTACCGGGATAAAAATAATCCTATGTCCTATTCCAGGACCTAAAGTACCTACATACCAAAATTCATCAAAATCTGTTCAGTCGTTATGGAGCTGAGTGGTAACAAACATAAATAAATACATACCTACATACGCACACTCATCCACACAGGCTTTCGCATTTATAATATTAGTAGAATTAACAGTGGAATGTTGTCCTTTAAAAACATATTAAAATCCAGAATAATGCCTGAAATTTTCGGTATATGTATTCAGCCTACTTAGCAGCTTTTTTTTTTTCGAATATCTTACTCAACGAGCTGAGCAGTGAAATCGGCTGCGGGTTTTGTTGATGTTAGTAGTAGGGGATTTTCTCGTGTTATGTAGTATGATTACTCTTGCTATTTTCTCTTCTGTGGGGTAGTATACCTATTTGTATTTTCATATTGCGTTAAAAATGTCTATTATAAAGAACTGTAATGAGCAAGGTAAATTTATAAGTTTGGTATTTTATTGTGTCTGGCTCCTGCACTTTGTTTTCTGTAACTATTTTTTTAGAGCGAACAGAAGTTCTGGGAGGGTGACTGGTTCAGGGCCAGTTGTGGGTTGTTTATTTAAGAAATCGTTTACTGTTATGTTAACATTCCTAGTGAAATTGATGTCATCGAGTTCGATATTATGTGTGAATTGGTCCGATGTTGTTTTTCATTCATTTCCGCTCTGAAAACTGAAGAAGAACGACGTTAATTGTGAATCTAGGCAGTACATACACAAAAAGTAGGCATACACTGCTTGTTTATGAATGTATATTTGTTAAGGTAAAAAATACATACAATACACACAATTTTTAGTTTACTGTTATGTACCAAAAATAGCTATTTATATAACATGGGTTAAATTGCATAGGACATCAGATAACTGCAATTAGAATTCGCCACAACGTTGGGCGCCAATTTAATGCCTGTTAAACTGCGTAGGAAAAATGTTGAACAATAAGGTTTTCAGCAGGAAATGGTCCACAGAAGGGTGCCAAATCAACGCCTGTTGGCTGGATGGTGTTGGGTTAACAAAGTTTTGAGGGGTGGTGAAAAACATTGTTAGGTTGGTTTGGAGTTGGATACCAGAAGAGGCGCCAGACACCATCGGCAGCCGGTGTCGATTGCTGCTGATGTTGATAATCTCAAGGTATGGCTGGCCATTCTCCTGGACGTTCGCAGTCCTTCGGTGAATATGTTATTCTATAAGCTGGTAGCCTCATTACCTATAAAAATTGCTGGTGAGCCTTGAAATGACCATAACACTTCACAATTAAGGGACTTGATCAAATCACTTACTTTCTTTAGGGAAATCACCCCACAGCTGTCATTTTAACATCTTCCGTAAAGTGATCATCTACCTTAGGAATTTGATCAAATCTCCGGTTTTATCATGTCCTTGCAACATATCCACCGATTAGCTCCGCATGCCGATTGATGAATGATGACACCACCAGTGGAGGGGGTTTGGTTACCCTCCGATTATCCCAGCGTACATGGCAATGAAGTACGTGGGCAATAAGTCGGACGTACGATGCTGACGATGGGACGAGTCAGGTGCACAAGGTGGCCAAACAAACGACACAATGAAAGACAGTCACTTGCTGAAATGAAACTAGTTTTCAAGTTGACTTGGACAGTGCGTATGTACTGATATGAAATTGTTCAAAATATTGGTCTTCCCTTTATACCTGCTGAAAATATTAAAATATTTATGCCTCGCGAATGCACTGTAACAATAACAAAAAATAAAAAGAAATTAATTGTCACATAGAAATTAGAAATACACGACACTGCGCAGTAGAATAATGTATAAATGAAGAATTATGAGAATGTGTTTCATCCCAAAAGGTTTTTCACAGGCACGTTGCTAACTTGAATGATATAAGTGAGCTTGCTGTTCCTGCTGCGAAGTTGATATGCTGCTGTGGCAAGCATGAGAACAGATGTGTGCGTGTGTGACCCGCTGCACGCTCTCGGTAATGATGAATTGCGGTGGGAGGGAGACTACCGCCCGCCGATTAGCTCCAGTGTGCGAGCCGTTACGTAGGAGTGGAGGTTGAGACACGCCTGTTGTCTCACCGCGCAGCTGTGAAGTGATGAATGACATAACCACGAACTTAACACATGTCCTGAATATGTTGCCCATTACGTTGGGTATTAGCTCATTATAGGAGCAGCACATATCACATGTAAAGGAAATTTCCGAGGTGGGTTGGTAGCACTGGAATATTCTGTTGGGGGAAGGCAGGCGTCGGAAGTAGGTGGCAAGTGGCGGTATGTGATGGTGGGAGAGGTACTGAAGTCAAGGCCGGCTGGTGGGGCTTGGAATTAGTGAGAGTTGCGGTGCGATGTCCCCCGCTGCTGTACATTGCAGCCACATGAATTTCCTGTCTTGTACTGTTAGTCTCTCATCAGGCCTATGTATGTGAACTGCATACACCCTGCATTTCAACATGTCATTATTTTTTCCCCCTGGATACACTGAGCAGTGTCAATGTGTTGGTTGACAGCTTGAACCAGTTAATAAACCTTTGCACACTGTAGAAGTGTGCAATTGATTGTTATTGCAGTGGCACAGTGAGCGCTCAAAAGTTCCTGTTTAGTATGGTCACGGTTAGATACATTGAATGATAATGTGGTAGGCACAAAGTACACTGAAGAGTAGGGATACCCTGGCCTGTTGACAAAATTTTGAGGTTTGTAAAATAGTAAAATAACTGTTTGAATTTTGTTGGCTAACATTGTCCAAAACTTTAAACTTGCATTGGCTGTAAATTTGGTTAATCATATCGGAGCTGTCCATGTGTTCGCGCTGCGACGCTGTTGCTCGTTAGGATGGTATTACGAGTGCACTTGCAATATGTTGTGCCTAATCTACTACATCCTGTGGGATGGGGCGCAAGAATTGCCAAACGAGAGGCATCGGGACGCGGTGCCGCAGCCGAACCCGGCGGCGGGGTTTAAGGCCACGGACAATAGCATGATCTACAATCATTTTTAAATTGTAGCAAATATCCTTCACCAACTTTTTGACGTGACCAAACTTGGCTACGGCGAAAAAGCCAACTTGATCAGCGGTGTTCCCAGAGTTGTGTAGTGATATGTGCCCGGCGCCACAGCTCTGCGGTGAGCTGATGAGATGTAGGGTCGTTCGTCGACGGCCTAGGGGCTCTGGTAAACACTCCATCATACACACTATGCCGAGGCTGTCGGCCATCTCGCACACCATACTTAATTATCAATAAAATAGAGTGGTGCGTGATAAGATATTTATTACCCCGTTATTGTACACATAACTATCCACAAGACACGTGGTCTGAATGGCCCGGAACTACGAGCGACCACGTGGTCTTATAATGTGAAGCTCGAAATGCACTTTACGATTCCCGATAAATAATAATGTCGCTCTCCCCTCGGCGCTATGCAAGTTAAATAATGAAAGAGATGATGATAATGATTTACAATGTTATGGATGCGACTAGATACTATTCGACAGATGATGTCCTTGCTAGGGCTTCTGCGGAGTGGGAGAGCGTAACGTCCGAGTTCGTCCAAGTGCTGGCGAATACTAGGGGGAAGCGTGCGCCGGCTTTCGCCACCTAAGCGCAGCCGACGCCATGTGGTGAAACACAATATACACTGAAAGATGATTATGGGATGGAAAATGGTATGAACTAAATTAACATAAGAAAACATAATTACCCTTACACAAATACATAATAAAAATGATTACATTATTCCTAAATGTTTGTATTGCACCAGCCACAGTATTGCCAAATGTAGAATGTCACATGTCTCTGACTGTGGCTGGGCAGACTGTCTCCGATGACAAAACAAATTATTAATTAACTATACACTGATGCTATTAACAAATACACTGAATAAATAAATTAGAACACTAATGCACTTGTACTCATTCTCGCAAGCCTGTCGGTGTGGACATACTGCGGCAGTCACAGTGGGCAAGAAGGACTCGTGAACGTGCGGTTCACGTCATTTTGTAAGAAGTACCAATGTCCTCTTGATTTGGCACAAGGTTTTAATTTTTTGTGACAAGTCTATGGGTATCCAAGATGAAGCACTATCAAGAACCTCTTCTATGACAACACTTTGAAGCAGACTGTTTGTGATTAACTGCAGCTCTTGATATAAGAATGGTGTCATGGGTCTGTCATTCTAAAATTACAGACGGTTCTATAAGCGCTGCAGCTGCAATGAAGGCAAGTTTGGGATCCATTAACTTATCCTTTACAGCACTGCATACAATTAAGTTTTTTGAATTGGAACTGCTTCGATTATAGCTTGGCTTTAGTCTACTTCTCAACAGCTTCCACACGCCTTCAAGTGTGGCAGGATTTTTCAGGTACTTTCAGCTACTTTATTTTGTAGCCACCTTACACAGCAGAATTTAAAGGGGAAAGTAGGGCAACCAGTGCATTATGTAAAATCTGCTCTACACAGGGGAACATCCTCTAAACGACAATTAAGGGCTCTTAAACTGGCCTCGCAGTCTGTCTTATTTAATCCCTCCTTAATAGCAACACAGCTGCCAATGTTAACGAGGTCAATACCTTTGCAATCAATTTATTCACGCAGTCCAGTAACTTTATCTTTGGATAGTTTCCAATTTACAGAAGGGCCATCCATGGTGGGTTGAATGGTTTTATTCAAATTACCGTGTCCTAATGCATCTTTCAGTACCTGTAAGAGACCTTGAACTCGAAAAAACCTGCATGAAGTACCTAGATTGCACCTTTTCGAGTTCCTCCTCCCAGAACCCGACATGTCTATTCATCTGTTCATGCTGGACAGCCTCATTTAGGCTCACATCAAACGCAATCACAATCTGGGATGAATATTATTCCAACTTCCAATTCTTTTTTAAAATAAGGACATCAGCCATGGTTGATCGGGTACCCAACCCTTATGCACGGTACTCCATTTCCTGAACAATCTCACAACCAGGAAACATGAGTTTCATTACGGATATGCCTTCGGCTGCACTACAGAATGTGTGAAGAGCCCACAACAAACAGCTCTTGTTACCTGTTCTCCCATACAGTACCTCACATTTTGATTTAGCAGGTCACTGGTAACAGCAGTTGATGTCAAGCTGCTAGCTGACACCAGATTTGTATCATCCAAGTGATAATTCGGTTATTTCGTTCACATCATGTTATAACTTGGTAAATAACTCAATGCACATCACATGTAAACAAACCACCATATGTAATTTCATTCCTACTCATTATATTTTAGAGCCAGATGGTTGTAATAGTCATGCATTCATAACACAAGAAATGTACAATGTCTTGGGATAAGCTATTCACGATAAATTAACCACTCTTAATAAGCCCTGCACATGATCTACTTCTGTCTGTTGTTTATCCTTGTACCATATGTAGAATAAAACATTACCATGCGCCTAATTACTTTATTGATAATACAAAGGAACTTACAATCCATAAAAATGCTGTCACGAGGCAATCAAGTAATTGCATGAATCTTTAAATGCCCATAGAACAGGCATTTACAAAAAGTGAAAACATCAATACAGGTCCGAGATGCATCATGGGAAAACAACGCACATATACTTTTCAGTAAGATACACACACATAAAATGTTTAAAACTTAAGAATGGCATGTATTTACATCATTGCTGCCTGAATACGTTAACCTATTGACAAGAAAAATTTGCATTACAAATACCTGCCTTCATTTTGATAACATTTTAGTGGACTACTTTGTCAGTCATTACCAACGCTCCTTTACTTCGTCGGTTGTAGTAACACATAGACAAAATAAATCTTTTGATTTGGATACTATATTAACACAGGTATATTTTTTTAGTAGAAAACTAATACTGCCAATTTAAGAAAGCAGTATTAAATGCTTGAAACATACAGTAAATACATTCTCCTGTATAGCACATTCTTTGCACGGGCGTTCCCAGGTTGACAGCCCTGACACCTACGGTACACACCAAAATATCCACTTTTAGTACACGAGTTACTTTGTTAAAGTATTTTCCAAGCTAACCACATCACACAAATGCAAAGAAAAATATATTAATATACGTACTCAAGAAACTACAAATCAGTGCAATTTCATTACAGTATAATGTTTTGCCACTGCACAAAATCATGGTGCATTCTACACAGAAGGCCCACTATAGACTAGTATATACAGGTTAGGAAACAACCAACGTAATTACTCATATTGGGATTCTAAAAATGACTGACTTACTTTTGTTGCAAGGATGAAAACCAACTTGACTAGCAGGTGCAGAGAAGAATGCAGTAGCCAGCAAGTTTCTTGATTGTTTGTCATGTGGTTTTGGTGAGATTTAGAACTCCCATTACTTAAAAATGCTCCCCTGCCCATTGTGTCAATCTCAGCCAAACTTTTTGCACATACCCTACACATTTGTATTTAGAGTCGTTCGTTGCCCAAGAAAACTCCATTCCCCGACACCCTACTTTAGGATGTTGCGCCATCAGGGTGGGTGAAGGATGTGACACTCACCCACAGCACGCTACATATGGTGATGCTAATTGTAGTATATGTCACTTGCTACTCGCACAAATTTCTAGACAATATGAGGCAGTAAATTTGAAAAGAATATATATATTCAGCATTGATAATTTTCTCAGCAGGCAGACATAATTCCAGACTTTTTCCCGGTTTGGTGGCCACCCTGCCGAAGTAAACAAGGCAGAGCCCAAACCTGACTCCTCCACACGTCTCGTACGTTCCGCCATGCTACGTGGAAGAGGATTGCCACAGACTGCACCTATGAGGAGTATGTGCCACCAATGCAGGTGCCAGAGTCGTCAGACGAGAGGGAAGTAAGCGAGGAAGATGTAAAAACACAGTCAATAATGACCCCCAATCCCATGCCAGAATTGTTAGGTAATTTAGAGTGCTTCCAACATTACATAGTGCAAGTTTTTCGCAAGCAGCAGGCCTCCATTAGACTTGAATGAGGCTGAGTGTGAAGAGAAACATGCCAATTCATCATAACTTGTGTGTTTACAACTGATAGCCTATTACACCATGAAAAAAATTATAGTATATACAACATGTGCGCAATTTCACTGCAAACTGTGACATAGTGTTATTTAGGAAATAATTATTACGTACTGAGCATGTTTACGATTTACAAGAGTTTGCCACTCTAGTACTGCACAGTTTCAAAAATTTATGTATGTATCGTGTGTAATTACATCTTTTTTGTTTTTTTTTTTGCTATAAAACGTATTTGACGAAATGGTAAAATTTTAATGATAAAATCAGTTCATTTTATTAACCATAAAAGTGGTGCCATATGTGTAGTTTATTTTGGTATTTACACTATACACGTGTGTACAAATCTTTAAAAAATTATTTTTTTAAACTGAGAGAAGAGAGCTGTGTATGCTTTTTTTTTTATGACAAGTGAAGGCCGTATATGCCAGTCTGGGGTATAATTTTATTCGGAAGACTTTATCTGGATAAATTAATATCCCATTAATAAACTGTTAAGATTTCTGCACAAAGCTACTGAAAAGTAACTTCATGCTCTCTTAAAGTAACTTGGCACCTGATGTTTCAATTTTTATTGTGACAAGGGACAGTCCTGTATCATTCTGGTGCATAATTTTACATTTCATTAAAATAAAAACCAATTTTTGCGCCAGATATTAAAAAACCATAACGCGAGAAACGCACATACAGTGAAATCCCGATATTTCGCATCCTGATTATTCGTACAAATTTGCCAGTCCCTTGAGAAAATCCCTTTAATTCGTAAAAATGCAATGCATTCCGGCCCCCTCGATAATACGTATTTATTTTGGTGCTCGAGCTTAATTAAAACATCTTAAAATTCTTATTTCAAACTTAAAAATCTCGTTAACTCGTAGTATTTTTAACCCTAGACTGTACACCAGCTCTAGATTTATGTAATTTGGGCAGGGTAAAAAAGACCGGAAGGGTACTGAGGGACGTAGGAGGGTTTGAAGAGCAGGTAATTACACCAAGTAGGCTGTGAGGCGATGTGTCTGTGATTCCCAGAACTAAGAGGCGCCTTGGTGTCCGGTCTACGGTTATGAGAGGGTCGGAAGGAGCAGAGCGAGTGAAAAGTTAGTAAGTTCGGTCTTAGCCATGCCTCCGAAAAGAGTTAATAAGTGTATTCCCATTAGAGAAAAACAAGAAATCATTAACGTTGTGGCCGGTGGTGATAAACAAATTGACGTGTCCAAACGTTCCTCCTTCCACAATAAACTCCATTCTGAAGAAGGACAAAATCGCCTCCCAGACATCGGACAGCAAAGTAAAGCGCTTTAAGACAGGTGAGTATCCACAACTAGAACAGAATTTAAAAGAGTGGTTTGCGCAAGCACAGAATTCGAGTGTACCAGTTGGAAGGAACATTTTAAGAGAAAAAGCAAAAGTTTTCGCAGGAAAAATGAGAATTAAAGACTTTCGTGAGAGTGAAGGTTGGTTTGATAGGTTTAAAAAAAAGCACACCATAAAATTTAAGAAGCTTAGTGGGGAAAGTGCGAGTGTATCGGCCGACGTTAGTTCTGAGTGGAAAGACGAATTGGGAGAAATAATCGATTCTTATGAGCCCAACAACATTTTTAATGCAGATGAGACGGGGTCATTTTATAAGTGTCTCCCCGACCGATCAATGTGTTTTAAGGAAGAAAAGTGTCATGGCGGAAAAAATAGTAAAGAACGTGTTACCATATTGTTGGCCGTCAACATGGATGGATCTGAGAAATTAAGACCGCTCATGATAGGCAAATCAGCCAAACCAAGATATTTTAAAAACATAAAAACTTTTCCGATGACCTATCGTGCAAACAAAAAAGCGTGGATGACGGGCGAATTATTCAAGGAATGGATACGATCAGTGAATGCTGATATGGAGAAAAGGCAGCGAAAAATTCTACTTTTCATGGATAATTGTACGGCCCACAACAATACCCCACCGCTCAGTCATGTTAATGTTGTGTTTTTGCCTGCCAACACTACTTCTAAGCTGCAGCCTCTAGACCAGGGCATAATTAAAACGTTCAAAACCTTTTACCGCAAGGAAGTAGTGATGCAACTCCTTGACAGCATCGAGGATGGGAAGGATCATAAAATCAACTTATTTTTAGCCATGAACATTGCTCACAAGGTGTGGCAAAGTGTTAGCGAAAGCACAATAAAAAACGGTTTTCGTGCTTGTGGATTCACGAAGGTGGAACTTTCATCAGAAGTTACTGAACAAGACTTAGAATTCCCTGTGAATTGGAATAGTCTTCCTCAAAATTAAGAAAATCCTATAACGTTTGAAGATTTTGTCCATTTTGACGATGGCCTAGCGGTAGCGGGGATTACAATACCCGTCTGCAAGGCTTCCACCAAAAGAAAATTACAGAATTTTTTTTAAACATAAATTTTTAATGTGTTTTTTATTGTTGTAATTATTGATTTATATATACATATGTATACATAATATATAGCCAAGCATGTATTACATATTAATGCAAATTGGCATTAATCTCGTTATGTTTTTGCTCCCGATTATTGGTAATCCCACTAATTCAAATATCTCGATAATTTATATTTAACATTCAGTCCTTTGACAATACGAATTATCGGGATTCTACTGTATAATGAACTCTTTGGGGGTTCAAAATCTGCCTACAGCAACATTGCAAGGGCATTTTCAGGAATCACAAGGCCTCGCATATTCAGCGCCAGTTTTTTTTTTCAAATGCACAATATTATTCATTTTTATGAGGGTAAAGTTAAAACCTCCTCCTGAAATAAAATTGCTTATTGATGTGATTCAACCAGCAGCCTCTTATGTACACCAATAAATTTTTTGAAATGTTAGCTAGTATCTGTATATGTATCAGGCAGGGCTGCCAATGATCTTTGAACAAAAATCCTTGATCTAACTTCCAAAAAAATATTAACGTCCATTAAAATAAATAACTATAAATAAAGCAATTATTCCTATAAAATATTGAGCGTTAACATGTTTACTATATTTCACTTTGTTACATTAAAATTAGCTATCAAACACTACCACAGTTGGAAAATTTTCCAATTATTTGCAAAGTAGGCCAAAACAGTAAATTATATTTGTAAGATTATATTAAGCATTAACTTGCGAGTAGAATGGCTCTCTTGTGAATGGGGATGCTGATAGCAACCAATTATTTTACAATGATCCAGTCTTCTTAGATTGTGACAAAAGTACTTTTGTCACAATCTAAGCAAAAGTACTTTTGCTACAAAGTACCTTGCAGAAAAGCCCTACACTGTTTCAAACTTGCTGCAGGACGGTCTAGGGAAAGGAGCATGTTGGCATCTCGATATAAGTTGTTTGCGTAGATCCTGCTGCGGGTGTCATGACCCAGTGGGCTGGCGGCTACGGCGTCTGCTGATCCAACACCAAGTGTACTAGGGGTAGGCCTAGGCAGAGGTACTCGACAACTGGATGTGCAGCTCCAGGGAGTTTTACAAGGGGACCAAACAAATTACTGAAGGAACACTAGGATGGTAATTGTCTTCCGGTCGCTCCACTTACTTCCCCTTCTGTGGGTGAACTGCATTTACCAGGGATGAGGTGCTACAGTTCACCTCGGCAACAATTTCCCTAATTAGAGTGTATCCCAGAAGGGTGAGTTTATACGTGGTGGCTGGAATGGGTTAGCTGACAAGGGTGATCTAAGTCTCTTCATCGTGTGGCGGTACCGCTGCCGTACGTGTGCTCCAGGTACCTTTGCGTGCCTGATCCAAAGTAAGGCTGACCGTCTAATGGGCTGTGTTTAAGGCGGGGACGATTCTCCAGGCATCCACCTTATTTGAGGAGACGGGATGCTAGCTTGGGTAGCTGCCATTCAGGGTTGTATCACTTCTAGGGCACGTGATGATACGTAGTTGCAGCAAAAAAAGAAATGGTATATATATATATAGACACACACACACATCACATGTAAAACTAAAATTGCAAATTTTACATAAGTGCTCCAAATCAAATCATAATATAATTCACCTAATTTATTGTTGAAAGTGCAGCATCAGACATTAAAATACAGGTTGTCGTAAGACCTGCTTGTGAAGTCACTGAAGTTCCTATGTTTACACTTCACTATACCAAGTACAAAAATTCTTGGCCACTGAAGGCCAGGCGATCTGCCTTGCTCCTACCACTAGCTGGTGCCAGTAACCTATCACGGCTGTGCGTTGTTGCCTAGTTCGTAGTATTACAGCAACTGCATCGAATCGAGCAACATGTTTCTCAGTTACGCTCATAAAATTGTGAAATATTTCATTAAAATTAGGTCACTTTTTACAATCAAGAGAATCATTTTGCTAAATAAGTAGGTGAAAATCCCAGGTTTGTAGCTTTAACCAACAGGATTTTGCATTAGTAAGGAGTATGCACGACAGTTGGCATAAACTCAAAGACTATGTTTCAGAATAGATGATATTCTCTGTTCGTTCCTCAACAAGGAACCATATTTTGTAGGTGCAGTGAAACCTCGCTGTTGAGTTCCCATTTATGTTGATTTCCCTATCAGTCTTTTTTTGGATGGTCCCAACAAACATCCTATATAAATAATGTTAAAAAAAAAACCAGCATACGACCCATAAATCATTAATTTACCCGCATCCATTGATCAGATATTCTGTCCGAAAACCAAAATACATTCGGAATAATTGTTTCTCTGTGAAATAACTATCTTAAAACTGGTACTACCAAAATTCAGTAGCGCCAAGAGCAGGTAAACAGACACGCCCTAACCTCAAATGCTAGTGTACACTAGTTCTCGTGAAACGTTGCAATTGTTAACTATAATTTGTTTTTGATAATTCAATCACTATTTGTTTTAAATTACTTACGTCGAAAAACAGGTAAACCATAATAATTGCAGGCACTTCTTAAGTAAGCCCACGAAAATTCGCGCTAATAAAACACACATGAATAATGGTTGTGGTACAGACCAGAACCAAACATTAATATGGACAGAACGGATTTGAACTTTACTCTGGTTCCACAGAGGAAACGTAATAATTTTTAGGTCAGTACGGTAAATAACCATGTAAATTACAAGTATTAAAGGAGCACAGTACACTTTCACGAACTAATTCTGTTAAGATAAAATTACACTAGTAACTAGTAATGCAGTGATATCAACTGTTGCACAAGATAGCAAGTGTTGTCAACTTAGCAGACTTTCTGGTTAATTTGGCAAAATTTAAAAACATTTAGCAGACAAACATGCATTTTAACAGAGTAAAATATAATTTGAAATATCATATTTTACATGGCAAACTCAAAAAACTGTGTTAAATTTGACTCCAAAATAGAGTAAAAAAAAATTAAATGCAACATTATTACGATGAAACTANCTCAAAAAACTGTGTTAAATTTGACTCCAAAATAGAGTAAAAAAAAATTAAATGCAACATTATTACGATGAAACTACTTATTTTATTACTGTACTTTAAATTTAAATTAATTTTTTGGTACGCTTCTAGTTTCAATCATTGTTNATGAAACTACTTATTTTATTACTGTACTTTAAATTTAAATTAATTTTTTGGTACGCTTCTAGTTTCAATCATTGTTTTTAATAAATTTTGGCCATTTTTTCTACATTTAGCAGAAATTTAGTTAATTTTATATAAACATTCGGCAGATTTTCGAAATTGTAGTTTAGGTTAGGTTTTCCAGCATGCTGAGTTTTTTTCAGTAAATCCCATGAAAAATGAACAATAAAGGTTTCACTATATATCTAAATGAGTGGGCCTTGCTTTGAAAGTCAATAGAAGTCTTGTTATAATCCATTTTAGACTCACAAATTTCTTAAAATGATTTTGTAGCCACGAATTTTGACATGCATTCGAGAATTTACAGATATCAACAAATCATTAAATGTGTAGGCCAACATACGGTGGTGATAGCACTTGGCCACCGAGAGAGCGAAAGATGTACGAGCGTGTCGGAACTCGTAGGTGACCTAGTCTGGTTTGGACAGTTGCGGATTGCAGTTTTATCTAATTTGTTTAAAAATAAATATTGACAAAAGAGTGAAGCAATTTCAAGAACGCATGGTTAAATCTGGAGACGCCATGATATACCATTTTTGCAATAAAACAGCGTGGGAAACCTCTGACAGCGCCAAGAAACACGTNAATCTGGAGACGCCATGATATACCATTTTTGCAATAAAACAGCGTGGGAAACCTCTGACAGCGCCAAGAAACACGTGTGGAGTTACGGTCACTTTGAAGCTATGTCGTCTGTAATTTCCTTTGTTCAGTGTAACCATGTAGTCACACTTACCTTCCCCTCGTCTTGGGGCAACACAAGGTCATCCCTCCCTCAGTCTTCTTTGTTAAATAGTTCTCCACCTCCGTCATTTTCATCTTGTCACCACTCCTGCTTTTTTTTTTCCCAGGGTACCCCACCTCTCATCAATTTTCACTTTCTTNAATCTGGAGACGCCATGATATACCATTTTTGCAATAAAACAGCGTGGGAAACCTCTGACAGCGCCAAGAAACACGTACGGTCACTTTGAAGCTATGTCGTCTGTAATTTCCTTTGTTCAGTGTAACCATGTAGTCACACTTACCTTCCCCTCGTCTTGGGGCAACACAAGGTCATCCCTCCCTCAGTCTTCTTTGTTAAATAGTTCTCCACCTCCATCATTTTCATCTTGTCACCACTCCTGCTTTTTTTTTTCCCAGGGTACCCCACCTCTCATCAATTTTCACTTTCTTNATCATTTTCATCTTGTCACCACTCCTGCTTTTTTTTTTCCCAGGGTACCCCACCTCTCATCAATTTTCACTTTCTTTCACACCATTTGCAGTAGTTATCCTACCACGTTCACGTTAGTAACATCACATTGTTCACTTCTTTGTGGTCTAATGCAAGTTTTCGCAACTATAATAAACTATTTTATTCTTTATCCTTGTAATACATCTGCCGTCTTTGCGTAGTCCATCTCAAATATCACATCCTATTCTATGATCGTGTCAACAGCTTGTTTGTGAAACGGATGGATTTTAAATTGTCTTGACCCATATTAGGCATACCCCTCCCCCAAATCCGCAGCAGAAAAATTAACGCATTGGCCTTTTTAACTCAGAAAGCTGTTGCTTCCAAAGTAGTAAGAAATCAATTTAATAATTGCACTCACAGTGGAATCAGATTAAAAATTATTTGTTCTGACCCAAACTTGCACAAGATTTTGTTAAACGGTAATAGATACAGTTGTGCCGAAAACGCATCCACTGTTAATTTTCAGTTGTCCTGGCAAAACTCCTGTATAAATAATGATAAAGCTACCCGCTCGTATCATATATTGGATGTTGCGTCGATCAAAGTATATTTCGGCTCAGTCACCTAAGATATCTCGCAACAATAGTTTTTAAGCCGGTTGTTTAAGCAAACATCTAGCAAATGCTCTGCAACGTGTTGCGTATCTTCCAGACACATCTGCCTGTGGTGCAACGTGTGAGTATGGCTTGCTACCTGCTCTTACACGCTTCACAAGGGGGGAAGTGGTTACCTAGCAATCAGCGCGGCAACCTAGCTTCCTCTCACTCTCAGCCGCGCTCCTTCCTTCCTCACCTTATATATGTTAAAGAGAGGAAGATGCCTAGAAAAAGAACAAAAACACGTCCTCTCTCAACAGTGCGCGCTTACCTTCACACGCCGGATGCAGAGCAAATAAAACTAAGTGCTACTGGTGAGCGTAGAAATTTTATCAAGATTATCAGTCACTCAAAATAGTTGCACCTATCACCACTTGTATTTCAAAGGTAATGGTTTCACCTGAAAATGTTACGAAATACATTTTAACAAGAAAAACATTCTGACCCAGGAAATTAGCAGCACCAGACTTTGAGTTCTATTTTCAAGATTTCAATCTCTGCAAGACTAACAGCTTGATAAAAAGGTACATAAAGCTCATAGAGAAATTGAAGACCCACATTAATATAAATGTCTCGGAAGCACTTAAAATCCATGGAAGATGACCACAAGACCTTTGTGGTGGGAGCCCTAACAGATTTTTGGATGCCAGTATCAAATGTGGACAGAGCAATTCTTCTCACAATTTTCTTGTGTTCGTACAAACAGGAGGACAAATCTGAGTGACGAATCTTGAACTTCTCTTTTCCTATGCATATGAAGGAAAATTACATTTCTTGTTAGAAACTTATTTCAAAAGATCTCTAGGAACACTTTTACTTTTTAAAAATAATTCTTTTTGTTAGACCTGCAAGTAAGATGTGTACACATTAGCATGCTGAGCATTATATTTGAAACTACTTATTGCAGGGTTTTACTGCAAAACAATTCTAACATCTAAAACCTGTAGAAATGTCTAGTGAGTTTCTAAAGTTAGCTTTTTATGAGATTTTTAAAAGTATTAAAATGTGTTTGTGTACTTAGTTTTGATGTAACTTTTTGAATTTCAATGCTCCATTTTTTTATCTGAAATATGTATTATTGGCACTAAACAAATCTGCATTTTACTCAAGAAATTCTTGGGTGTCTACCTATTACTAACATACATAATATAACACCAACAGTGGGAGCATATTCATATTAAATTCCAAAAAGTTCAAAAGCTGCATGAGAAAATATTGAAAAAAAAACAAACAAAAAAAACACACACACACACCTCACTTGCGATGGTAAATGTTCACCAAGACAAGAAATTAAAGTTTGAAAGAATAGCAAAGTTAAAACACATTATGTTTTACAACAAAAGGAATCTTTTCATCACATGCAACTGATAAGANTTGAAAGAATAGCAAAGTTAAAACACATTATGTTTTACAACAAAAGGAATCTTTTCATCACATGCAACTGATAAGAAATAATACCTGTAGATTAACAATACTATAACAGGCTGGTGTTTACTATAAACAAAACATAGCTGGGCGAGATTGGANAATAATACCTGTAGATTAACAATACTATAACAGGCTGGTGTTTACTATAAACAAAACATAGCTGGGCGAGATTGGAGATTTTGCACCAGGAAAATTTTTCCACGAAAAAAGTACAAGATTGTGAATGCATCATTAGTAGATACCTGAAAAAATTAGTATTTGCGATAAAACTAAAATAACATGAATTTTAGTTCGTATAAAGCTATTATTCCAGTTTTACTTCAAATAAAACTATTTTCAAATTTACACTGACCTTATTTGCAAATAAACTTGTCGTACTGTTTACCAAACGTCCGACGTCTGAAGGTAGCGGGAATTATTACAAGTCTTGACGACCATAGATAACACGCGGTTAGAGAATATTTATGAACAAAACTGAACGTAAATTAGCACAAGAGTTAAGATGAAAATTTAGCAAAAGCTATATAGCAAATTTTCACATAAAAAAACCTAAAAATTACCATTTTTGAGAATTTTGCAATCAAATGTTTTATGTCGCATAGTTGCTTCCTAAGACATATTTTGTGTTTTTGCATATTTGAATATGAACGCATGCAGAGTTGGCCAATAGATTTCTTCGATTTATCACCATAAACGAAAACATGTTTTACTTTCCATAACCTGTGTTTACGGCCATAAATAACATGAGCGCAAGTGATGATGCGCCACTGAGCAAGCATGGTCCTGCAAAAGTTTTTTTTGCTCTCTAGAAAACCTTGTGTTCACGTCTACTAAGCATCATGTTATCTATGGAATTCGCGCCAACTAGTTAGCTGAGTTTGTTTACATTCGTAGCATAGTCACATTTTATCCAACAATTATTAATTTCTTTACAAAGTGGCGCGGCGGTTAAAAATGTGTGTGTACGCATTTACTTATGTAGAATATATTTGTAAATTGAATCATCATCTATTTTAATCTTTTATTCTTTCAGCTAACTGTATTATCATACATATTATCTGTAAATATGTGATGTAAATAACACCTACTTTGTCAGGTCTCTTAATCATTAGTAAATAAATTGCATCTACAATATAGGCATTTTGCAGTGCGAAATGAANTCTAAGGAAGTAAAAAAAAAAAAAAAATTAATAGCTTTTTACTTGTGCAATAATTAGTTCACTCACAATCATAAACAAAATAACCATCCCAGACGCGTAAAATGTAAACATGTTGGAGTTCCGCCATAGATGCAGTACGTGAGAACATTTCGCTGCTGTAAGAGACAAATATACGTAGTTCACACGCCCACCACAGCATCACAAGTGCGCATTGATGGACGCCATGTTTTTACGGAATCGTGACTTAACAATATTTACAGGAATACAAAAATTCAGTGCGGCCTGAAATAATAATTATCCCTAATTTTTCTGGCGGACCTATACACGCACGCAGCTTTAAACGTCAAATCCACATGTTCAAGGCGCCTATTTGATTCAATATGTAGTCGGGATTGAAAAGTCGACACAATCTGTTTCGAAAACCTCACCACTGAAGCGATATAGCTATGCTTGGAAAATAAACTGATCTTGGTGACAAACTAATTTTGTTTGCATTTCGTCCCTTTTCACCGCATAATCAATGTGATCTTGTTGGTAGTATACAAATGTTTTTAGCTCTGGTAGAGCACTGTTATAAAAGCCGTAAATTACTAGAGCATCTGGAAAATTCTAGTGCACCAGTGGCAGCAACACTCTCCTCACAATGTAGTGACCTGAAAAAAAAAGTTTGAATTGCTAAAAGAAACCCCCCCCCCCCCAACATCAGGTGCACCTTTAATTCTTTCCAAACAAAGTCAGTCACATTTGACTTCACAGTTAAAATTGGCCTGCGAGAGGCATCTCAAAAAATTTAATGATATAATTGAGTGGTAGGAAATTCATTGAATGTCTTGGTAAACTCTTTGATCCCAAAAATATTCTAAAATTGTCTTTAAAAAAAACCATGCAATATGTAATGCAATGGAAAAAATACCTATCTTGTACGAGCTTTCATCTGACAGTTTACAACCATATCTTTTGTATACGGATTCTGTAGTTAACACGTTTCAAAATGACCAAGATGTTGATATTGTTAAATTGCTGCTTTCGCTGAAGTGTGATTTTTCTGACTTTGTTAATGCTGCAGTGAAATGAGTATGGATTCCAGTCAGCAATGTAGACACTGAAAAGAGTTTCTCAATGTATGGTAATATAATGACTGACAGGACAAACCTTAAGCCAAGAAATATGGAATTAATGACTGTGCTTGAATTTTCTGATTAAATGTTTGCCATTTCATTTTTGTGCCATCACCAAAGCAGCCAAAATTTGTTGCAATATGAAATATGTGCAAGTGCTAGCATTTCTTAACCAAATATATACAATTTTTTTTTCCTGATATTACCAAACCACTTTTTTTCTCCACCAAATTTTTGCGAAATTTGTGACAAAATTAATTTAAAATTAACAAAAAATGCACCAAAATCAAATAAAAAATAAGACTAAATCTATAAAAATTTTCCACCACAAACAAATGCGTATGTATTAGGCATTTCGTTTGCGAGACAGTTAACTTACACTGCTCATTTTTTAAAAGAATTGCATCGTTTTGCTAGAGTACTATCAGCATTGTTGCGGAATTATAACATTAGTCCTTCGCCGTGGCAACGTTGAAATCTTCCGCTATGCGACAGATTTTTTAAAAATTCTTTTTTATTTAGTGAGAAAAGTATAAGTCATGCAAAAAGGGAGGCAGTGTTCGAATTGGCACTTTTAGATTACTAAAATAAAAGGTCACGGGATGTGAGTTAGTTGTTAAAATAATGATGCACTCTGTATTTTAGTATTCAATTTTTGGTAGTTGTCTGCGGGAATCAAATTTTGCTATAAGGAAAAATTTGGGCGGGAAACCTACATTTCCAGTGAGAATTCGGGAAAAATATTTTAGGTTAGGTAAGTAAGTTTGTGGGTCGCTAGACCTAGTCAATAACATTCTATCATGGTCTATTTCATTAAAACAAAAATTAACATAGAATAATGACTGTGGTAAAACTCTTGCTAGAAAAGTCGTATGGTGTTATATTTTTATAAACTTAGTTGTTGCACTACGAATTAATCCTCTGGGTTTGGAGTACTTCTTAAAAATACTCGCTTCAATTGTAACAAGAAAATCACTTATAATATTTTTAAACAATAAAAAAATATTGGACTTACAACACATTAAAGTAAAAATTTAACTTTAAATTTGTTTAAAAACATTGCCTTGTTTTCAGATTGCTGCTATTTTCTTCTTAATTTCACGACGTCTAAGGAACTTTGACATTTTTATTTGATCACAGCCAAGTCGCATTAGGCAGGTTATGAATGCAACAAAACGAATCTGTATGCTAACAAAGCTAATTCCTCTATTGATTACGAAACTAGTAGCTAAGTAAATTAATTATATTTTTTCTCATAGCAAATTTGCGAAGTTTAAAGTTTGTCAACACAATAAAAAAAACATACGCATTCTGAACGAAAACACTGCCAGTAGTTTTATTTTCATGCACAAAATCATTTTCTAAGAGTGATTCAATTAATGGCACAAAAAAAGCTATTTTACACAGTTTTTGAGTGGTGATAGGTTATGTATTTGTAGTAATTGGTTTTTATTGCTTCGATCCTTGGTCTTCTGATTCTTGATTATACGATTCTTTAAGAATTGCTGGTATCGAGGAATAGAGTTCGACATCCCTTGTGTTAAGTAAACCACATGCTATCATCAGCAAATAAGGAAGTGGTTCACAAAAAATGTTGATGTATAGTCTTAGTGTACCTTACAATTAACTACATTTTAAAATTAATAATAATAAAAAAAAAGCATAAATTTTAAACAAAATTGGCAGCATGTCAACATGGACTTTTGTGATGTCTGAACTCTCAGTGTGATGGATATGCATTAAATCTACGCCGAACGCAATAGTTGTGTCTCAAAAATTAAGTCTGGAAATTAGTTAAGGTTTTTGACTATAATCCATTCACGGTATCTTCGATACTTTTGAAAAGAACCTTTGAAAAATCACCCTAGGAGTTACATGTTGAATTGGTTATTAAAAAATTGTATACGGAAAAAGGTTTTGTCTTACTTTTAGCACTATATAAATTGGTTGTTTAAAGTTTTAAGTATAATTTTTCAATAAATTATAATAATTTGTTAAAAGTCCGTACGAATTAACAACGGATTTGAAGGGACATGTTGGTTATAGCTGAAAAGAAATAGTTCGTAGGTTAAATATTAATATGTATAAATTTAATACTGTAATTGTAAAGTTAATATTGCTAAACTATATATTTACATTTTCACGTAGCACTCGTGGGTAAAGATTTCCCTGTTATTAATTGAAATTAAATAAATTTCAGTGTCTGTCCAGCGGACTCATACACTCCATCTTGTCCGTTAGGGCAAGTTTTTTTCAGAAGTATAACCACGCCATATTGGATATTGGAGACGCTGAATTGTGGTTATAAAACTAACGTAACACATTCTTTCTACTTATAAGATAATTCTAGGTTAAGATGTAATTTTAGTATTAGCGTTTTTATTTCTGCAGTTTATCTTTGTAAGTTTTAAATAAACGTGCAAAATATAGAAAGGCATTTGAATATTTCCGTTACGTAATTCCCTTCGCAATCCTTAACAGAAAAAAATATTTTAAAAGAATGAAAAGGAATCGATTTTTGGTCAATAACTGATNAAAATTGATAATCGATTATTTCCGAAAGCTTTTTGTGGAGCGTAAGAGATGACAGCACATTAGCGTTGGCTTACACGTATTTATGTTATATCGTCTTTGCGCGGCATGTAGTGTTTTGATGTTGTGGCAGTGAAGTGAGACAGTTTCTTGACGGAAAAGCGATGTACCTACACCGCAGGTTTCAAAATGAAAGTGATTTTGTTCGCTGAAGAGTTTGGAATCGAGCCGCGGGCCGTGAATTCGTAGTAAATGAAACGTTAGTGCGGGGCTGGAGGAATTTTTCTCACTTATAAGTCGCACCCCGAGTTTTCAATAACATTTTAAAATAAAATGTGCGACTTACATGCGATAAAATAGAATAAATGGTACCCATTTATCACAGTGAAATCTTTAACCTGAGTGCTACTTCCAAAAGTTTATTATGTAAAATTTAACTTTTTCCTTGCACCAAATATGTAAATAAATATTAATATAAGTAAACTTTAATTGAATTATATAATTAACAGTTCCGATATATACTTCAAACTACCTTTTTGTATGTATTACAATATTTTGCTAAATTGATTAGCATTTTTTAGACATTTGGAGAATTTTATTAAAGTATATGACAGTTAAGATTACATGGCATTGTTTCTCTTCAAAAATAAATTTTGGTAGTTCCCACATGGACACTTAACAAAATATTTGTCAGTTCCCACAAGGCACTGTTTGTTTACAAAACATTTGACAGGTGTCACATGGCAATGTTTTGTATACATACTGCGGAAGGATACATAATCGGCTCCCTGAAAGTAGATCTTTAGCAGGGCTTCAGAAAATCTTGAAGTTACCGTGAATACATATACCAAAGAATATCTTCGGAGAACTGTTACAAGTTTACGATAAGGGAGACAATTCTGAAAACAAGAATTATAGCAGGTATGCATAACTGTTTCAACAAAATCCATGGCATAACTATTTTTTTGTTGTTTTAAGAAATTGAATATTGGGAGGAGCAGCTTGTGATGCCATAAGCTATATCAAAACAAAATTAAATCATTTTTCTATGCTACAATGCAACTATACGTAAATTACAATTATTACATTCAAGTTTAATAATGGTCACTAGTCTGTAAATTTAAATGCCAGATCATTTTTTTTCCCTACAAACTCAAAATTTTATGTGTTCATCAGTTAAAAGAGTTTTCTAATAGATATAAATTCCTAAATAATTCACATACTGTATATGGTTCAACAATTTTTCTTTGTACTATATTTAAATGTTTCTTTATGCATAGAATTGTAATTTATATTATTATAACAAGATTCCACGACACACTTACTGTGCCGCGATGGACGCTCAATAGATGTGTCAACCAGGCTTGGTAACTCGCAAACATATGTATAGATATTTCATACAATAAAATGTAACAAAGAGAGTAAACTTTTCTTGTGCTGTGTAACCTTTTCTCACCTTTAGGAATTTTAAAATGTCACGTCAACAAAAAAACAACTTGGGAGAATGAACGCACATTCCAGAAAATAAATACGGCATTTTTCAGGCGTTACAAATTGTTTATAGCAAAACCATTTTTCAAAATGACCACAATTAGATATAATGTAACTGCATTCCTACATGTATTTTTTTGTGAGCCTATTGTTTTTAGGTTACGTACAACATATATTGAAACTAGTCAACTATAAATTGATACTCAACACGCATGACTCCCACCATGTACAGATACACATCCCATAATTTTTATTTAAGCAGAACTTTCAATACACGTTCACCTGATTAATTAGTATCTTTTTCTTGCTGTGTGAAGGTAAATACTTTACTGCTATTGACAGATATAAAACAAAACATTTATTCAATAAGTATCAATTTGCAACATTATAGAACACTAAAAGCCACATAAAAAAAGAATATTACAGATTTTAGTCCATTTTGCAGAAAAACTATGTAATTTTTTGTACACATTTCACAAACTGCTTAAAATGGACAGATCTCTATTGCAGCGTAGCTCAAATTATTACAGTTTGGGTGTTTATATTGCAAACAGATCTAGGACTTCAACCCTTCGCTTGTAAACAAGTTTCTGTGCAATGGAACAAAAAAATTGCCTTTAAATCCGCTAATCAGTTTGATATAAAAATTCCACAAAAACTACAGTATTTTATCGCATATAGGTCACACCATTATTTTCAAAGGGTGTTTGACGTAGTTCGTCCGGAATGTTCAGATATAGCGCACGAGACGCAGCCTTGACTGCCGGAGTTTATATATTTATTTATTGGAAAAAAAGAAATAACTTAGAAACATGTAATTTAATTTGAAGTGATATTTTTATGACTAAAATTTTATCGAGCTTTCTTTTTATATATTTTAAGTATTTCTAACGATTTATGTTAAAAGCAAAAACCTAACCATTATTTCTGCAGTTTACATTTGTAAGTTTAAATAAACGTGCAAAATACAGAAAGGCATTTGAATATTTCCGTTACGTAAATTCCTTCGCAATCCTTAACAGAAATTTTTTTTTTAAAAGAATTAAAAGGAATTGATTCTTTCTCAATAACTGATAATCAATTATTTTCTAAAGCTTTCTGTGGAGTGTGAGATAGCAGCACATTAGCATTGGTTCTTGAGTACCAAATGTTAGCAGTGACTTACACGTCTCTGCGCCGCACGTAGTGTGACAGTTTCTTGATGGAAAAGCGATGAACCTACACCGCAGGTTTCAAAATGAAAGTGATTTTGTTCGCTGAAGAGTTTGGAAATCGAGCCGCGGGCCGTGAATTCGGAGTAAATGAAAAGTTAGCGGGGGACTGGAGGAATTTTTCTCACTTATAAATTGCACCCGGAGTTTCCAATAATTTTTAAAAATTAAAATGTGAGACATATGCGATAAAATACGGTACGTCCCCATCATTTTCATACTTCATCCTTTCTCTCGACAGTCTTGACGCTGCTCTTGGTATCGTGCAGTACAAGAATGACATTTAAAAGCAATGTAGATCCTCCACTGGGCTTGTTTCGTAACTTCAAAAGCATACTTCATTCATTAACCAGACTTCTGTACATTACCTGCAGCTTTTCAAATCCCACTTTTCCCGATTGCTTTGAAACCCAGCCAACTAACAAACATTCACAATTGACCCACGTTTACAGCAGCATATATTATATCATGTCCTTTGTTGTAAAATTTTTTTACAGTAATCCTCAATACACATATTTGTATGAATGCCTTTTTCAGAAGATATCAAGTTGAAACATTATTGAAATGAAAATACTGAAATTACAATATGACTTTCAAAAAACAGCTATTTCTGCCCTTCCAAAATAAGAAATGTTTTCTTTTCCCCAATATCGAGATCTAAGAATGTGTGTTGTAATATTAACAGGAAAATATAACAACCATTAATAGAAATAGTCAATGTTTATTACTTATGAAATGAACTCATGCTACAGATGAACACCATACTCTCACAATAGTTTTCTTCACAATGCAGAATTGTAGATGGACTTGTAGTTACGAAGTTAACGAGAACTTCCACAACAGAGATCTCAAAAACAAGTAGCACATTTAATAAACACCTTCCTCCTTCAATCAACACAATCTCCTTGCAATAACCGCCAAGTTAAACTTTCTTATAATTTGTTTCTGTCATCGTTAACTAAGCAAACCATTTATACTAAATAAAATTTACCATACGGAAATGGTAACAAAAACACACGATAACTGTAGAAAAACTAAACTATAGATAGTATTCACTTAAATACCATAAAATTGGCCAGTGGAAAATACTGTCAAGTTATCAAGTCTTGAAAATACAAGACCTATGTCCAGGACTGTAAAGTGGAAAAACAGTACATTTGAAAAGACAATTTATAGAGATGAAATGTAATCATGAACTGGCCAGGTGACAATTTTGTGTTTACGTGTATAACAAAAATTCAAAGACCAAATAAGAATATGGTACAAGCATAATACTAAACTATGGACTAAAAGTATAAAAGTGTTACCTCGATTGCACAAGTGTAACCACATTAATATCTTCTGTGCAGTTACAAGTGAAAGTGCCATTTGTGACAAAATACACAAAAAACTTGATCACGTACCAAATAAATTATGCAATCAGACATAACCTTTACTCTTCTACACTGGCACTATGGTCACAATCCAAAATGCTACGCGTATAAAACAAATTTGGAATGAAGTCCAAACCATATTACATTCTTTAACACACTATCATCAAGGTCCTCTTCTGTTTCAAGTATCCCAAACAGAACTAATCATTCTTGTCGCAAGACAAAATGTCTCTTCCCTATAATGTGCTTCATAATGAAGGGCAAGCAAGAAAGCTAGCGCACTTATGCAGGCTTCTGGGAACCCTTCTTGCCAATCAAAGATTTGTGGATATGTGGGATAACACCTGCAAAAATACAAATTACATTTTGATAATTACAACACACGCTTCAAAATTTGACAAAAAGCTTGGCGGCACAATTAAACCCTCAGGAACAAGGTCAAGCATGTGCCCACATATATTTTAACACAAATATTGACTACAAAACTCAAACATTACTTACTCCATACTACAATCAGAATATTAAAATCAAAGCCACCTGAAATTCACTTTCAAACAGGCATAACTATTTTATAAAATCATTTCATAATTATCATTTGACTGGCAATTGTTTTTCAAATGGTTTTCATTATTAAATTCTTTGGGCATTAAACACATGCACTTTTAATGTGACTGTAGAGTAGCCAATTTATCACAGATCAATACAACTGCAAGTCACCAATATTCCCCATGCTGCAATTGGAATTTTCTACAGAGTATTAATATCAATAAATCAGTCCGTGCTTTGCTGATCTGTTTACAACTTATGTGAAATGAAGTACTTTGTTAAAGAAACCTGGCTATTGAGGAGAAAATACCGGATTGAATATGACAGTGTAACTCCATGAAATAAATTACTAAATAGATTTTACAGTATGTTATTGTATAGCAAATAAATCCACGCAAAGACTACTAATATTAAGTGACAAAAATCATACGTAGGCTGCAAAATCGGACGTAACTCTGCCAAGCCCCAATTTTAGTAACAAGTATCAAATTCTATGGACTTTGCAATTGGAATGAATCAATTAAAGCACCAGTTAAATATTTAGCTGTTCACATAAATGCTAATTTTGTGAATGTGCACAGTGGGCAGACACGTCACAATTTTAAAACATTGGGGCCCATCATCGACATGTGCGAGAGACTGCTTTGAGGCATTTGTGGTTACAGTAATTGTTACTCGCTCTTCACAGAGCTTTAAACTAGGCATAACTTTTCTTGCTGAGAATCTAGATGCTAGTATACCCATAGTTGTCATCAAACCAAAAGTGACCACTTTGTAACAAAATGTGGATATCACTTTGTAACAAAATGTGGATATTTGGAGAACTATTGTTCTCGGTTACAATCAATTCAATTCCATGACTCCGAGGAATCGCAACCCTCTTGATACAACCTATTTAGGGAACATCCAGAACTTAAGACTCCTGTTACAAAACCAGTGTGGCGACGGCCTTACCTCATAATAGTGCAGAACTGCGACACTGGAAACTAGCACACCAAAACACCAAATCCATACAGCCACTTGCATTAAACGTAAGATAACCATTTCCCCATATTTCAAATTTTCCGTATCACCCTGCATTGCCTCCTGGCCGCTAAGTTCACTGTTTGCCAACAATAGCTCACCAGAATGCAATGTGCCACCACTCGCCACCAGAAGAATCTGGTCCGGCCAGCAAAATCTCACAACCACACAGAAAATGTGCGTGACTTTTGTGTATGTGCGTGTATCCACAAGTACCAATATGTGAATACTGGTGTTTTCTGTCACATTTTTATAATGTAATTAGTAGTCTAACAGCCTATTTCCACTCCATAATCCATATAAGGGCGAGGGAGCAAAATGTCTCACTCGCCCTGCTGTGGCCTAAGGCGGAGTAAGAGAATGGTTTACAGTTTTGTGCTGTGGGTCACAAAATTACTACCTTTGCATACATTAAATTCCAGGTCCACTGTGTCATTTCGGAATAAAAAGCAATGCAAAGTCGGACATTCGTAACCTGCAAAGTCGGACATTCGTAACCCAGGAACTGGTAGTGTGAGTTTTATTCTCGTCAAACTAAAGTGCTAAACTTAAAAATGTACATCATTTTTAATTTTCTGAATATAACCAAAGTTAAATTACTCTGAGAAGTGCGTGACACAACAGTGCAACTTTAAACCAATTTTCATGTTAAGTTAAAAATATAAATCGCCTATGTTGCCTTGATGTATGATTAAAAACATTTTAGTGGGTAACATCTACCTTGGGAACTACCACGTAGCACAAACCTCTGTAGTAAGAAAAAAATTGCTTACCCTGCCACACTAGCATATAATTTATCACATTTATAAAATTAATATTTCTATCTTCATAATAACAAAACTAGTACGAACCTCTGAAAATTTCCCAGTAATTTCTTTCTTTCACTAACAAATTTGCAGTAACACAGAAAAATTAACTCAAATATACAATACTCAAGAACGCACAAAAACTCCGATAAAACACAGAATATATGGAGATGTAGACATTTGTTACAGCACTTTTTAGCAATGTAATAACTAGAGACGTGCAAAATTTACATTGTTTGGTAACATGCAAGACTTCACTCTACTATACCTACCTTAATATAATTCACAATTTTATTGGTTACTGGCGGACTATTCAGCGTCATCAAGGGTTCCGACTGCCTACATTGTTTTTCTCCAGTTTTGGCAGAGAAATGCGGGAACCAAAAGTGTTATACTGGCAGTGATTTTTTTATATAGAGAATTTGAGGTTATTATTCTTAAAAATTGGTGGTGTTAGTTTTGGTTAAACTTAACTATGTAAATACACACAAAACCACATCAAAATAACAGCAACAGTTTATAAAATTAAAAAGACTCTTGCTCTTGAAATTTTTTGTCTTATATTTATTTGTGTTCTTCACTTTCAATGTGCTTTATGCAAAAGTCTCCACGGCCCCAAGTTACAGATGCACTGCAAAAATTACAAAATATAGTTTTATTATCACTTGCATTCAAGGCAGGTTTTAAAATTTTTGCAGTAACTGTGGGTTATGTCATTTTAAAAAGAAAATAAAGTGCCCAAATATTTGCACAAAACAAACGGTACCCACACACCATATGCGATAGTCCAAACCGGAACATGCGGCACACAAAATTTAAAGATGCACCAAAAAAATGTTTTGACAAACTTGAGTCTACGATTGTAGAAGATTCAAAAAGATTTGTTGTTTGTCGCAGGCACACTACGCTGCAATGACCACCAGCAGCGGTTAATGACCTCTATGGAATTGTTTAAGTTACGCACTCAATCCAAGATTAAACAAGTGATTTAGTCATTAACTTAGGTTACTTTTATACTGTTTCTGTGTTGATAGAGAACAAATGTTAAGAAATATATTGAATGCTCTTTTATCTTTTNAGGTTACTTTTATACTGTTTCTGTGTTGATAGAGAACAAATGTTAAGAAATATATTGAATGCTCTTTTATCTTTTCCGTTGAACATACAATGGATATTCCTTGGCACAGATTGATTTCCTAGCAAAAGCGAGGCCATAACCTAATTTCTCAGTCTTCTCCCCCTCTTATTTAATTAATATTATCTCACGCTTGAGAATCTATGGAATAAAAACTTGCAATCAAACTGATACACAAGTATTTGTGGCTAAAACGGGTTCCCCCCAACTTTTTTGTTATCACGAAAAGTAAAAAATTGCCTATTCCTGTTATAACAGAAAATTTAACGTAAAAATTTGTTGGATTGCAAATGTGAATTTTGCACGCCTCTAGTTATAGGGTAGAGAGGTTTTACTTAATTTCTGAACAGTTTTATTTTCTGATTATGAAAAATTTATCATCAGAAATTCATTTTACTTAGGCATTGTTGACCATTTCCAACACCTTCCCAAAATATTTCTAGTGCTAGTCATTCTGCCCATTACTCATATGTTCATTGCGTAAGTATCTATTTGTACTGATGTTTGTAAAAATCTGTCTCTGCTTTGTACTAACAATTTCTTCACAAAGGGGCATCATACGATTATCAAAGATTTACTCAGAAGAACTGTTATTAAATAGAATTGCGTGAATGTGACCTTTTCTCACAAAACAAAAACGACAGATGTGTTAGGAACATTAGTGAAATTGAAACTAATAATGTCATTAGAGTTCAGCATTTACGAAAGATTAACCAATTTCATAATATTTTAGTAAGTTATTATTCATTGTTATAAATTCTTTGGGGAAAAAAAAACCCCCATAGGGGATTTACCTACATACTAAATATTTTTGTTTTATGCAGTTAATGCAGATACAGTGGAAACCCTATCCATCAAACACAGATGGACCAAAATTCCACGCCTACAGCAAATTTTCTGTGGTCCCGACAAAATTACCATGTAAATAATGCTAAAAAGGTAAGTTTTTACAGAACTCAAAACTTTATTGTTACCCTACCGACCAAACAAAAATTTCTGTTGGATCGTCAAAAATTACACGCTACAAACACTTAAAAGAAGTATTAACAAAAAAGTACAAGTATTAACTGTACTCATCATGGCATACAGTACATTATGTACACATGCACAAGTAATACTAATAGTTAAACAATTAAATAAATTTTCAACACATTATTTTAGCTTATGCCTCACTGCCCTGTGTTTAGTCTTATTTATGTAACTTACAACTACTGAAATAACCTTTTAATTGTGTCACAATGTCGCACTTAACACGTACTATGTAACAAAAAACAATAACAATAGACGTCTTGGACACTACACATGTATTTAGAGAGCACGGGGGGAAAAAACCCACCACCACCGAAAAATGTGGAAATACAGTACATATGTGTATGAAATATGTACTGTAGAAGTTTTATTAGACACTCGGCAAGCAATTGCAATGTTTACAGCCACTGTAACGTTGTGCTGTGTTGGTAACGAACGACCAGCAACCAGAAGAAACAGCAGTGCCATATTTTCAAAATTGATTCGCGACGCGAAGCTACCAACACTCGCAAGTTTTCCACTTGAATATTTTTCTAATAAAATTACGAATGCATATATGTATTAACTAATAAATATGTCCCGAAAGTTAACAAAAAAAGGTAACAAAATTAAGGATACCCTATTCACTGCACATTAATAATCACAATATTCAAATTTTTTTTTATTTCTTACAGTAAGTTTATACAGACACTTGAAAACAGTGTTTGTGTACGGTATAAACGCAGCCGGAGTGAGGTTTCACTGTGCCTCGTAATTTTTGGGCTTGTGTGTGGTATAAACAAAGAAACTCCAGTTTCGTTTGTACATGTGGCATGAAATGTACACCTGCGATATGTTGAAGTGTAAAACAAGATGTTTAATTGGTTAAAAATAATGTGTGTAAATGCAAAGTGACTTTATAATTTTGCTGTAGATATGAAAATAACTAATCATTATTTTATCAAGCAATATATAAAACTTAAATAACTTTTTAGTCATATTTACAAATTTCTGTAAAATGTATTTTTTTGTTTTGATCCTAATGATTTCCAGCATAAAACACATGAAACACAAGTTTTCAAAACGGAGTTTCATATGACTGTATAAACACAAACTAAAACCTTAGTTTGGAAAGTTGGGTTTCTCATAACCAAGGTTTCGACTGACAGTATAAACTTAGTGTTAGCTAGTAACTGTGACTGTTCGTTGCTCCTCTATGGATGTAATAGTTCCACTAAGTCATCAGCTATTTCCTGTGCACATGGTTTCAAAAGAAGTGTTTAAATACGGTTGTTATTAAGTTTGAGTGCGAGTACCGGATAAAAATTTATTAGAGTGGATTGTTTATTTATGGTTTTTTACATGTAAGGTAACACTGCTTGGTTCCCTTGAGAACTTTGTATAGTCCATACCGTATAAGGCCACTTTCTGACAGTCAGCGAGTGGCAACGTAATATTTACGAAACAAACAAAGTGCCATTTACAAAATCATGTATCAGCTGATGCACNCAGTCAGCGAGTGGCAACGTAATATTTACGAAACAAACAAAGTGCCATTTACAAAATCATGTATCAGCTGATGCACGAACGAACAAAAATTAAAATGACGTTGGCTATTCTGAGTGCACTGCTGATGCACATCAGAAAAGCAGAAAATACACGGATAAGAAAGAGTTCGTAGATGTATTAATACATTTTATTTTACGAGGTTAAAAACAAAACTTCGTGATAATGTAGTTATGTTTAGGTGTTCAAAATGAAATGTACAATAGAACGATACGACGTGGAAAAGTTTTCTGAAGTTGTGCTAACTTCAGAAAGCTTTTTCACGTCGTATCATCCATCTCAAACCTTGCTTTCAACACGTCCATGATATTAATTCCAAAAGCATAAAGAAATATTGCGTAATATTGTTGAATTATTTTTCTAATAATTTGACGAAACGACACAAATTTTAAATACATTTCCAGCCCGTAACATAAGAATTATCAACTTTAACAATCTGTTGACAATAAAGAGAGTTACTCAAAACTTCGCCGTGACGTGCTGCGCGCTATCGGATATTCCGCGAGATATTACCAGCTAGAAATGAACCTCTTTCCTGCGCGATATATAACAAATTTACAAACACATGCCAATAGTTATATTTTTCCACGAGCTCTGCATAATTTTTAAAGTAACATATATTTCATCTACAACGATTTGGAGTACAAGTAATTTATATTCGGCCGGTAATCTTTCGTCTACGTAAATTATACGCCATATTGTTCTCTCGAAACCCATCTCCTTGATTTCGTAGACACACGTGAATAGTTTTTAAGCAATTCTAACGTTATTCCACGTCACATATTTCCAACTCTTATATATTAGCTATAATGTCCAAAGTGTAATAATATATACAACAGACCGTCTCGCAAATGTNTTATATTCGGCCGGTAATCTTTCGTCTACGTAAATTATACGCCATATTGTTCTCTCGAAACCCATCTCCTTGATTTTGTAGACACACGTGAATAGTTTTTAAGCAATTCTAACGTTATTCCACGTCACATATTTCCAACTCTTATATATTAGCTATAATGTCCAAAGTGTAATAATATATACAACAGACCGTCTCGCAAATGTTTAACCCAAATTCACTATCTCGGACAAATTAAAAAAGGGTTATCAAATATCTAACATTTTATATTTTTACTTTTATAACCTACTTATATTTTTAGACAGATGTGAGTCTTAAAATTTGTTTAGCATTACAGTACAATAAGAAGTGGATTGCTGACAGCGTGTTGATAAAAAATACAGCCCTGACATGATGGACCAGCTGATGGCGGAAGGATACGTAGTCAGATGTAAACAGTGGCGCTACTTTCACCGAGCTGTCAAAACGTGGCCTTATATGGTACAGAATATAACAGGGTTCTACTGAATTATGAATGTTTTCTTTAAAATTTCCATTTGCATTGTTTACTTTTAGTTAAACTTGACAAATACCTTACACAGACCTAGCAATGTATTCAACATAAAGTTTAATGAGGTTGGTTTTTTTGGATGTGTTAGACTACATCTACAGAATTTTTATGCCAGTCCCTTGAAATTCGATGGAGTTTCCACTGTATAAAATAAAGAAAACAAAACGTGCATTTACCACAGGGGGTCCTACCTACATTCAAATTTTTGCCTTATGTAATTATTTCAGTTATAAAATAATGAAAACAAGATTATTTACAGGCAAAAATTTTCTTTGGTCTTGCACCAAATGAACATTCATTAATAACAAAAAAAAATTCATTGAAATCAAGAACTTCCAGTAATCTAACTAATTATCGAAAAAAAAAAAAAGTTGTCATGTTTTGTTTTTGTATACCAAATATTTGTACAACCCTATTATTAAAAGATAACATTTTTATATAAAAAACGCATCATAATTTTTTTTACAAGAAGTATATGGACATCACAATCGTTAAAACTTAAGCAGAGTTTGATATTAACATTTTTAATGAGAAGGGAAGATAAAACTCGCATTTCTTGGTAATATTATTTGAAGGATGCCTGCCTATTGAATTTAATTCCCAAATCATGTTGATTTTAGGTCAGAGGTGATCAAACAAACATAATATGGAAAACCCTTAACACAATTTTGATATATTTTAGGAATAGAAATTGATTAGTTAAAATTTTTCGAAAGTGGCAATCTTACATCATTCTCAGGAACTTTGGCATATTAGATCAGAGTCCACTGCATAAGTGTGATTTTGTCACAATAGCCATTCAACGACAACTTAAAGCTTCTCTTCAGCCACTATGCAGAAATTCCTTTTTTTCCGTGTCAAATTCAATTACAAAGGTATTATTAAATTTTTTTTCAATATAGAAAATTTACAATTTTTGTTTAATACTTTTGCACAGTGGTAACCTGTTATAACAACTTTCAAAGGACCAAGTAAAATTAGATGTAATAAAACTTCATAAAAGGGTAACTTACCTTTACTCTAGTAAAATGGAGTACAATGACTTACAAACATTCAGAATGAACAAGTACTCTCAAATAAAGATTTAAACAATTATTGAAAAATTGTATATGTGAATATAAAAACACAGACACAAGCCTTTTCACTATTTCACAATCATTAGAAAAATATGATTAGCATAGAAGCACTAGCGATATTTACTTTTTTTAAATGTCTGTAATGTTGGCTTGTATTTTTATATGCGTGTCCTACTTTCATTAAATAGTTATCTAATTCTGCAGTTAAATTAATCACACTATCTTGAAACCTGCTTGAGAGACTACAAAACTCCTCAACAGTCCAAGAGATTCATGAGCCTGTTGCTGTGTCACTTGTAACATGCTATCTTTGTTGCTCTCTTCTGGATCTACACATATCATTCACAGTCACTTAGTCATGTGAAATTGAGTTTTTTTGTGCTCCCTCCACTCACGCGGAGGTAACTGTTCCACTGACTCATTAGTGCTGTCTGGCATTGAAGGCAGTGCAGGATGGTGAAACCAGCTTTTGCAAAGCAGTTTGCAATGACAGACTGCTGAAGTGAAATGTATGATGCCCTCACCATGTGCAAAGCTGTCAAGTGGTTTATTTTTTCAATGACTTCCTAGCTTCAGTCACAAATAAGTGTTCTTCAATGACGAGAACTGAACTGCCATTTAAACACAATTATGTCTTGGTCCACAGGTTGTAGGCAAGAAGTCTTATTTGCAGGGAGAAATTCACAATGAATATTTCGCAGTGATTTCGTATCTAATGGGTGTGCAGAACAGTAATCCATGAAAAGGATGATTTTTATTCTTCACACCCATCTTCGCATAAAAAAAGTGGAGATACTGGATGAATAATTTGCAAGTCATCCATGCAGTCTTACTGCTTTCATATTTGCATGGCAAAGATCATACATTTTTGAAACAACTGGGTTTCGCAGACTTCCAATTACAAGTCGAGGCAATTTTTTGCTACTACTCACGTTGGTACCTGACAAAATTGTGATTCTTTCTTTTGATTTCTTGCCCATGAAGCACTTCTCTCCCACGGAAGAAAATATTTTGTCCGGCAGAAGATTAAAAAAAGGGCACATTCGTCAATGTTGAAAATGTCCACACTGCTGTGCTGTTCCAAAAGATGTGGAAGTACAGTATTCACCCAGCTATCTTTCACATCTTCGACCACACTTGCACTTTCACTACAAATAGATTTGTATAAAATCATTGTATGTTTCTTGAACTTATCAAGCCAACCATTAGAGAGGGTGTAAAATCATCTATACCCAAACTTAAGCAATTTCAAATGCCTTTTCCATCAGAACAAGTCCACTTACGGACACTTTTGCTGCTCTTACCTGCCCAAACTATCCCAGCAGTTTTTCATTCACTTCCTCGTATTTACAGCAACAAATTATTTTTACCCTTACTGGCCTACCCAATTTTCTTTTTAAAATAACATCTCGTTTGCTAAGTAGCTTTCAACATACCCACATTTATACATACAGTCCTCCTACTTTTGGACATAACGTGTTTCTAATTTTGTGTATGAAAGTTAGGGGAAAAAACTGAACTAAACAAAAACAATATATTCACACACTAAGAAACAAGATTATGAATAAAAGTGTTAAAATATATATAGTCAAGAGTTAAAACAATTGAAAAGACACAATTTTATGTTGCACAGGCCTGTCCTTGACAAACTTGCTTAAACCAGTCTTTGCTCGCTTTAAACTCTGGAGCATTAGCAACCGACTCATCAAGCTGTTTTTTCCAATCTTCAAACAAACTGAGAGCTTTGTCTCGAATTATTGCAAGGCTGATGGGGAGCTTTTTCTGGTGGTTCATCTAACCACACTTTTAAAGACCGTTCCATCTCTTCCATCGCTGCACCCTGCCGTTTTGAAATTAACTTAGAAGATTTCCTGAATGTATAACATAGTCCCTTATGTTGTCTTTTTATTACAATGGAAAACAGTGGGTCGGCTCAGGTTGCAAGACCCCCTATAGCTGCAAATTATTTGCCACTTTCCGATTGCGCAATAATTTCTAATTTAATTTGTTATTTAGAACATGTTTTTTTTATTCTTACACACTGAGTCTTCATTACTTTAGTTTCTTATTCATTGCGTAGTGAAATAATTACATATGTACACCAATGTTATAAAATTAATCTCAAAGGGAACTGAACACCATAATAAAAACAACGGAAGTTCTAAACAGGAACAGCATTAATACATAGAATCACTATAGCATAGTAACACGTCAGACTACATACAACTGCATATATGCATTAATCTTTTTCATTTATATCTAAAACATAGTACCCTATATTTACACCAGAGGTCTCTTATGTAGTCTGTCAACTTTGCTGCAATATTATTTGTGAAGACAAAACCTACAGAATATAAACAATCCATATATCTTTGATGTTTACATTGTCATGATGGAGGCATGTGTACAATGTTTTTTGGTTATAAACGAAAGTACGAAGCAGACACGCGAATGTCGAATTTATGGTGTAAGAAGTCAATGTACGAAACTGGGAATTGTAAGAGTCGAATGCCCGAAAGTAGAGGACTGCCCGTATTTAAATCCCGAGCATATGCCACCAATGTTTTTCCAGGATATTTGTACACATGGTAAATAATATCCAGCTCATCACTTAATGAAAATTTCTTCCATTGTGTTATTTCATCCATTTTGTTCCTTTCACGCAGAGAGTTAAGACAGCTGAAACTGCAAATAAAAAGTGTAATAAGAAATGAAAACACACCAAAGATGTCTGCGTTGACAAGAATTAAACATTGTAAATACAATACAAAAACTTGACTAGCGCTACCTATAATAGTCATAAACAGTTGGTTGACATAATAGCCCAAATTACACGGATAAGTCTCTCCTGCTTATAAAGGATTGGCATCACGAAGCTTTTTCCACACTGGTAATGGCATCTGCACTAAGCGGTGCAGCTTTTGACGTCAGCCGGATTCTCCTATAAGAACAGTAACTTCTGGGATCTACAACCCATAACAAACTTATGATGGCACCAGGGATTGTGGCGATTGAAACCCCAGCAAAAATTATCTCTGCGTAATTTCAAAGGTCTTACTCATAAGCAAAATACTTCTGGCAAGTAACTCTATCCTAAACACAACACACCATAAAATCCTACTCCCCGTGATGCGCTAAAGAAAATTACGAGAAAATAAAATATAGTTAAAACAAAAGTGGGACACAGTTAATTACTCTTAAAAAATTTCAAAAAATTAATTTAAGAAAAAAATTCAATACAAATTCATTATTTAAGATTTTTAGGGTAAAATACATAATACCTTACTCATAATTAAATTAAATTTAAAAAAAAAAAAAAAAAAAAAAATGGATGGGTGGTTTAAAAAATAAATATTTAGTGACTTTAAAATTACTGAAAATAAACTGTAGCTGCTAAAAGTAATATTACTTTTAAATGTAAATAAACTAAAATCATGTTCAAAACAAACATTACAGGTTAATAGTCATCAAAATAAAAATAATAAGTTTGATACAGCTAACTGCTATGGCTTAAAAATTTTCTTCACAACAAATTATCTTTTTACTGGATTAAAAGATTTATTATAGAGTTGACACGAATGCAACAATGCAATTTTGAATTATGCATTGATATTTCTCTGACTACCTGACTCGTAGTGGCCATTATCTATGATGTGTTTAGTTCATTTATGAATCGGGAATGTGCAAATAACGAGTGTTGAAAGTATTCCGTTAATGTTTTATACATTTATATTCTGAAATTAAACATTACTGAGGTCACAGACGGGAAATGTTGAATGTATAAGTGTGTACTAAACAGGAATTAAATGCACGGCTCTTATGGAAGAAATTTGGCGCAAAAAACTTGATGTACACGGGAAGATATTATATTATAAACTGGGATGTTATATGCAGATCCCACTGTATCTAATTTTCACTGTATGTCATTTCCTACTTACAAAAAGTAATGAACTTATCGTTAAAATACCAAATCCCAACTTCTTTATATATATATATATATATATATATACATTTTACACAATCAGATGTCAGCAATTACTATGAATCCAAAATTATAATGTGAAAGACATGAATTTCTGAAGGGGGGAAAAAAACCCCTGAAGCCAAGCCCGAAATACAACTTTAGCATGCCGGACTAGGATGTGTGGTAATCAAAATTGGTCCAAATTGTAATGACAACTCTTTCCCCAAAAACCAAGGAAGGTCAAGAAACACGATTAACAATTCTTTAACTTTTAAATTCATAATTTTTTTTGTAATGTAAGAGTTTCTACATTTTTTGATTATATCCAACATAGTACATTGTAACTTACATTTTATGATTATACAGTTGGGCTCGCAATAAAAACAATTAGAGCACCTGGTAACATTCCCCAATTTACTGATTTACATCACCGTAAAACACTTTTACATGCAGGAATTAATATGCCTGTTTGAATATACATACCAAACAAAACAAAACTCTAATCAAAAAATTCATGCTGACACCCCTTAAGGGTACACTATTAAATATACACAAAAAAAGAAACATTGCAAGCATGAAATATAGAAGTGAGCTTCTTAAAAATATTGTTAATTTTCTGTACCATCAGCTAATTTGTTTTGTTTCTTGCTGCTAAAGCTAGGGATCTTTTTCCACTAGCATAAAACAATTTCGTTAGGTACACCACAAAAGCACATTCTTAAGAAAACAGAAAATGGCGAATAACAGAATCCCCTCACAATGGTCAAAGAAAGTCTCTATAAACACAAATAAGTGAAGAATTGAAACTAAGATTAAAGAAGCTGTGGACGAGGAATGATTAACTGTAATTCCCATGACATCAGTACTCTAGCACATGGCCAAGAAGAAGTGAAGTCTAGATGCCACACCCACAATGCTTTCTAACACGCACACCAGAGACGAGACCAAGTACTCACCGCCTCCAGCTATGGTCGCCTTTATCAAGCTGTCCAGCTCCTCGTCCCCTCTGATGGCCAGCTGCAAGTGACGCGGAGTGATTCGCTTCACCTTCAAGTCTTTCGAAGCATTGCCGGCCAACTCCAGTACCTGGGACACCCATGTGCAAGTCACACAATGCTAACATTACCAGTTGAACAAGCACAATTACATGTTTTCTTGGAAAATTAAACATAGCCTATTCACAGTTACTTCCCCCCCACCCCCCATGCAATCAAAGCTTAACCGAGCCAAGAAAATTAGGCTAGGGACAATGTACACCACATTTGTGTATACTCTGTGAAATAATATTTTGCATATGTATTTCTTACTAGGCATTACCAACACCTATTTCTCCCCATTTTATTAATATTAATTATAAATGAAATATAACTTACGGATAATACAGATCTGCTAACTTTTCAAAAGCCATATCAGTAAAACTCCAGAAATTAAATGTTTATGTGCAAAATTCAATTTGATGATTTTTGGAATATTACAATTTACTTACCACAATGAATAAAATAGTTCTAAAAGTTAAAATATAACTTAACCTAAATCCCAAACAGGTAAAACTACATTGAAACTCCAATGTAGTGCCCTGTAGAATTTCCCTCCGGTGCTGGCAATGAAAGCAGCCTGGAAAATATCTTTCTGAAGAGACTGGTAAATTTTTTTTTTTACCACAATCGGATATAGCTTATAATCAGTCGTCGCTGCCATCGCTAGCAACAGAAAATGGCATATTCTGCACGTTACTACCACGTTTACTGAAGTGTCAACCGCCATCTCATTCATTATTACAGTAGTTTTGGTCCTGCCACAACCATACTTCTTGGCCACTTCAGAACTGGGTAACATTTTCTTAAACAACAGACCGGCATTATTCGCAACAATCAACACGATATTGTGTCCTAACAAAAATTAAACAAACAAGCATTCTGCGCATGCTGCTTCACCTTCATGTTGACCCACAAAAAAAATTATGAATTTATTTTCATTTGCGGTATTAATACTTTCTACGTGCTTGCTGTTCACACGGGTTGGGATATTTTCCTCGCGTGTGCAATATTTATACCACATCTACAAACTGCACAAAAAACTAACTTTTTGCCTTTATCTGATTTCAAAATACAGGGAAATTCTCTTGTATAAGCACTATGGAACGATCGACTGTTTTTTTTTACTTTCCCCGGACATTTCCACAATACTACATACTTGCCAACCTTTTTAAAACCGAAATCAGTAAAAAGATAATTTCCATTTTTGACGAAAAATGACTCAAAGTTTTGCTTATAACTTTTTTAGTCTACCAGCAATTCTAACAATTGTTATAAAACTGTTTATAAAAAGTAAGAGTAAAAATATGTACAGTACACACACAAAATAATCCTTAAACTAAAAGCAATTACTATACATTAACGGATGCTCTATACACTATAAAATAGAAACACTCCTCTTGAATGCACATTTATAGTCTCTAAACGCATCAGCATAACTAAAAAGGTTAAGTTTTACACTTAAGTAATTTGGCACAAAACCTTCTTTGGTCTCCATAGTCATTTCATCCACAATTGCTGTAGTTTTGCTCCTTCCACAACCATATTTTGCCTCCTCTGATTACGGGAACATTTTCCGAAATAGGGGGACCGGAATGGCCACACTAAAAAGGGATATAGTATATGTTCGACCAAAAACTAGGTACACAGGCACACTGTATGGTACCATCTGAAGTCCCATGGTTACCAAAAAAACTGTATTTTAGCACTACTCTCAACAAACTTTAGACAGTTCACATTGTAATGACGCAGTATTCTTAATTTTCGGGACAGGTGTTTCATTTCCTTTCCTTTAGTAAGCTTCGTAATATTTTTATCGGATTTGAAATTAAAAGCTGTGGTGGTTCGTTTTACTGTGATAGTTTGTTTATCGGGCATATGTTTGCTGATTTACGTTTATCAGGCGCCCAGTTGTAGTTTCGAAAGTTTTAGCTTTTGTTAAGCATCAGCATTATTTAGAAACTTTCAGACTGCGTCGACAAGTTTTGTACGACAGTTCCAATAACGTGTGGAGAGCGTGCGTGGCAGCCCACGCCAGGCCCTTATCTGGGGAGAGGGGGGTGATAGGCAGCACAAGTACACGTGTGCCTGTCGCTCTTCAGTTCAGTTGATATAGAGCAGTCAACTAGTGTTCGCCTAGGCCACGTCGGGTGTGGCACTAACCCCCCCACCGGCCAACTTCAACTTACGAGATTATTTCTCCGCCGGTGTGGGAGGTAGCTACATTTAATTTCTTCGGGCAAGTTAAAGAATTGAAATAATTCGATAACGACTGTGGCTATGTTCTGCCCGTGTCTATTTATCTGTGAACGGTCCGTACTCTGCATACTCGGAACTTCGTATGTGAACTGTCACAAAAAATGGTAAATAAAAGTATGGAACAAAATACACAGGAACTTGACTTTTGACGTCCATTTTACAGAGTCTCGTGATACTCCGTCTTGAGATAGTAGAGTGGCAACTTAAAGCCGGCTATAACTTTGTAACTGTGCGCGTGCCAACGTTACAACCATACCATTGCAAATGAGACGACTGGCATTCAAATACACAACGAACCAATGAAAAACTAGTACCTGNCCGGAACTTAACTTTTGACGTCCATTTTACAGAGTCTCGTGATACTCCGTCTTGAGATAGTAGAGTGGAAAGTTATAGCTGAGTGGCAACTTAAAGCCGGCTATAACTTTGTAACTGTGCGCGTGCCAACGTTACAACNCAGGAACTTGACTTTTGACGTCCATTTTACAGAGTCTCGTGATACTCCGTCTTGAGATAGTAGAGTGGCAACTTAAAGCCGGCTATAACTTTGTAACTGTGCGCGTGCCAACGTTACAACCATACCATTGCAAATGAGACGACTGGCATTCAAATACACAACGAACCAATGAAAAACTAGTACCTGGAAAAACCAATGAATATTTTCATCGGTTCCTCAGAACTTTTCACTATAGCCAACCACTGGAATCATATTTTTTCCTTATTACATATATTTTTCAAATACAAAATACATCCAGAAATGCTATTTATGTTGGTGAAATGTGCATCACTCGATTCATCACAATCTGAAAAAATATATACAGGAAAGCGTTAACCCCTGAGAAAACTGTAACAAAAATGATACCCACAAAATCGTAAAACAACTATGATTTTCAAAAATTTATGGGTAAACTGTAAAAGTTGGTAAGTCATAACTAGGGCCATGGACTTCGCGATCGCGAATAAACAATGACAAATGCAAAATCGTCACAAAATTTAGTTTTTACGCGAAATATGGCATCTCGGACTTTAATGCGATAAATATAACCACGTTTTCCAGTAAAATTTTGTTTACAGTATTGCAAAGCAAACACGCACTCACATTTTAACACTCGGTGACGAAATACTGTATTTCGGCATGTATAGGCTGTACATTAAAAAAAAA
>NQII01002115.1:0-36523 GCA_002778355.1 Clitarchus hookeri | reverse complement strand
TTTAGTAGAACACTGCACTGCACTTAATGAGAACATTGTGGATCTTGAGGGCTCACAGTACATCCTATGTCACAAATTATACTCGTTATCAGAGCTAGAGAACACCTTTTTGTTGGTTAGCAGAGGCATATTTAGAGAAAAAACCTCTGCTGCTATTACTCAACACAGGTTAAGCAGTGTGCAATGAAGGAAGACCTAAAAAATGTGGGTTTGAAGTGTCACTCCAAAATACACAGTCTTAAGGATAAAGACACTGAAAAATTGTTTGCGTCTGTAGGAAGTTTGCCTTTGCTGAACACTCTCACGCAGACAGAATTCCTGCAAGGCTATCTTGCTTTACAGCAGTAAGTTTGAGGAATTTTGAAAGAAGGGCAAACTACTAATGCCCTCAATGTTTTGCATGGTCTACGTGAGCAACATTCAACTTTTGTGTCCATGCTGTGGATTCCCACATCAAATGCAGACAGCGAGCAGGCTTTCTCTGCANCGGGCTTTCCTGCATATGGCCACATTTTAACCAATTTGCGGACAGGTCTAAAACCGAACAACATTGAGCTAATGCTTGCCAAATACTTTGGTGCTGGCATGTAAATTGACACTGTTCTAAACAAGATATATTTTTTCTTGTGATAGGATTTGGCATTCTCATTTTCAAAACTTAGTGGTGAATTATTGTGTGTGGTCTTAAGTTAGAAGTATTAATTTTTTTGTCTCTACATATATTGGCATTTATCAATTTGACACTCTTTCGGTAGTGAACTCTGTGTGTACAAATATATATATATGTTTTTCTGTACTGTGTATTTTATATTTTGTAGTGCTGTGTTAAATGTAATCATCAAATAATGTTTTTAATGTGAATTTATATATAATTTTTTAGTAGCCAGTAACATGAAATATAAAAATCACATTTTTGTTAACAAATTATTTTCAGTTTATTTACCTACAAGACACAATTCCATTGTTTTATAGGTTTTTGCGCAGGATTTTCAAACATTCACGACAAACTGTAAAGTTTTTATTTACCACTTTAATGTTTATATTTACCGCTTTAATGTTTTTAAGTGAATTTTTGTACAGTTTGTAACAGTTTTTTATGACGAAATTTGTAAATTTTATATACCACTTTTAGGGGGCCTTACTGATAACATATAAGTTAAAATTTGGTTTAACTAAAAATAAGGTATTTTTTAAAACACTAACACACGTATAAAAGAACATCATACAATGGGTGATTTTTCAAAGGTTTGAAAGAAAAGTGTGAAGAAATTGAAAATACACTATATAAGGGGTAGCCAATCTTTTTGTTTATGTATCCATTCACCATCAACTGATGCGTCAAGTGAAGGCTTTCATGCAACGAGTCAGCGCGTCCAGGTGCTGCAATTTGTGAACTATTTGGGTGACGCGGCAGGTGGCTAAGAGAGTCCTCGAAACGTAGTTTGGAGGGCACGTGTAGGATCGTTCACAAACACTGTACATGAAATGTATGTTACTTAAAAAATTATGCAGAGCTCGCAAAAAAATAAAACTATTGGTATCTGTTAGTAAATTTATATATGTCGCACGCGAAACATTTTATTTGAGGCTGGTAATGTTTCAGGAAAAATGTGATAGGTAGCGCGTACATCCTGTCCGGAGCGAGGCCTGAGCTTCTTATTTTGCTCAATAGATAGCGTATATTAAAAGTTGACTGTTCTATTCCCAACTCAGAACGACACAAATTAAAAATACATTTCTTAAAATGATTACAAAAAATAATTCAAGAATATTATGCAATATTTCGGTATGCTTTTGGTATTAATATCAAGCACGTAATGAAAGTAATGATAGGAGAGTTGCAGATGGGCGATTAAGACGTGAAAAAATGATTTGAAATTGTGTTTCACTTGGATACAGATAGTTTGTAACATGCCTTTAATTTTGAACACCTATACATTTCTACTTTAGCACTAAGTTTAGTTTCTAACACTAAAAATTACTGTTTTATGACCATACAATAAAATGAATTAATTAACCTAGGAACTCGTTCTTATCGCGCGTATTTTTGGCTGGTCTAATGTGCATCAGCAGTGCACTCAGAATAGCCAACGTAACATTAACTTTTGTTCGTTTGTGCATTAGCTGATACAGGATTTTGTAAATGGCACGTTGTTTGTTTCGAATGCATCAAGTTACCACTCACTCACCGACTGTCAGAATCTGGCAAACTTATATGAAATGAAGCATACCAGTGCACATAGGTACACATTCACATTTATGGTGCAAACTCAATTTTAACTCAAATTTTATACTGAACTCAAGACCTTGGGCTTGAAGCTGACGAGTCTTGAACAGTGGCAAAGCTGCGACGGGCCGTGTTGGACTTCGAGCGCCAGCGAGGTGCAATGGCTCAACCCTCTCAGCATGTGGTCCCAGTGAGTAACCAACTGTACANTTGGACTTCGAGCGCCAGCGAGGTGCAATGGCTCAACCCTCTCAGCATGTGGTCCCAGTGAGTAACCAACTGTACACCCGAAGTTGATAAATTGTTTTTATCCGCCATACCACAACTCCTTTTCGCAGGTCTCAATCATTACGTAATCTTAGGTCTAGAGTTTTTAGGGAAAACTAGGGCGTCTGTAACTCTTGACGAATGTTAATTATTGTGGTTTTACCCCGAACATCAACAATGCCCTCCAGGTAGACGCCTTCCTGGAAATATTTTTTATCTTTGTATGACGGCACGAATGAGTCATCTGAAAGTTCCCAGTCAGAACAGTCCAGGAAGGGGTTTTAGTGACACGTCTGAAAATAGGGAAATGTGATGTACTTCCATACAAGTTTTCCCTTACGGATGGCATTGCGGTGCGTGATCAACATTTTAAATGTCCCCCCCCCCCAAGTTGCAGGCATTTAGGGAAATTAGTGCCAAGTTGTTGGAAACCTGAGTCATTGTCCCATCAACATCAGATTATTATTCACCTGGTTTCCTGGTGCACAAATGGGATAGCGACAAGCATCGATTGGTTGTCAATAACTCACTCGTGAATAAGAAAATTCATAAAGATCCCTTTGCTTTGCCAAATATTGACTGTGCTCTTCAGCACCTGGGTAAAGCCAGTGAATTTTTTGTTTCAGATTTGAACAATATTTTTCATCAGTGTTTGTTAGACCTCTCTTGCAGGAAATATAATGTCTTAGTATGCAGTGGAGCCAATTTGAGTATACACATATTCCAATAGGTTTGAATTTTGGTAGTCAGCCTCGTCTCAGGTATTAGATTTCACATTTTCAGAGTATAAATTTAAATTTGTACTCAACTATATCTATGATGATATTGTGTACAGTGATGATCTAGAATCCCATCTGTGTCAGGTGTTTCTTAAGATGCGGTAAGTAGGGTTGACTGTCAAACCTGGTTAGGTTACCTTGGGATCCAATAATGTTAAATTTTAAGGTTACTCGCTCCATGAAGGTCAATTAATAATTGAACCTGACCGTGTTGTCCCCATTTTGAATTTCCCTCGTCTGAAAACTATAAGGGAGTTCAAAAGTTTTTAGGTCTCTTGGGCTAATACTCAAGTTTTATTTAACGCTTCTCAGAATTGGCAGCACCTTTAAATTTTCTGAAAAAGAAAGGAGTAGAGTTAAAGTGGGGCCAGGAGCAGGAGACAACCTTTTCTGTGCTGAAACAGAAGTTTTCTTCCTTTCCGGTATAACACCTACCGGATTTTTCCAGCAGGTTTGTGGTACAGGTCGCTAACTTTAGGCGCTGTTCTGAGTCAGGGGACTGATTTGGGTGTGGCCCCCATAGCCTTAACGAGTTGGAATGCAAGTTGGACATTTATGAAAAGGAAACCTTGGCTTCCATTTATGGGTTAGAGAAGTTCGCATCCTACATTGAGCATGAGGAGTGTGATTTGTATACGGATAACCAGGCGCTTAGTTGGGTTCTGAACCACCCCCCAACTGCTGGGTAAGTTAGGTCGATGGGCTTTGCATTTGTCTCGTTTCAGTTTTAAAGTGCATCATGTTCAAGGTTCTGTAAACCAAGTGGCAGACGCCCTTTCTAGAATGTACGATCTCGTGGACTTCAAAATGGAAAATGTTCTCGACACTGAGGCTTCTTAAACTTGTACAGGGCTTCCCAGAATTATTTAAGTTGTGCCAGGCTCAGGTTAGTGACCCCTTTGGCAAAAAGCAGGTTAGAATGGATTTGAGTGCTGAAGCGATGCTTCCTAGGGTAGAGGAAAGTGATATTTTGAATTTCACCGGGAAAAATAGACATCCGCGGAAGATTGTAGTTCCGGAAATATTAAGGCCTATGGTCTTCTAATTTCACGATTCGGTGTTAGTGGGCACTTTGAAGTTAGTAAAACAATTAATAAAATTGCGGTTCAATTCACTTGGCCTACGTTGAAGGGTGACTTTTCGGATTTTGTGGGATCATGTGATATGTCAATGCAATCAGACGCGACACTCCCACATTGGGCAGGAGGTAACACAGATACCTCAGGATCCGTGGAGCACCGTACAACTAGCTGTTTTTGGACCCTTGGTAAGATATANTACCTCAGGATCCGTGGAGCACCGTACAACTAGCTGTTTTTGGACCCTTGGTAAGATATAATCAGGGGAATATGTGTATTCTGATCTTATCGGACACTTTCACAAGGTTTGTTATTCTTTTGCCACTTCGTAACACAAAGCTTCTTCAATAGTTAGATGCTAACCAATCAAGTTTGGAAGTTAATTGAGCTCTAGTAGAAATTGTTACTGATAATGCTCTCAGTGTCTGAATGTTTTTATTTGTTTGAGTGTCCTACTACTCGCCGTCTGATGAAACTGGCTTAGCAAGTGAAACTTAACGATTGCGCAACTACATGGATAATATTTTGACAGTCAGTAGCACCATGTCATCTGAATGGGAGGAGAGTTCGTGTGCTGCATCACCAGGTTTTCATCTTTTTTTGCCGGCATGTAGTGAATGAATACAGTAGAACACTGTTATAACATTCCTGCACACAACACCATTATTTCATGGACCCAACATTTCTCCACAAGCCTTAATGGATTCATTTTCTGAATATAACAGTGTTAAAATTTTCATTTCCGGCTTATAACATAAGTATTTGTTCAATTCCTTACTGCATCTCAACATTTTTCTTTAAAGTAAAATTACAGACATATTAACAATGCAATAGCCTACTAATAGATACAGAAAACAGTTTATACGTACTTGAAATATTAGGGATTTTAGACGCTATGGTCCTGAAAATTATTAAGACAACCAAGAGTAGATGAGTGAGAAAGTGTCCACAATGCATGTCATTGTGTATTAATTCAGATCACTGATATTTTTGCATCAAGTGATTCAGATGAAGATGCTGAAGAACTTGACTAGCTATTTATATAAAAAAAATTTATATTAGAATTTTGTTTCACTTGTATCCCTGCAAGTGTAATAATGTTTCGCGTTTTAACATTTTTGTTTACTGACCCTATGAAAAATGTTATAACACAGCTCTACTGTAATAACTTCTTTAATCAGGAACAGTAACTTATACAATGGAAACTCTATCCAACAAATTTCAGGGGATTGACATAAAAATTCTATAGATGCAGACATTCTGTAATGTGGACTAGACAATTCAACCAAAAAAACCCAACCTCAAACTTTATGTTGGGAGCACACTGCTAGGCGTACATTAGTTATTTGTAAAGTTTAATGAAAAGAAAACAATGCAAATAGGAATAGTTAAGAAATCATTCATAATACAGTAGAACCAAGAAGTGTTGACCTTACGTGTAAAAAACCACAAATAAACAAGCCACTCTAATTTTTATCCAGTACTCGCACTGAAATTTAATTAAACAGTATTTAAACACCTCTTTTGAAACCATGTGACCAGAAATAGCTGCCAACGAAGCAGAAATAAAAATATCTTAAATATTGAGATTGATAAAGTGCATTGAATAGGGTTTCCTTAATTTTGAGTTGCCTTTTTCTAACTTTCTGGACATATTTATTAGCGTTACATTTATACATAATGCATTTGTAATTTTAATGGAAAAATATATTAAAGTGAAAAACTTGTGAGTGGTGTTGGCAACGTTGCATCGCGAATCACTATCCCAAAAATACAGCGCCACTGCTTCTTGTTGCTATTCATTACCAACATGGCCACCGCAGTAAACATAGCAATTGTTAGCTGAACACCAAATAAAATTCTGCAGTAAATATTTCAGTGTATTCCCACATTTCTTTTCAGTTTTTGTATTCCATGCTCTCTAAATAATGTGTATTATTTTTTTATACAAAGTAAGAGTTAAGTGCGAGAATGACGAAATAAACCACAGGTTATTTCGTGTTGGTAAATTACATAAATAGGACTAAATGCAAGGTAGTGAGACTTAAGCAAAAACAATGTGTGTTGAAAATTTATTTTATATTAGTTATATATTAGTATTACTTGTGCATGTGTACATAATGTACTGTATATTGACTTCATATGCCTTATGGAGTACAGTTAATACATACATTTTTTTTTGCAGGGATGTAAACTAGATTCCACGATAATTGAAGAATCGTATAATCGAAAATCAGGAGTCCATGAATCAAAGCAATAAAAACCAATTACTACAAATACATAANAAAACTTGTGAGTGGTGTTGGCAACGTTGCATCGCGAATCACTATCCCAAAAATACAGCGCCACTGCTTCTTGTTGTTATTCATTACCAACATGGCCACCGTCGTAAACATAGCAATTGTTAGCTGAACACCAAATAAAATTCTGCAGTAAATATTTCAGTGTATTCCCACATTTCTTTTCAGTTTTTGTATTCCATGCTCTCTAAATAATGTGTATTATTTTTTTTATACAAAGTAAGAGTTAAGTTCGAGAATGACGAAATAAACCACAGGTTATTTCGTGTTGGTAAATTACATAAATAGGACTAAATGCAAGGTAGTGAGACTTAAGCAAAAACAATGTGTGTTGAAAATTTATTTTATATTAGTTATCTATTAGTATTACTTGTGCATGTGTACATAATGTACTGTATATTGACTTCATATGCCTTATGGAGTACAGTTAATACATACATTTTTTTTGCAGGGATGTAAACTAGATTCCACGATTGAAGAATCGTATAATCGAAAATCAGGAGTCCATGAATCAAAGCAATAAAAACCAATTACTACAAATACATAACTAATTACCTCTCAAAAACGGTTTAAAATCACTTGATTTATTTCAGTAATTGAATCACTCTTGGAAAATTATTTTGTGTGTGAAAATATGAGATGCGGAAATAAACTGAAAATAAAACTGTACTCGCAGTGCTCAAATTCACCATTTGATATATTGGTATCTAGTAGCTTCAGTTTGGTCGTGATTTGGTAGGTTTGTATTTCAGCAAGTTTCGTTACATTCTAAAAACTAGGAGTGTGCAGGATCCCGAACTTGGCAAAATATTTTGGGAAATCATAACAATTTTCTTGCCGGACGGTAACTAATTTTTCCAGATATTTCTGGGAAAAAATTATATTGACGTCTAGGATGTTCAAACTAAAATACAAGTCGGGTTTCATGCGAGAAGCTTTGTATTGACTGTTTATGTAAGAGATTATGATTTGATGAAACAAATCTTGCAGAGAAAATTTCTACTCTTCTGTTTATTAACAGATTTAAAAGAAAGTTACACAAGTTAAAATTTTTTTGTAAGTAATTTATTTTGTAACGTTAACACTACGTATTTAACACAAAAATTAACTAAAACTGGTTGCTAACTTGCACTGAAGTTACAGCAAAACGTGCACAACGAATTTGTCTTATTTGTGAGCGACATATGAGTTGCAAGTTACAATTGCTGGTTGATGTGGGACGCGAGTTTCGACATACATAACCTAAACATTCACGTGAAAATAAGCTAGTGCACGATGAATGTTTAAATTGTCTGTTTTTCGTTAGGAATGAGCTTGTTTTTTATTTTGAGTTGTGCTTACTCGCCGCAGAGACGTTGACAAACTCCAAACGTAGAAAATTTACTTCGAGAACAAATATAATTAATTTGCTTAGCTACTTTTCATTATCTATAGAAGAATTAGCTTTGTCAGCATACAGATTCAGCATGTTGCAGTCATAACCTGCCTGAAGAGACATGGCTGTGATTGCAGTTGCAGTACGTTATTCGAAACGTGTGTTCACAGACGTTAAAACTACTGAAAGTTAATTTTGAGTAAATTTGTGTTAAATGTACACACATATTACTACAAAAAATTCAACTAAAAGTGTCAAAGTTCCTTAGTATACGTCCTGAAATTATAAAGAAAGTAGTAGTGAACCAAAAACATCAAGGCACAGTTTTTAAACAAATTTATAGTTACATTTTTGTTTTAACATGAGGTAAATCCAATTTTTTTTTAATATTTAAAAAATATTATAAGGGATTTTCCTATTAAAATTGAAGCATTTTAAAGAAGCGTTCCCAACACAGAGGATTAATTTGTAGTACAACCAACTGTATAAAAATATAAAACCATAATACTTTTCTAACTCGAATCTAATTTTTAGCACATTAAGTCCATGTTTATTTTTTGTTTTAATGAAATAAGTAATGATAGAATGTTATTCACCAGGTCTAGCAACCCACAAACTTATTTACCAAACCTAAAATATTTTCCCAGATTCTTCCCGAATTCCTGCGAGAAATTTAAGTTTCCCACCCGAATATTTTGCGATGGCAAAATTCCATTCCCGCACACCACCACAAAAAACTAAAATATGAAGTGCATCATCTTTTCGTCAACTAATTTAGGTCACATGAACTTTTAGTATACTAAAAGTGCCAATTTGAACACTGCCTCACTTTTTGCATGACCTATACTTTTCTCACTCTAATAAAAAGAATGTTTAATAAACCTACCACACAGTGGATGATTTCAACATTACCACAGCAAAGGACTCATTTTCCATGCAAGTTAACTGTCATGCAAACAAAATACCTAATAAAAGTGTTTGCGAAATGCCCTTACTTGTAGTAGAGGCAATAACGAGATTCTTTATTAACTAATGCAGCATTCCCAATCTCATCCTTTTCTAGCGGGAAAATTTATTTTCAGCCCCGTCCAAAATTTTCCTTGCTCAAAATCTCCAATCCCGCCCAGCTATATTTTGTTTATGTTAAACACCAGCCTATTATAGTATTATCGACCTACAGTTATTGTGTCTATCAGTTACGCGTAATGAAAAGATTCCTTTTGTTGTAAAACATAATGTATGCTCACTGTGCTATTCTTGCAAACTTTTTAATAATTTCATGTATTGGTGAACACTTATTATGGCAAGTGAGGTTTGGAATTATCTTCAAACAAACAGTGGAGTCTCGGTTAACCGCCAGTAAACTGACACGACGAGTAAAATAATAAAATTGTATACAAAAAACTAACAAACTAAAAATGAAATAACTTTTTTCTCGTCATATTAGATCAAATTAAGCACATTATTGAGTTGAACAATACATATACTGTACTGCAACACATACACCCAGTAGAAAAACATTCTGTGTGGTGCAGATTGCAAATTACTAACGTTTGTTGATAATGTACAACCTACATAATACTTCGTAGAATCGTTCCGTCTTCCTCACCACCCTACCGGAATACCTAGACACTCATCCACCCTCCCATTCCTACAGTCAGTTCATTAGTGGTAGGCACTTAGTCAGCCAGTCATTGTCCTCAGTTTGTTTAAAAATGTCTGAGAAACTGGAATGTGTTGTATTGGAACTTCTCAAAAACTTGAAATTATAAAACGACTGCGAAAAGGAGAAAGCACAAAGAGTATCGCTTTGCGATATGGAATCGGGCGGACGACAGTCAATGATATTAAGAAAGATGCAGATAAAATGCAACTGACAGACTGAGATGACAAACTTAGAAAAACGATGACCAACATATTTCAATTGAGGCAAGCTTGTGTATGTTAGTATTTAGTAATAGCAGCCACCTAAACTAAACTTCACGAAGCTTTAAACTAAAATACACTAAGCATACAAAATCTAGCGACTCTTGGAATCTCCACTAGTCTGTTCATACACACTTCACGTTTCACAATAAGAAAAATACACCGCCAAAAAAAAAAAAAAACTATCAAGTCATTGATTCAGCAGAAACTACAGCAATTGATTGATCGAACCAGCAAGTTTTTACTGCCTCGCATGTCAATCTTAGCTCAATTAACTTTTGTTTTTGGAAAATGTTGACTTATTTTGCAAATTACATTTAATAAAGCCAATTTCATGAAAATTTAGATATTTCTTGTGTTGCAAAAACAGGTATCCCTGTATATTAGGGTTTCAGTTGGAATTAGCTGTTTAAAGCTAACCGGAACCCATGTTTAATCTTGTCTCAAATAATAATCGGATCCTCGAATGCACTGGAATTGTGGGATTTGAGTATTCCACTCAGAGTCATGAAAACAATGCTACTTTTATCAGTCACAAAACTGCTCTCTGCATGTGATAACAAGGGTTATGTGGTATCAGTGCTTTCAATGTAAAACAAATTCATTAGGGGGGAGGGGGACAATCTTAGCATAGGTTTGGATACACATTATAATCCATAAAACTGACTTGCTAGACCCGTTGTGTTTAAATTTGGGATGTCCTAAAACATGTATAGTGCTCGGCTATATTCCCGCCAAAAACATAAACATTACTTCTTCACAGACTTACGCTCAACCATTCCATAATAACACAATCCAAAAAACACCCGACACATTAACTGCTAACAAACCTTACACAGGCCCCTAACGCAAGTACAGAATACACGTTTCGGCACAATTTATGATGACGCCACAAATGAAAACAAAAGCATCAGCCATCTTGGCGTCTTACCTCCGCTGTTAAATATTCCAGTATCGCTGCACTGTACACAGCTGCCGTAGCACCAACTCTCCCATGACTCGTCGTCCTGTTCTTTAAATGTCGATGAATTCTTCCCACGGGAAACTAATCATCAAAAATAACACATTCACAAACAATTTACGTTACGTCAATACAGTGCTAACCTGTAGGTTATAACCGCACTTTCTCCGGCCACACAAACATGAAGTAATTAATCATTAAAGTTAACATAACAGATACAATTTCTATGTACCAAAAAATACACAAAATAAAATTAAGTAAAAATTGCGTAACATTACCTGCAACCCAGCTCTCGCCGATCTGGAAACAGCTTTAGCCTTGGCTTTCCCGGAATCTTTTCCTGCTTTCCCACCTGCCTAAAAATTAAGAAAAATGGACTTAATTTCCAAGCAAGCGCTACGAAACTTGGCAAGCACATAGCTGAAACTCTGTAGAATTCGATTTTATCGAAATAATGCGCGGATGGTTTACTTTAACCATAAAAACTTCGCGATACTTACCATGGTATTTCTCCTATCACAACGTAAAACGAAAGAACGCTATGTGTACCCGCCAAACGCATCAACCGGTGCAGGTATGAAAGCAGTCACGTGGTCAAAAGGCAACCAATCGAAAAACCGTATTTTGAAATAAAATGGCGGGAGCCTGCCATCTATTGATCAAAATGTGTGTTTTCTACGGTGAGTTTTTTTGTTTGCAGTATAGATGTAGTAATAATGAAGAAATAAGAAAGACTTATATTTAAAAATGAATGAAAAATTAATTTTATTATAATTTAATTACACAAGAAAAATATTTCACTTTCCTTGTACACATGGAATAAGTACACATTAGAAACAATAATAATAAAAAATTTACCAACATTTAAGACTCTGCACATAAATTTTAACCAGAAAAAATTTTTGTGGCATTATTTAAATATTATTTTGAAAATAATTCACATACAACATAATTCGTATATCTGATGTGTGTACAAGCAATTTGACGCGTATGTGTGTTTAAGAGTGTGTGTGTCTGTCAAGTGTATAATTTTTGTTGACTCTAAAATTTGACTTATTTGACTAGTCTAATATCTTTGTACAGCTATGTATTGAAAAATGATCTCAATGGTGAATTAAACAAACAAGCCGGACAATGTCCTGCCTTTCACACAGTTTGACACACACATGACCATCACATCCACAAGCACAAGTATGCCATCAGTGCCAGGTGCAGTGTAGTGCGAGATCAGTAGAGTGCAGAATACTCAACAGGCAAATGATGATACGTTATGAAGGAATCGGTTCACATTAGTTGTAGCGCAATTTAAGATCAAAAAGTTAAATATAAAAGAAAGACACACAAGGCATGTGGACGATCAAAAAGCTCCTATAGGCGTTTCAGTGGTTTTATTATGTATATTTGAAAATTCACGTATTTTCACCTGAGTTGTTTCACCCTCATTACATGCCATTTACATTTAAATTGTATTTGTTCATGTGCAGCTTATTATTATGTATTTATTTATTTATTTTTTTTAGCAAGGGTTTATGTTTATTTAGTTGTGCAAGTGTTTTAGTTCAACAGAAAGTAGAGAAGGGCAAACCGCATGCTGCCATAGTCCGCGCCCCATGAGCTCGCCAGATTCAGTCGCCGTCAAGTGTATCAAGGTGACGGCACGCACTGTGTCGGGCTCTGGGCGCTTTAACTTTTTCGCGCCAATCTTCTTTAGCTGCAGTAGTTCGATGTAACTTACTGGAACCTATTCTTATCTGCACCTGGAGATGCCATCCATTCTTCCCCGGGAATAGCCTCACCCGGGGAAGCTTAAAATGCCAGTAATTTAAAGTTGTGCACACCTGTGTACTTTCTTAGTTTCGCCTATCTGGGGGGCCGCAGACTACAGACCATGCAAAGTTTTCACCTAGAGTGACGAAAAATTATTTGCAAAAAATATTATACGCAAGTTTTCAGACTTAGTGTATATAATTTCAAGCACTGCCTTTGGACATTTTGGGGTCCGGGTCCCGTACAAACCACTTTCACAGTGATTACCCATTGTATAACTTAATAACCAGCAGGCTCAACACCGAGCTTTTATCAGTTAAATGTGTGTGGATCGGCTTCAATAGTCCCACTTCATTCCGACATAAGCATCAGGCGTATGGAATGCCTGGTTTTCGTGTCCAGAGATGCTCATCCAACAATAACACCAAGAGACTACGTTCGTCCGGGCGAATGGCCTGCTGTACCCTGAGATCATCATCATCATCAGCAGCAATTGACATCGTCTGCCAATATTGTCTGGTTCCCAGTCGGGTATCCAACTCCAAACCCATCTAACAATGTTTTCCACTGCCCCTCAAAACTTCCATAAACCCAAAACCAATCAGACAATATGCGTTTAATTGGCTCCCATCTGGGGGGCTATTTCCTGCTGNAAAACTTCCATAAACCCAAAACCAATCAGACAATATGCGTTTAATTGGCTCCCATCTGGGGGGCTATTTCCTGCTGAAACCTCTAATTGTTCAACATATTTCCTACATAATTTAACAGAAGTTACTTGATTGCATCCCGGTGATCATTCTAAGCTATTCGCTTCTTTTGCTTTCGAAAATAATTTTTGTTATTAAGCTGGAATGAAAATGAAAAAAAAAAATATGCATTGAGAAATATGCAATAGACCCTGATCTGGCATACAAAAACATCTTTATGTATTTGCANAAAACTTCCATAAACCCAAAACCAATCAGACAATATGCGTTTAATTGGCTCCCATCTGGGGGGCTATTTCCTGCTGTAACCTCTAATTGTTCAACATATTTCCTACATAATTTAACAGAAGTTACTTGATTGCATCCCGGTGATCATTCTAAGCTATTCGCTTCTTTTGCTTTCGAAAATAATTTTTGTTATTAAGCTGGAATGAAAATGAAAAAAAAAAAATATGCATTGAGAAATATGCAATAGACCCTGATCTGGCATACAAAAACATCTTTATGTATTTGCANAAAAAAAAAAAATATGCATTGAGAAATATGCAATAGACCCTGATCTGGCATACAAAAACATCTTTATGTATTTGCAGTTTTGAATAATGTTTTAATTCTTAAATCCTGCCAATGAAACAGGCTAAAATCCTGCTATGTTTAATGTTTATTCTAACCTAATGGTTGTATATCACAACCTTATTTAAGATCATACTTCCGAGCCGACATTTTATTTCTTATAAACATATTTTTGTGAACAGTTTTAATAGTAAACATGTGCACACACACCTTTTTACTATTTTTATACTTACATTAATGTAACTAAGTTTCTCGCCAACAACACCGACTGCTCAGTTCTGATTGGTCACAGCCTTACAAGTTTTACTTAAGCTATAAAATAGAACTATTTATTGTAATGCTTATGGATGGGATTACTACGACTTCACATAACATTGAACATGCATAACGATAAACATTAACATTAATGTAAAACATCTTTTTATGTAGTGTATTATGATCCTTCATGTAAGCATGTAAACATTTTCTCTGTTCAAAGGGCAGTGAAAGCCCTCAAAGCAGAATGGATGGCAGCTTATGAGAGTCCAAAAGGAAGGGGTGCATCGAGGTAGAAATCCCACCCAGCTATACTGTGGCTGGGACAGGAGAACATGAGGTCGCAGGGCTGCTGTCCGGCATGGCTGTTCTTCCTTGTTGACAGCTAGATGGTGATTTGCACATCCTGATGTGCACAGCATCGGAGGACCTACCTGCTGCACACTGCTATATCACTGGCCCTACGAAACAAGCACCCAACCCTGAAGCCACGGAACTGCGATGCCTAGCTCACACACTTACACACAATAATGTAGGTGACTCCAGACATGTCGTTATGCAGTACCTTTTATTCAGCTGATGACACATGTAGATACATGTTACGACATACACAAACACTTCACCACTAAAGCTGCGTAAAAAGCACGAAACCGATCACACAGATTACAAAACAATTAAAACAGGAATTACTGAAGTGTGCATGGCATGTGGTTAAAGGAACTTTGAAAATGGCCGACCGTGTGGCTGGCCCACACACCGGTACATGGAGATGGCAGTGTTCAAAAATGTTTAATTCAAACTCCCTTGTACCAAAGAAGTACATGGGAGGGCTGCTGGTGGTGTGAGGGTGAAAATGAAACGATTGCAGAACGATTATGCTATTGTAAATTAACTCAGTTGTGGCAAAAGTTTAGAGCCTCCCATGGGCATATCCTCCTCCAACAGTGTCACGCAACAAACGGAATGAGGCCAGACACGGTGGCTAGCCAATAGCCGGTGCACACGATCGTTAATGGTGAAAAATAAACTTTAACCTGCAAAGTACAAAATCTCAACACAGAAAATTACAAAACCTAAATTTACACAAGATTTTTACATTGTTGAAAACAATACTTTAAGATTTATCTACTAAAATTGGGGCAGTTGCAATTTAAGGTTTACACTATTTTATAAACACAACCTGGTTGACCATCAAGCATTTCTATTGTAAAATAAAACAAATACATTTATCCTTTCAAATTAAACTGATAATAATTTAATGTTAATGCTATGATGGCTGTACACTGGCTGAAATAGCTATGCATCCCAAGTGACAGCCACTACTCTGGCATCAATCCACTGTCTAAAAATAAAATTGTAACTGCTAAAAATAAAATTGCAAGCAACGTGCCCCATTCTCTGTTCGTAAATTTTCTTTTCAATTAACTTCTGTTTTGTTGTCCTCGACAATCCTGACAGCATTGGTAAAACATACCTTAATGTTACGTCGCAACTATATCACAGCCCCGTAGACCTGATCACAATGAATATTTTCCCAGTACACACTAATTGCACTTTAAATTAACACATAATTACACACAATCACTGTTGCTTTTATTCCAATATGGACATATGGTGATCATGTAGTCAGGACGGATGCTGATTTGGCTCTTTTAGAACTCGTGGCCTCCACCTCGTTGCGTGCTGCCAGGTGTCATTGGCTGACACAATGTATCGGTGTTCCTTATGGCACATTGGTGTAGTGCTCGTGCATCGGGGTGCAAGTTTTGTTCAGTCTCGAGAACATGAAGAGGCACGATGAGAAACGCCCCCTTCCAGATAGGTCAAACACAACTGCAACTGCCGTTGATTGCCTTGGTGGTGGTAGTCTGCTGTGGCACCATCTCTGGTCTCATTCTGGGTGGGCGTGTCCCTTGCAGTCAGCTGAGCCGATCAGCATGTGGGCGAAGTCGTGGCTGTAGTAACTAGATCCTGCTGCTTTCGGCCTAATGCCTGGACCTCCTTCGCTTTTGCTGGGACGGATCTTGGATTCTCGTTCGTGCCACTGGGCGCTGGAGTTCTGCTTGCGTGTACCAGTGGACTGATGTGACTGATGTGCATGCACCGAGGCTGCTCCACCTAGTCGCTGCACCATATCGTGCCATGCAGGGCTTGTTCCAGAGTCGGTAGGGTCTCTGCCACCTAGCCACCATGCTGCTCTGTGTGAGAATGCTGTTTGTTTGCCCTAATCTTGCACCGCCCGAACTGATACTCCTTATTTCCCTATTTGATTTCCTCGGTGGAGCAACTCCAACATCGTTCCCTGGGTTATTTTCTCAAATTATAGCAGTTATTGTCAGCTTTTGTTGCCAGTTTTCAGTACCTGTACAGTGCTGTTTCTGTAGGCTCGAAACATAGCATAGCACCTTAGATGCACTGTGCGAGTCCGCCACATTTCAGCTCCGGCCTGCTCACTGTTACTCCAACCTCGGGCTGTTGGTCACTCCTCCCCGCAGCTCTCGCGGTGAGGCACTACATCTCATTCGCCGGGGTATTTCCTTGGGCAGCTTCTTTATTTGGATGCAGAAAGCAGCGTATTGCAGGGACATGTCGGGTTCCCAGTAGAGCCTCTTGTCGGGTATTCTGTTTTCTCCACCAGGCCCTCCTCTGATTACTCCACTAGAGGACCATCATTAATCGGTCATAGGCGTAGGCGGGAACATCCAATCGAACGCGCGGTAAAGGTCCATCTGTGGCATGCTGAGAGGTGCTCGCTTTTCCTCTACTGGTTCTCGTCGAGCCGTAAGTGGGGCGGAAACTGGTGTCGGCTGTTCACTGTTCTCTGCAGAAGTAGGCTCATACTGGCTGAAGTCTACCCTCCTATGTTCGTCACAGTACACCTTGATCTGTAATTTGTCTTCTCCTAGTATAATGAATACAGAGTGCCCCATTTTACATCGTACTGTGTATGGCTCAGTCCACCTGGGAGCCAGGCTGGTGCAGAAGTTTTTGGCCGCATCTGAGATGGAATGGTTCTTGGCTTACACTATGTCCCGAGTTCGGAGCCCGGTGGGGGAGATAGTTTTCTTGGCACCATATTGCCACTTCGTGCCACTGTTTTTTGTGTCCGGGTCGTGTTTCTTGCTCCATCTGTGTGAGGGTAGAATTTACTCTCTGGTGTAAACAAACAGTGCATCTGCAATCTTGGTGTCTCACTGCATGTGGTTTTCCTCACTTGTAGCTTTAGTTGTAACTTGAGTTCCTGATTCTATCTATCTGTAGGGTTGTGAGTGGATTAATTAATTAGATATATTAATTAATGTGCTATCATTTGTTCTGCATGCAAAAGGGTTCTAAGTATGTAATTACTTTTCAGGCAGTAAAAAAAACTTATTATAAAAAAATTTCTAATTCCATATAAATTATTTACATTACTTTTTATACTGAGCTGTGTTAAAACAGGTTTCAAACTGGGTCGCACTGTGAGGAAGTTAAAGCTCGTTAAAATAAACAATAACATTCTTTATCTCCTGAGACCTGCACCAACACATGCATATTATTATTGGCTATTCTGTATTCATTATCAAGAAGGCATCTATTGAATAAACTCTTTATTACCTATATAATTAATTAATTAGGTACATAAACTGTATTAAATATAGTTTGTTGAATTCATTCCTAATCAACAATAAAATTGTACATTTAGTATTTACAATTCCAAAGATCTTCAACTATTCTAATCACTAGGGTGCAGCGGACAAATATACAGTTTCATAAATAGGTAAAAAACAAAAAAGCACCACTCGTCACCACACAAATGTAACGACACATCACAATACTTTTTGTTACACAAAGGTCAACAGCAATTAATATCACTCAATTTGTAATGTATTTACAATGGTTTTATGTTGCATCCCAACCATTTTATTAATTACTGACGGAAATTCTGTTTCGGCGGTCGGTAGACAACACTTTCTCAGTCTGACTAATGCGGGCAGCGGGGCAGGTCGCATCGTGTGGCTCGAGAGTGATGCAGCATCGTTGTGCGCCAATCATTTCACTGCAATATACTTAATTTTACTGGAACCTTTTCGTATTTCTTCGTGCAACCCCGAGTTCGCCTACCATCTGAAGCAGACTCACACCCATATGGCATAATTTTCTATTTAATCTTTGTTCACCATCCTTCGAAACTTTGTTCCAGTCATTTTACCATTTCATGTGGATTTTCTTCAATACAACGGGTATTTTTTAAACCAATGTGTATGTGTACTTTTATTTCCACTTCATTGGGTGTTTAAGGACAACGGTCCCTTATAACCAGCAATCACCTGCTACGTTATCTACATCGTGTATGTCAGTGTGTGTTTTTATGTAATTGAAGTATTTTATATTGGTCTATTGGATCGCTAAGTTTAGAGAGGGGGGTGGGGAGGTGCACAATTTCCCAGTTCAGGAATGCATATGTGTTTCGTTGTGTACCTGGCCGACACAGGGGGCAGGGATCCTTAGCCCGAGCTTTCGACCACGGCCCACATCAAGTGTCTCATGCTAATCTGAGCAGATTCCCTTAATTGGTTAGTATGCAACCTCCGGACATTAATTTTATCTTCTGAATCCTGTGACCAACCAAAAATGTGTCAATTGGCGTCCTTCTGTGAGGCTAAATTACATGGCCAAGAGGGTGACCATTCGTGGAGCCGCCATTATCTCTGTTGGTGTAAGTATAGCGCGAAATGCAGAAATTTTGGTGCTCCATTCCTAGCCTAGGGACAAAGGGTGCGATCTTCCTCCCCTCCTTTGCTGGCACCAAGCACCCCTCCGGTCAGCCACGCTACCTGCTATAGGAGGGTGGAGATTGCGCATGCCTCACTCCTTCACCTGCTGCGACAACCACTGCCGAAATAGCTGTCCACATTCATGTACACTCATGCGTGCAGGAGGGCCATAGGCTCCACGACGATTTCTGTGCAACACGAACAGCACACCTGTGTCGCGTAGATGCGTACCCACACACGTGAACAGTTTCTGGATAGAGTGTTGGCTCGCGGACATTTGTACCATTTGTTGTAAGACAAAGTAGAGTGACCTGTTTGCAAAATATGAGCCATCATGGATTACATATGTTTACCTCACCATGCCAATGTACACGACTTCAACTCCAATATTACTTGGCTCACTAGCCGAAAATATGTACGAGATCCGTTGCATTCGAAAACAGCTCCCAAGTAGCAAAAGTAAGTTGGCCCACTTGTGCAAATTTGCTCGTACACAAGCGGCACACATTCTGTTTCCATAATCAGTTAACAATCAGTCAACCACTGTAATGTACCCACAGATGCTTGTGGCCCACATTATGCCTCTTACAGTTGGCCACATTTGGGTCACTGTACAGATAACATCCATGTAACAAAATACAATCTGCCCACAAGCAGCTCGCTTCTGCATAACCAACTATACCCCAAATGTGTCAGCACCATTAGCCGGCAATGTGTGGCAGCAGTGGCCCACTGGTTTTATGCTTCTGGCCTGCTATAAGTAAACCACATGCCTTCAGCCAACTGATGGCAAGTCACTTGTGGCCCAGCTATTGGCCACTTGTGGCCCACATAGAAGTAGCTTGCCATGCATTTCCAAAGCAAAAAAATACTTATGTTTCATCCAATTAAATTGATTAATTTACCATATTATTATTTTTTTATCTTCAGAATTATTAAAAAATTAGTAAATTTGTTTGGAAGAACCTGGAATCGAACTCACAAAAATTTCTTTCACAGTCAAGAATGCTAGCAACTACTCTATAATGTTTCAACATAATAATTCTTAAGTAAAAATAAATACTTTCTACACATCCAAGTTGCATTATTAGATTTGCTACAGACAACATTAATGTTAGTGTAGCAAGTTACTACTGGAATTTCTGTATTTCGTTTAGAAGAATATAGTATTTGTTTTGTGCTACTTCAAGTTGGAATAAAAAATTCCAAATAACGAATTTTTACGTGTTATGTATTACAGGTTTCCTGTTCACAAGTTATTTTGTCCTTTTATAACAATGTTACATGATAAAGTTACCACATATATGCATGAAATAAAAACATGAAGTGAATTCACATATGCTATTTGCTACAGCACAAAAATATATAGTCGGCATGCCACAAATGCCACATAAGTTGGCTGATAATGTTTCTTCTGTATAAAAGAACAGTTGACATACCAAAAAAGGGCTGTAAGTATGCAGCTGTTATATCACCAGCAGTAAGCAACAGTTCGCATGTCATACATGGCACATCAGCATGCTACTGAACATCCGCAGCAGTAAGTAACAGTTGGCATGCAATGAGTGACTCACAAGTTTACTGCTTGTAAGTCCCCATGTACTAAACAACAGTTGGCATGCCATATGTGGTCCATTAGCATGATACTTATACAAACACTGCAGTATGAAGTGTGGTCGGAGTGGAGGATGGTAGAGACGTCGCAGATACACTGTTGCTCGTGCAAAGTTCTGACAGGAAACACTCACCAGAGGCATCTTGTTGATTGCTTAACGGCTGCTCCGCTGCGGTGGGCCGTGGGCGAATCACTTAGATGGCTAGGCTGTTCTTCCGGTCCTCCACGTCTCAATTGAAGATGAGTTAATTATTATATGTTAGGCTGCTAGCCAGGGGCATTCGTGGTCGACCCAGTACCGCAGTGGGTGCCTGTCGCGAGGTAGGCAATTATGCTGATTTGGAATTAACTAAATGCGGAGTGGTAAGGCCACTCAAAATACCAATTACACACTGATGAAAGTACATTTTATACTTAAAAACACTTAAAAACCCAGAAAAGTGCTAATTGGTGTGTCTAGCTCCCTATATGCCACTATACGGTGAGGCCTGTAATCAGAAATGCTTGATTGGTGATTGAAGTTATTTATTCACGCCTTGATACAGTACATACCACGGTGACGGTGTTCACATCGTCGTTAAGTGGACCCGATGCACTAAGCCTATCGGAGGCAAACACAGGAAAACTTAGCTGGTGTTCTCTGAATTAAGATGCGTAGTTACGCTCCTGGGGCTATGAGACTGCAGGAGCTGGTGAGACACTCCTGCCAGGCGATGAAGTTACTGACATGGCCAAGCACTGGCTCGGAGAAATTCCCATCCCTCATTGGAGAAGCCAACTTGACGCGTGGTGTTACCAGAGCTGATGATGTTTGAAATATGTGCCCGGCGCCACAACTCTGCGGCAAGCTGATGAAATGAGGTTCATTTCGGTCGACAGCCTAGGGGACTCTGGTTAACACTCCATCACATACGATGGCGAGGCTATAGGGCGCTTCGCACGCCTTAATTAAATTACAAATGAAACACTTACAATGCTTGTGGAGTTATTTATTCCTTGTGATTCCTTAATGAACACACACTGGACAGGGACTGCTGGTTACATTCGCCAGTGTGTGCATGAGCACACAGCCTGTAACCACTTCAAAAGCAGTTCCGCCGACGGAGTAACATGTAAACAGCTACGAGTGCCGACCGAACCATTCGAGACAGTCTCACTGGACCTGATCGATCATTATCCACGAACAACAGCCGGAAAGTGCTATATCCTCGTAATGAACGACTCGTTTTCCAGGTGGACAGAGGCCTATCCAGTCTCCAGTGCTCGAGCACGAAACATAGCCAGTGTACTGGAGACTAAGTTCTACCCCCCGCTGGGGTTACCGCAGAGTGTTACGAACCGATAATGGCACACAGTTAATGGGAAGACAGTGGCACAAGCTGTGTACAATGTGGGGAGTAGTAAATCACACTATGGCTGTTTACCAAAAACAGGTCAACTCGACTGAGCATCGAAACCAGAATCTCAAGACGCAGTTGCACCTGCAGGTCGGGAAAAAACACGCAGCTTGTGCCGGATACCTGCCAGCAACTATATTCCCCTTCAGAAGGCATGTAAATCTGGCCATGGGGCAGTTACCTGCCACAGTACTGCAGGGCCACGAACTACCGCTGCTCGGTGAGTTCTACTACCCAGGACACAGACAGCATGGGAGAAGTCTAGGACAGTGCAGTCCAGCAGCAGCACCGCGAAGCAAAACCTGCAGTCCAGCCGGAGCAACCAGACATGCAACATTGCGAAGTGGGTTCTAGCGACTATGCACCCACCACAGATACTGAAATCTGGGTAAATTGTATACGTCCGAGAACACAAACTATCAAGCAGAGCCAAAACCTACTGCATGGGTTTCTCCCCAAACTGTAGTTGGCCACATACAGTGGTGAAAACCCTAGGCTACACAACCTATCTTGTAAAGATAAGCAGCCGAAGGAGTCTCTTCATTCACAGAGATGACCTATGCCTGGTGGTCGATGAGACCGACATCGAGACGCCCAGTGCCACTTCGTCCAATCAGGATGGTCTCCACTCAAACAACAAGGCAATAGGAGCATCTGCCCCAAGCAGCGACCCAGGAGCCTCGATCCCTGAGACTGATGGGATCATCCTACCTTAGCTGTTTCCACCTGCGATGCCCGGTGTCTCGATGCTCGCAAGGGACGCAGCAGAAGCACAGGAGCACCTCGGAGAGTCGTCTCTGCAAGAGAACAACATAACAACAGCAGCCACCGCAGACCCAACCAGGCCAGCTTACAACATCATGACACCCAACATCGTGACACCCACCTATGAAGACATCGCCGATGATGAGCCACCAGGGACACCTGTGGCAGGATCTCTCCACAGGTAAGCTCTCCACCTTGCTACACCGCGATGCTTCCGAGGCGCCACTCAGCAGCTGACACCGAGTCGTGGGCAGACCGACACAGCGATGGGGGAGTGTACCAGGCCTAGAGAGCCTGACTGCATGGCATCCTCGTCCACCCTCACTCTCAACACAGACACGTTGGCTCCCTTGCACATGCAGCAATAGCAGGGAAGTATTCCACCCCTCCCTTCCACACCAAGGGGGCAAGCCACCTTCACAACCTGGCATGCATGGCCTGTGGAGAGGCTATCTCCCTCCCCATAACACCTGCCATGGCCCATCAACACCGCTGGTGTATTGACCCGGAGTCAGCACCTGTGAGCTCCACTACATACTCATCTGGCCCCTACCAGCTGTGTCTGCCAGAATCTGTGGCCACCGAACACCTGTTGCACGTGATGGCATGATGGGTCACCTTGGGGACTGTGGGGAGGAGTGGTCACCAAACGGGAGGGCGTTTATCTTGAATCATGTGTCCATGAGTGCTCTCGTGATCATGCGCACCTCTGAATTCACTTACACCACCTTGCCAACACTCGGCCGAGGCGAATACATGGCTATAAGTACAACAGAAAGTGCCAGTAAGAACGGAACACACCCGCCTAGTCATCAGGTATTACATGACTTAAGTGACCATCTTACTTTATTCACCTTAATAGGTAACTCTTGGGAGCGAATAACAAGCGGCCCAGCATGGTGTCACTCCGCATACTATAGTCATCATTCACACCATCCATTGGAGGGAATGTCGGGGCAGCTCGCGCTGCGACAGCCAGCATCTTCCTCGGTGATGTCACCTCAGCCAGCCTACTGGTCAAGGGAAAAGTGCTATAATTCCCCATACAAGCAGAAAGTGTAAACCAGAAATTCTAGTGCCACCCAACAGCAATTAATAGTTATGAGGTTTTTTCTTTGTTATTATGCAAATAGAGTGTGGCTACCTACACCATTTTTGAGGGAATAGACTCATCCAACTCTTCAGGTTGGAACACTCTGACTCGCCCACAGCAAGGTTTTGAGTAAGTGAGGTAGGTGATTTGCAAACCATTATATTATTAATTTTCATATTTATTTTTGTTAAGTGTATCTATGTCAACATATTCCTCTCTTTTCAGTAGACTGCCTAAACTGGCCTCTGTTCTTTTAATTAAATTCTTTATTCCATTGAGAAATTCAATTATGTCACATTCTTAAACATAATTAACAGTAAATTGGGGTCATGTATGTCACCAAAATGCATTCCTTTTATGTAAATGTATTGTGCATTACTTTGTTTAGACATAAGAGGGCTAACTATATTTTTCCTGTATTCTTGACACCGACTTCAGCACCCCTAGCAGAAGCCGACGTCATGATGTAAGTCTGTCTTCAGCACTCGAGACGGGTAGCAGCACTGGAATTTCGCTCAACGCATAACCCCTAGGCACCCTCAAAGTTGGCTGTAACCACATTACTACACTAGCAATGTAATGTAATGGAACCCTTTTCCTTTCTTAGCACCGAGGGGTCAACTGTCTGCCTCCTTGTGATGTAATCACAGCTTAAACCGCAACGTATAATATCTAATAATATACACGGCCTAGGCCTTTTCTACCCCATTGGCCATCGGCAGACCGAGTGCCGAGTCCACTTAAACTTTGCATGTGTTTAATAGGGGCACATGTATAACAAAGCAACAAGTAAATATCTAAATCCCACACATGAATTAAATTTGTTTTAACCCCCTCTGGGTTCGTAGGGTTCTCCACCCACTTGCAGCACAATAAAAGCGTGTGAGGCAGCTAACAACCTCACCAACATAATGGTAAAAACAAGGAAGGCATACTGTATTAGATGCATCATCTACTTCTACAAGCACCATTGATCTTCAGTGGACTCCAGGGACCCACAGGCCATCGACCGAACGACCCTAATTTAACTCATACTCTAAGTTATGGCACAGAGCAAATTCACCAGTCAACCCCCTTAATCAGAAAGGCATGGTAAGGTGGGAACTCCCATAATCACCCCCTCGCGTCAACCTTTGTTATACAAAAGTAATGAATGGCAATGGATGGCCCATGGTGGCGAGTCCATTCTCACCTCGGATTAGGATAAAACCAAAGTTAATTTAACTGATGCTGCAAATTAGCATTTTTAGGCGATGACTTTGCACTTTACACATTTTTATGTGACTTTACCAAACTCACACTACATGCACAACACACGCATGGGGATGTAAACCTGTTTTTTTAGGGTGGGGGGGACACAAAGGTTTACTGGAGTACTGCTGATGTGGTGCTGTGGCAGCTACTGAGGGAGGAGGGTGGGCTCCACATACTGTGCAGGATGCTCATGGTGGGGTGCTTGGAGTATTATAGGGATGTGCAGCTCTCCTCTGTCTGTCGCGGTCTCGTTGCTGCTGGTGCTGGCAATGGAGTGAGTCCTGCGGCTTGGCCGTACAAGGCACTGCCCTGTTCACAGAGGATGGAGTATTGCGCGACTCGTCGGTAATATTAGGACGGGTCGGTAAGCCTTGGAGAGGTACATTGATGTTATGTTAGCCTAAAATGAAAACCACTGAACCAATTTCGATCAAAAATAACTTTATTATAATCTATGCATTATACACAAACTGTACATGACCTAAAACATGATAATCTCCCCATGTTCCAACCCATTTACGAAACAAATATATTTTATTACCTAATTCTAATTTAACTTTTTAATGTGAATACATAACATGAGTTTGAGGAATATATATATAACGACAGTCTGGTTTAAAACTCTTTCATCAACTGCAAAAGTCTTCCAACATTTAACATCACATACATCTATTTGATTAATATAAGCATATGAAAGGGCTGGGCTATTATAAGCACCGCAAAAAAAAAAAAACATTTATAATAACCTACTACCAGGCATACTAGTCATACCCTGCAAACTAAATCTATACAATAAAGGAATCAAAACATAACTTACTTGACACTGAGTAACTTGCTTAACAAAATAATTGTCCTGTATAGCAATGTCAGCACAAAATCCTCCAATATTCCTCAATATATTTCTCGGATAGTATCTTCTCCTTCTGTAGTGTCCTCGTAGCATGTTGAATCACTGTTTCTGGTTGTGATGTTATACTATATGTTGGAAGACTTTTGTAGTACATGAAAGTTTTTGGAATCAGACTGAAGTTATTGCTTTTGCTCAAGCTCCTGTTATGCATGCACATAAAAAAAGTAAAATTAGAATTAGGTGACGAAATACGGTTGTTTCGTAATTTGGTTGGAACATGTGGAGATTTTCATGTTTTAGGTCACGTACAGCTTGTATACAATGCACAGATTATAATAAAGTTTGTTTGAACGAAACAGGTTTAATAGTTTTCATTTTAGGCTAACATAACCTCACCTTATTTTAAGCTGGGCAGTCGGTTGTGGATCTCCAACATGTCGTGGAGGTGTGCCCACTGCTGGCTCGCTGTTGGCCTCACTTGTTTAACTGGATGCCATGCGCCCTGAAGGCATCGCAGCATACCTAATCAAGGGATTCGTCGGCTGGATCGTGGTCCTGACAGGCGCCTCTGATGCGAGCCATGGGCAGTATGGTCTGAGAGAGGCATCGTGATGCAGGGCGTCTCGGTATGTGGCATCGCGAGACAGGGTAACACAGAGCATGGCATCGCGATGCAGGGAGTCACGGTGAGTGACATTGCGATGCAGGGTGTTACAACACTAGGCATTACCAATGCTGGTACAGCTGGCTGTGGAATATTTGTAGCAGGAGCACTGAGCATTCCTATTGACAACCTGTTGTCTGCGGGCCCCGAGGGCATCGGTATGCTGGGTGTCACAGTCAGAAGCAGGCATCAAAGGCTGCCGTCGGCTGCGGACTCTGGAACTGCATCATCTAAGTCACTTGCAAGTGGAGGTTACAGTGATTTTGGTGCGCTGGTGCTAGGCTACGCAACTGCGACGTCAACTGTTGCAGCACCTGTGTGGGCGTCGGCAATGAACAGGTCGTCCCAGTGGACAGGAACCCGACATTTTCTTCCATGTGAACAAAGTATGTGGTGTCTTGACCAGGCGGCTGATGATGGTATGCAGCCAGCCCCATTTAGGCACAAGGTCCGCTTAGAAGTTTTTCTGCAGCGGACATCTTGTGTGAGCGCATGAAAACCAGCTGGCCTGGATGTAGTGTGATAGGTGGGCGAGTGGTGGCAGGCAGCCTCTGCCCGATGTATTTCTGCTGCCTGTTGTGTGCCTGCTGTAGTGCAAGCCCCCTGCAGCGCCGGCATTCTCCGCTGCTCTCGGGGTCACAGAGCTCACATTGGGCTGGATGCGCGAACTCCTCTGGGAGAGTGAGCAGGCGACCTTGGAGCAGTTCTGTTGAGGTTTTTCGGTGGCGAAGATGGTGCGAGTGTATAAAGTTAAAAACACCGGTGGCAGGTGTTTGGCCCAGGATGCATGGTTACCACCCACATGCAATCGCAGTTGAGTTTTAATTTTCTGATTCCTGCATTCTGTTGCGTTTGTGTATGGATGATAAACAGCAGTGGTGTTGTGTAATACGCCCCATCATGTACAGCACTCGTGCAACTTACACCTGTAGACTTCACACTATTGTGTGACAACACTATGCAGAGGTATCCCCATTACGGGTAAAGTTCAGTCTCTACTGGTTTGATTAAACATTTAATGTGTGCACTGGATTCCACCGATCTTGAAAACCAGTCCATTCCCTGCGGCAGTGCGCGATTATGGTTCCATTATATCTAAGACAATGAGTTCAAATGGTTCTGTGGGTAACCATTATGTTTTCTATTGTGTGCTGTTTGTACAGCCCTTTTTAACAGTTGCATAGCCTGCACACACATGCATACTGGTAGGTATCGCGCGAAAAACCTGGCCGGTATTAGTGTCTCTGGGCATTGCATTGTGTCTGAAGTGCACCAGGGTGACCTGCTGCTTCGGTGTAGTGCACAAATATTAGCAATACTTCAAGGGTGGCACATGGCACATAGGTGGTCCAGTGCTCACTGTTGATATTAGTGTGTGGCTCGAGGTTGCCATCTATTACACACCACCATTTATTTTTTGTCACTGCGCACTCTCCTACCCACTTTAGTGATACTGGCACATCTGTTGCACTTGGATTACATGAGCATAAAGGTAGGTGAGAATGGGGTTTAGGGTAGTAGCTGTCAGCTGCGCACACATAAAGGTGTTACTGTCCATAGTAGGGTGGTCAGGTGTGAGAGGGTTTAGGATGGTGCCCACTTTCCTTGTAACACGCTTCTGTCACCCAGTGACCTTAAGTGTGCATCGGCCAGCTGTTTTTTCTGATCCTGGCACATGCGGTACTTCCAAGTCAAATGACTAGAAATAGGGCCCAGTGTGTAGGCCTGCTGCAAACTTCTTTGGTGTTGTGAAGCCAGACTAGACACCTATTATCTGTGAACAATGTAAAGCACTGATACTCACAAACTGTCTATACCTCTTAACCGGCCAAACTACAGCTAGGCACTCCTGTTCATTCATATTATAATGGAATCCTACCATGCTGAACTTGGCACTAATGTAGTCAATAGTAGTAGGGAAATGCCGAACCCAGCACGGGGAAAAAAGTCACTTAAATCGGAAGGTACCCTCCTGGGGCTCTAAATGACTTTTTGAAATTGATTTCGTCACTAAATGAAAATTGATTTCGTCACTAAATGAAAATTGATTTCGTCACTAAATGAAAAATGATTTCGTCACTAAATGATTTTGATGGAAATGCCGATCCGAGCTGCGCAAAAATAATTAGCAGCGAGAATTTTTTTTCAATTAAAGAAATGAAAACGTGTAATAACTAAAACATAACATGGATCAGTTACTAAATGCATTAAACAGCACCCGCCATTTTATGAAACTTTCCGACCTCACAATAGGGCAGTCCTACCCGATAAACCACGCTGAAATAAATGAAACCAAGTACGGTCCCAAAGTGGTAGTTACTTCAGGAAATTTTAAGGTGACCCTACCAGACAGATATGTATACATTTTCAGTACTAAACTGATAAGTGATGTCAATCGAGGAGGCACAAGTCTTGTGTATAAAGGATTGAAAAATATGGTGACACACAAAGGCATTCTATTCTGTTTGTAAAAGAGTAAATGCACGTATTCATATAATTAGACATCAGTTTATCTCTATAATGTTTTAATGATTGTGAAACCATTAAAACATAATTACCGCTCTGACTTCGTGCAACATAGTCTAATTAAAAGTTTAGATATGCACCTCCAAATTCGACATATTAAAGTAGGTGAAACACCTAATTTTTTTCTAAATCTTTCATTGCACTGTCTGTAGAAATATTATCCATCTTTATTATCTTAGAAGAAAATATTGCAAAATGTTTACGATCAAGTTAATTACTCACCAGGGACATTTTCTTTATTATTATTATGGCCTAATTTTGAAGCCAATAAAACTCCGTTTTCCGGAGAACTCCCACACCTCACTACTCGGCCGACCTTTTTTTTTTTTTTTTTTTTTTAGTGGTGAGGTGAAGGAGTTTTTTTTATTTCTAGTACCCCCTTTCAGATGGTGTGGCGCTTATCACCATCTGAGATTACCCAGCTATACATATGATACAATACTGACTACTGTAGAGAGTAATTTATGCTGGGATTTTAAGGGGTAACATATAGTTGCATCTGCTACTCCTAGATCTACTAAGAGTACGAGCATATATTTTATTAGCTCAAATTTGGAACGACTCGGTTGATAAACATACAGTGTGGATGCGGGCACCTTCACACCCACACTGAAATTCATCCACTCAGCCTGGGATTTGAACCCACGAACCTTGCGTTAAGAGTCAGACATCTTACCAATGAGCTAAACTGGCAAAATACTAGGCGAGGTTCTTCATACATTGCGAGTCCCGCCGAATGAATCATGTCCAGAGTGTATACACTGGCCTCGACTTCATCCTGGTTCACATATTACGTCACGGATCCCGAGTGCGGCAGTCGGAGATAGAGAGTCCCTCCATGTGCAGAGTGCGGATACATCGACCACATCTGGGTTCACATATTACGTCACAGATAGCGCGGCCGTTTGTAGATAGCGAGTCGGTAAGACGGAAAACCACCAAGAGAACTCGCGCGCGCTGTGTGATGAAGTCAGATACACGATTCAATTGCATTTATCAACAAGCCTGACCTATATTCTTTAGTTTTTTTAAATATGAAACTTTAATGGTTTAAATAACCATTTAACTTACTATATGAGTACTTCCAACCTAAAAATACCTTTTTCTTTAATAGAAATATAAGTATCTACGGTCTCATCTCCAAGACCACAGTTCTTTCTGATGAATCAAAATTTATTAACTTACCTTTGTCATCCTTAATTTCAACTATTATTTCCTTTACTTGAGATGTTTGCACGGGAAAAAACAAGGGATAGGCAGGCTCGTAATGTATCGTATCACCAAATCCAAATGTCGTCCTTGGTTTAAATGTAGCAATTATGCTAGTTTCTCTGTGCTTATATTCATCATGTTTTAATATAATCCCATTAGCTATATTACAGTGTATATTTATTGTTTCAAAGGGAACAAATTTTGGAATTGTATTTCCAAAATGGAACTCGTTTGATTTCAGGATTTTATTTTCTGTGAAACCCAAAAGTTCTTCTATAGAACCCCATTTTCCAAACTGTAAATCATACACACATTTTACTTTTACCCTGTTTGTTGTCTTATCCAGCTCGAGAGATATGCTATTATTTTCTCCCCCACCCATTGGAACTACTTCAAATGGGGGAATTATCTTTATAGTTTTTACAAGATCTTTTAAACTATATTTGCCAACTGGAATTTCAACTGATGTTTTCATACCAACCATGTTTTTAAAATATAGCCTATTTTTCACAGGGGTAATGTTAGGCGTTAGGTATGCAGTATAAAACTGAACTAAAGCCACTGAGTGCTCCTCTATCTCTAAAGGATAATGCAGTCTTTTCTTCAACACTGATTTGTTATCTGTTAGCTTGAATACTTTACTCATTTATTACAACAAAAAAAATCTATTACATAAATTAATAATCCAAGAAACATGAAACAGGTAGACTGGGATATTAAAATAAGAATACTAGACAAAACTGTATTGACAAAACGACATGGAGAATTAATGCCTAATAATATTAGATGTTTGATAGTGGGCTCTAGTAACTGCGGAAAAACTACACTTATGATTGATAATTTTATATATTCCCCAGGATGGTTGGACTTTGGTACTTTATATGTGTGTTCAAAAAGTCTCAACCAACCTAAATATATTGCTTTAAAGGAAGATACAGAGGTAGCAGCAAAATTAATATCTGAACCAATAGCATACTTTTTCCCTACAAATGAAGAAATGGTTACCGTGGATGAATGTTGTAATGATTCTGTTGTGGTTTTTGATGACGTCATACTTGAAAATCAGGACAAAGTAAGAGATTTCTTCACTCGCGGTAGACACCAAGATATTGATTGTTTCTGTTTAGCTCAGACATACTCAAAAGTGCCTAAACAGCTTATAAGAGACAATGCCAATTTTCTTTGCATATTCAGACAAGATGATACAAATCTGAAACATATTCATAGCGATTTCGTTGGTGGCGATATCCCATTTGAGAAATTTAGGGAGACTTGTTCAAAATGTTGGGATAAGGAATATGGTTTTGTTACAATAGACACGACTCGTAAGTTGAATAATGGTAAGTATCGTAATAAAATTAAAGACTTTTTAAATCCTTAGATTATTACCGCATTTTTCTTTGCTTTTAATGGAAAAATTTCCATTAAAAACTAACAGACTCTGCTCTTTTTTTAAATGTATTTATATACCATAACTATTTCAAAAAACACAACTGTGCCTTCAGGTACACTGAAAGCTTTTGGAATTTTAAAAAATATCTTATCATCAGGAGCGACATAGAAAGGCTTATGTATGGCAATGCTTTTTAAATTATGGTATAATTTTATAATTTCTTTATAATCCTCTGATTTTATTATCATCTCAATTACTCNAAATTATGGTATAATTTGATAATTCCTTTATAATCCTCTGGTTTCATTATTATCTCAATTACTCTTCCACTTCTCATAAAAAGGTATTGTGTTTGATTATTACCCAGGTAAAATAATTTGTCCTTTGAACTGTATTTCCCGACTAAACGAATAATTTCAATTCTGTTAGACTGATAGTACTCTAAATTGACTGCATCATTAGGAGCAATAGGATTTCTCATGTTTCTAAGCCTTTTGTTTTCAAAATCTATATTATTATCTTCTTCCAAGTAGGTAAGAAAGGCTTTATCCAAGGATCTTTTATTTCTTGTCAGTGTGGTTATAAAGTCACTGAACTGTGGGTGGGAAACAAAATCATTAGGATTGATCTTCTCAGTAGTTGTACCATTATCCCGGTGATCTTTAATTTGATCTTCAATCCAAGAGGTCATTAATGCATTTCCACATATATCCATCGTTTATTAATAATAAAATAATTTTTGGAAATTTAAAATTATGTGAAAAGTGATTTAGCACAATGACACACAAATGGCCACAAATTACTTGGTGGAAATTTTGAATTCTGCTATCGTTATAAATAATATTACCACCGAGATACGCAATCAATTCCCGGGGTGGATCTCCACCAAATGAGTCGAAAAAATATTTTTTATTGGATTCTTTCCAGTAGCATACCCAGTGTGTTCCAGAGTTTTTTGAAACATCTAGGTTAACAATCCCACATTCCTTGTCGAGTGGCGTGTTAGGTAGATTGTCAATCATAAATACACCTAGAAAATTTTTAATGTTTAACTTTTTAACCATTATATCAATATCAAAGTTACTGAGTGGAGTTACTTCTTTTTTTTTTTTGGCCTTCTTGACCCCCTTACCTTGTTTTTCCATGGCTAAATTATGTCTATTTTGTTCTTCCAATTCCTGGTCTCTCTTCTTAGCATTAATTACTGATGTAGCGATAGATGAAGCACCTCCTGCCAATGCCCCTAGAGCTCCCAATGCTGCAAAAATCAAAGGTAAAAATCCACCCTTGTGAGATGTCAAACCATTTCCAGCCTTCATTTCCTTAGACATTTTCTTAAGTTGTGGAGTTGAGATTGTGATAGTCATACTTTTGCCTTCCTTCAATTTCTTGTTTTTGCGTTCCAGTTGGTCTTTTATCAGGAAAGAATCAATATTCAAACCCTCCAGCTCCTCGCTAGAAACTTGAAATGCGATGTTTTTTACTTTCATTTATTATACCTAATATTTTTAAAATTTTATTTTAATTCCCCAGCCCAGCTTACGTTTAATATGCATCGCAGATCCAGTAACACCAGCCCGCAATCTCTCATTGAGATCAACATATGGACTTAACAATCTTTTGAATGCCTTTTTTTCTAGTTTCTTATCAGCTATGTGTCTTTCATCTAGATCTTTATGGCGATGATCAGCTATATCATGATCCATTGCAGCTTCATCTAATGGATTAACAGGTTTATCACCTCTCTCAAGTCTCTCTTTTAGTCTGGTACCTGGGCCTAGGAATTTGTAGCCTGGTGCATGCAACCCAAAAGATAGTTAATTTATTATATCATTGAGTAATCCCTTTCCATGATGCTCCGACTCCCCGAAAGAAGGGGGTATTGTGTTCAACATTCGTATCAGGTATGGTATACCTTTTGGATTATTCACAACAAAGTCACTAAACTTGCTGTTGAGCATATCCATTATTCCGACCTTCTCATTGTAATAGTTATCATTTCCAGCGTTTTCTTCGCCATAAATAACAAGAAGCCTATCAATGAGCTTCCTAACATCATCCATCCATATATATTCTTTGGGATAGCCTGTATATGTCTTTATACCTGTTCCTGTACGAGGAGAGTTGCGGTTTTTCTTTATCGTATCGTACACTGGTCTAACGATAGTTTTCCATTTATCGCCCTTGCTTGATTTTGGTGTTCCCGAGTTGGGGTCATTCTTTTGAAAAACTGCATTTGTATCTGTTAGGATATGACTATAGTTTTCATAGTCAGTTGCAGTGTAGTCACTTTCTGATACATCCTTACGAGTTAGCAGTTTCAGCAAACCATCAGTTCCAATGTATGTTCGATCTTTTACAGTAAGTCGGTCATTGTTGAATATTACTTCACTATCGCCAATATACCTTTTGCTTCCATCAGGCCTTAGTCCAAAAACATGGTCATCACAGTTATTTAAGAATTCAGTCACTTTCTCTCCAATAAATGTTGTTCTATAGTTAGTTAACGGTACAATATCGTTTTTCAAATGCTCCAACGCCTCAACGCCATCGTCATAGCGTTCAACGGCATCGTCATAGCGTTCAACGCCATCGTCATCGGTGTCTGCTTTACCAAACAGATTCCTCTCAAATGAAGTTTCCGTAGGCGTTCGTGGGTAGTCCAAATTCTTTACAGCAAATGGAACAAGTTCCTTTATTAGGTTCTTATTCTCGTTTGTTACGTGCTCAACTTTTTGTCCCAAGTCCTTTATCGCATCTATCAAAGGTTGCTCCTGTCTTTTATTTTTATCATACTCGTCTTTATGTAGTTTCCGGAAGGCCTTAAACTTTTCAATTAGTTGTTGTCTTCTCTCAATATTCATTTTAGCTTGTTCTTCGGTAATCATTTATTATATGTATATATAAAATGAATATTGATAACTTAAATGTGTACTGTCTCAAGTGTAGGAAGCATACACTAAGTGATAAGGTTTCATATGAACTTACAAAAAATGCAAGAATTAAATGTGTTTGTAGATGTTGTGGTACCAATAAGTCAATGTTCACTGGTCGGAGTATAAAAGACGATATTGCAAATGAAATTCATAAACCAATGCGAAAAAATTTCCCCAGGAGGGCTGTTCTATCTTTCGGCATCGACGATCTCTGGCAGGCTGACTTGGTTGAGATGGACTCTGGATCATTAAAAGGTATACACAGTCTTAAAAAGGGGTTTAAGTATATGGCGACCGTGATTGATGTTTTTTCCAAGTATGCATGGACAATACCTGTCAAAGATAAAACAGGTGAAAATGTTACTTTAGCATTTAAAACTATTTTGAATGGCCGCAGTCCTATGCATTTACAAACAGACGAAGGGAAAGAATTTTACAATAAATCATTTAAGACGTTAATGGTCAATAACAACATAACACACTATTCAACATACAGCGGAAAGAAAGCCAGTGTCGTAGAAAGATTTAATAGAACATTGAAGGAGAAAATGTGGAAGATATTTACTGTGCAGGGAAGCTATAAATGGGTGGATATATTGCCTAAATTAATAAGTGAATACAACAACACTGTTCACAGCACAATCAGGATGAAACCTGCCAATGTAAGCGCCAAGAATGAAAGGTCTATTCTAATCAACATGTATGGTGGAGAAAGAAAAATGGCTAAAGCATGGTTTACTATAGGAGATAAAGTCCGTATAAGTAAAAGTAAAGGCCTGTTTGAAAAGGGGTATACACCAAACTGGTCCACTGAAGTATTTAAGGTATGTGAAGTATTGTACACGCACCCCATAACATACAGAATAAAAGATTTGAAAAGTGAGTCCATCAAGGGTATATTTTACGAACCAGAGCTGCTTAAGACCCAGTATGATCAAGACTACTTAGTAGAGAAAGTTTTACAAAGGAAAGGAAATAAGCTGCTTGTTAAATGGTTGGGTTTTGATAGTAGTCATAATTCTTGGGTTGATAAGGAAAGTGTAGTTGTTTAAAAAAACTAATTTTTTTTCTATATAATAAATGAGTATACAAAAAATTGAAAGCTATGAACGTCAGTCGTTTCCACCAAACGACCAGACAAAAAACAATTTAAATGAATACAACAAGCGCATTGAGTTTGATATTCCTGTTGGCGATGCATTTACACATCCGAATGAGGCTTATGTGTACCAACAGTATAAGCTAACTAAAAGAGATACAAATGCGGGTTATGAAAAAACTTCAACTATTGACCTTTGTGAGAATTTCTTCCCATTCCAGTTCTCAAGAGTAGAGATCTCTAAGCATGGAAATATAATTGAAAGTATTGACAATCCTGGCATCACTTCGACTATGATGCATGCATTGCTTAGCTCAGAATCAGAATCATCGTACTTGCAACTAGCATAGGTAGAAAAAGGCAAATATTTTAAGGCAGAAGGATATAATGAACTTGTCTATCCATTAAGATATTTGTTTGGGTTCATGAGGGATTGTAATGAAATATTCTGGAAAGGCGGGTACAAGATTACATTCATTCGAAATTCTCATGATGATGTTTCTATTTACAGAAGGCCTAAAACACAAGCAGGAGCTGCTGATATTATTCCAGATGCTGGTAAAATTGTTATTGAGAAAATGGAAATCCTGTGGCCAATTGTTGAATACGAGCCTAATTATGGAGACGATATTAAAGCAAAACTATACAAACAACACAAAATTCCCATAGGTTTCAATTATTGGAAATGTCTTGAAAAACCTGTACCTACTGGTGCAAACTCATTCCAGTTTGATATAAAGGAT
>NQII01002114.1:352314-389087 GCA_002778355.1 Clitarchus hookeri | reverse complement strand
CATGCAAGGGGGTAACGAATAGGACCTCCTTTGTGCTACCAAAATTCCTCAGAAGAGTCACCAACTTTAAACTGACGCAAATTAAGTCATTCGCTCTTCAAACTGATGCAATTGATGTGTTATTTTCATTTTAGACAGACACCACAAACAGCAAACCCTTAATTTTTTAAGTAGTAAAACTCATTTACATTTTCAACTAACGTATATATAACAATTTTTTTAAATTTTAAATATACACCACACAAAGCATGCCAACCATACTTTAATTGTAAAAAAGTCATTCTCACTTTAAATAGAAACCTCACACAGCAAGCCAATTACACTGTAATTTTAAACATCTCATTTGCACTTTAAATTAAACTAGCATGGGGTTAGGAATCGGACCTCCCTTGTGCTAACAAATTATTGTGTACCTAAATAAACAAATCACCCACCTTTAAACTGATGCAAGGAAGAATCACCAAATTGTTAAATTGTTACTTTAATTTTAAACAAATCACCACAAACCACAAGGCATTAATTTTTATTTTATTTTTTACTAGTAAAACTTGTTTACACTTTAAAGTGATGCAAATAATTAGTCGTTTTAATTTTAACACTTTGTTTTATCTAATGATAGTTCTCGAAACGAAACCAATTGTGAGATTCCTAGCAAAGTACAAAAAAGTTGAATATATATCGGCAAGGTGGTAACGAATCTTTGTGCTACCAAATTATTGCTCAAACAGACACCCAACTTTAAACTGATGCAAATAAACAGTCATTCGCACTTTAAACTGACACAAATAACAAGTCACTTTCTTATTAAATAGACACCACAATAAGCTAGCCATTAGCACTTTCATTTTTAACTAGTATTTCTTGCGCAAACTTTTTTTTCACTCACCCTTCTCTATATCAGAAAATGAATCAAATATTTATGCTTTTTGTTTATGTTTATTTTTGTTTTACAAAGGAGCACAATTTACGTTTCTAAAAGAGAACTGCCTTCACTGCTGTTGTCTCCTTCGTGGCGAGTCCCCTCATGCATGGCGGCTGCATGGATAAGAAAGAGTGCAGTCTTTGCCCATACTGGTGGTTCTTTTTCCAAATGTATTCTGCCAAGTACCTGACCCACGACTTTTCCTATCTACCAAAACACGGAATGCTATACCTCACAGAACACCAACTCCTTCGATGTTTTGCGCGTGTACTCTTAAAGCCTCACTGGACCTCAACTTTAGTTTATTTCGATGTTAACTATTCCACTCTTTTCACTACAGACAAATTCCTTCCGGTGACTTACTTGCATGTGACGATAGCAATGCATGTCCAAAATACTGTAACCTCGCCAACAGTCTGAAATTATCGTTGTGCCCGAAACAATCCATTCACAAATACATTTGACTAAGATCGCGGCGTTCCTCTTTACCACTGGCACCGGGAAGAAATAAGTAGGGTCGCCTCTTTCTACAGCACCGAAAACCCACTGGCCGTGAACTTTTCGCCCCTTGAGTTTTTTGCGCTTACCCAACTTTGATTCATATATCTCGACTATTTTACCAGGCTCGCCGATTCGTTTCCTCTAAGTTAACACCCAGTCTATGCACACTTGGTGTCAGAAATTCGACCAGGCGACGACTGTCTTGCCTGAGCACTTAAGTTCGTTTACCATAGTCTGCTGTCGGGGACACTTGTTCAGGCACCACAATAAACACAACTCGATGATCTTGCCCGGCGAAAAATTTGAATCTCCCACGAAACTGACCTGTCTTGCCGACACTATGAAATTACATGTCGTGTCATTCTCCGTGTGCTGTCGACACCAGTAAAACAAACCTCGATTGTCCACGAGCTTTGTTTCTCCTTTTCTACATTGTTTGCACTGTATTGACTGTTTAAGGATGTCATGCTCGACAAGGAATCTGTTTACGTCCAGAATGAAATAAATCAATTTCCGAGCATTTAACATGGTGATTTTACACCCCGCACACACCATTTTATGTTTTCCAATTGAAAGCTTTTAGTTTTTTAAGAAAAAAACACCTGGATATGCTAAACGGCACAATTTACTTGAACTTGGATACGTTAAACGGAATTCGACCGGATATGCAATAGTACACTGACTTGTAAAGGAAATAATTTGAATGGATACTCGCTACCGCACTCACGGTTTTACTGGAGTTTACCATAATGGTGTATAATTTGGAACAATCACCAGTTTTATTTAGGTAATCATTATCTCTGGGAAAAATAAGCCTCTTAAAAAGTTTTTGGATGGCTCTATCGGCGAATAGTTATCTGGATGCAGTGGTCTCTTTCGGCTAACGTAGTTATCCCGCTTACACACTGGGTAGTTCAGCAGGTGGCCGTTTTATGATGAGAGTGCAAGGTCTAACAAATTTCTCCAGCCCTGCAGAGAAACTAACGAGACTACAGATCTCTTTGCAGGTAGGCTTCGTTTATCACAATTTCAACTACATAGGTGTTCAGGAAGTACTTTCCAGTTGACAATTGTAAACCCCCCTCAAAATCATATTTACGGTGTTTAGGAGATGAATAAAAATATTATACTAAATGAATTTATTGAATGGTACTGTTGATCAAAACTAATTATTCATATATATCTTCTATTTTTAGAACATTTCATGAAACATGTATAAAAATATTAACATTTACACTGGAGAGCAAAAAAACTGGTACAGGTGTGCGAATGCAACTAATAGAGGCATGGAACCAATCATAGTAACGTGATGCGGTCGGCAGCGCCTATATCAGACAACAAGCATCTCGCAATAATGATAGATCGGTTAATGCTGCTACAATGGCAGGTTAACAAGATTTCTATCAGTTTGAACGTGGTGTTATAGTCGGCACACGAGTGATGGGACATAGAATCTCCAATGTAGCGATACAATTTGGATTTTCGCGTGCGACCATTTCATTTCACGAGTGTACCGTTAATATCGGAAATCCAGTAAAACATCAAATCTTCGCCATCGCTGCGGCCAGAAAAAGATCGTGAACGAACAGGACAAACGACGACTGACGAGAATCATTTAACGTGACAGACCCTTTCTCAAATTTGTGTAGATTTCAATGCTGGGGCATCAACAAGTCCCAGTGTGCGAACAATTCAACGGACCCTCATTGATACGGGCTTTCGGAGCCAAAAGCCCACTCGTGTACCGTTGTTGTCTGCATGACACAAAGCTTTACGCCTCGCCTGGGCCCGCCAACACCGCCATTGGACTGTTGATAACTGGAAACACGTTGCCTGGTCTGACGAGTCTTGTTTCCAATTGTATAGGGCGGATGGATGTGTGCGGGCATGGAGACATCCTCATGAATCAATGGACCCTACATGTCAACAGGGGACTGTTCAAGCTAGTGGAGGCTCTGTCATGGTATGGGGTGTGTGCAGTTGGCGTGAAATGGGACCCCTGATACGACTAGATACGACTCAAACAGGTGACAGATACATAACCATCATGTCCGATCACCTGCACCCATTCTTGTCCATTGTACATTCCGACGGACGTGGACAATTCCAGCAGGACAATGCGACACACCACACGTCGAGACCTGCTACNTGTCCATTGTACATTCCGACGGACGTGGACAATTCCAGCAGGACAATGCGACACACCACACGTCGAGACCTGCTACCAAGTGCCTTCAGGAACACTCTTCTGACTTTAGACAATTCCATTAGTCACCTAAATCACAAGACATGATCATTATTGAGCATATCTGTGATGCCTTGCAACGTGCTGTTCAGAAGAGATCTCCACCACCTTGCACTCATCAGGATTTGTGGACTGCCCTGCAGAATTAATGGTGTGAATTGCCTCCTGCATACCTCCAGACATTAGTCCAGTGCATGCCACGTCATCGTGCGGCACTGCTACCAAATAAAATAATTAAAAAAAATTATAAATATATTATTTGTAATAAAGAAAAGGTAAAAAATTATGACAGAAACAACACTAGATATATCATCATTCACTGATAGAATTTATTTTAAAGGATTAAATGAAATGGCCTCTCATTTAAATTTAAACATTTTATAGAGGGAGAAAAAAAATGTTATAACAGAAATATAGTAATTGTTAAAATATTTTTATCTCAATAGAGAGGGTAATTCTGTATCACCAAAAAATGATCAAATGAGAGTTCGGGAGTTAAAATTAATTAGCTGGGACTTCAAAAGTTAAAAGGTTAATTGTTTGATAAGTGATTATTAACGTCCTTCCGGGTTATTCTGGAAGGCTTATCAGGGGCTGGCTTAATTTAAAATGGCATTCAAGAATATTGAAATACGATATTAATTATTTTTTCGAAGATATTATGAAAATCTAGAATGTGATGATAAAATATAATTTTTTTATTGGCCTATTAATAAAATTTTACAATTATTTTTAGTCTATGACATAAAACCATATTAATAAATAATAAATAATAAACCCACTAATATTGTAAATGCGAAAGCTGTGTGTGGGTGTGTGTGTGTGCATGTTTGTTACTGCTCAGTTCCAAAACATCTGAACGGATTTTGATGAAATTTGGTACGTACGTACTTTATGTCCTGAAATAGGACACAGGGTAATTTTTATCCCAGGAAAGTCTACGGTGCCTGTGGAATAACAACAAAACATAATTCTGCAACGGCTGGGAAAGTGCCCGAAATATTTTTTTCCTCGGGTGACAGAGATTATCAGGCCACCAAAAGACATCTGAATTCACTTAACGGCTACTATCAATCGATAACAACCGGTACCGAATATTTAACGTGCCCTCCGTAGCCCGGAAGCGCTCAGATGTTATGCCAATAAACGATGGTGTCCCATCCAAATGTGTGCCGCTGGGAACGTTGCTTAAATCTGTTTTTCGATTAAGATCCCTCAGCAAAACGCAAATAGTGGTACTTAGGTAAACTTATTTCTAAAGCTACAAATTGATGAAACCCACGTTTTGATTTTCATACATCGAAAGCGGAAATGTGATAACTACGCGATAGTTGCACAGATACACTCCAAAAACAATACCCTACTTCTTGGCTATCGGATAAAAAATATTTCCTTAATTTGGGTTGCCGTAATCAGTTAAAAACCTAGACCAACATAGTATAATTTTATAATTATGTTTTATAATAAATTATTTGTCTTTTCCCAATTTATTTGTTAGTATATCACAGTAAAATTTAGTAGTACCCGTGCGAAGCTGGGCTGGTTCGCTAGTTATTCAATAATACACATTGACAATGTTTATGATGAAGATTCAAGTTTTTATATAAATATTTCTTTTTCAATGATTATGTTAATTTAAATGAATATTCAATATTTTATCAAGTATCAAATTTTAATGAAGATTCAAGTTTTTATATAGATTTGAGCTTAGATGACGATATAAGTTCTGAAGTTCTAATAAATATTCGAGTTTTCATAAAATATGTTTTATCTTATTTACAATTAAATAACTAACCTGACAGTTATATTTAAATATTTCTAAAACTTCAATAAACATTTTGATAGCATGTTAAATATGTATTATTGTTAATTGTTTAATATTTTATGTATATATAATTCAATTATGAATTCAGATTTCTCGTAAGTATTTCTTTTCGATAATACCAATTTAAACTTATATAATTCAACATAACAATCAAAATGAGAATTTTTGACAGCCCTGCTTAAGATCTACTTGTATGCACATTGTGTATTCTTCCACCATATTTACAATTAACGTTACCGTGTGTCTGATCACTTTATACGTTCGTTGGTCAAGGGCAACTGTAAGTTATTTTATAAAAGAAAATTTTTTAGAAATATTCGTATTCTTACACAGACGTGCTTTAAAACACAAAACGTTAAATAAAAATAAAACATTTCAGTATTCACGAATGCTTACCTAACATTTGTTATTTAACGTTTACATAGGGAACTACTTTCGTTCCGTCGTGTCCAACTTTACTGGACGCGTGACAGTGTGCCCGCTAAGAGATACGCAGGTAGATACAGTGACATTTATTAAAGGTTAATTTTAAAAGGGCTCAATTTTCCGTAAACCGCCATTCCATAAAAAATTAATACTTCTAATCAAATCGCTTGCTAGCTCCTATTCATAGAATTAAAAATATGTTTGTTAAAATCTGTATTTGTCATTGTATTGAACTGATAATGTTACGCAATTTGTTCTTTGACGCGCACGTTTGTGCTGTTCTTACAGCTGTAGTTAGTGTTCCACTTATCGTATTTGCCTTTTGAGATTTAAATTAAAGTAAAAAGAATGCAAATATTTCAATGTCACTAGAGAATTGGTAGAGTGTTCGCCCACTGTCTTGTAGCTATACCCAAAAATTTATTCTGCCCCTTTTTACATAGTTATCAATGCTAACTGTTTCAAAGTCCTGAGCTTACATAATAACTGCGACTATGTGTGCTTCCAGATGCTAAATTAAACTGGCAAATATTCTTTCGTATCGTCCTGTTCACGCGGAAAGGCACCGCCACTAAGATGCCATTAGTCCACGCCTATCGGGTTCCCGCGGTTCACCGTGTCGGTCACCCTTCAGCTCGCTCCAGCTAACAACACAAGGGAACCCGAAACAACCAATCGTGTGTGACTGTATATAAGCGAATCTCTCTCTTGCGATTCCACACGAACAGTTTATTCGATTTTCAGGAAACTTGCATAGTTTTACTTTGACGTATAATGGTCGTACTACATAAAATTACATACTCCTCACATAAGATTAGGTAAAAATTTATTTTTAATTATATCAGAACGAAGTCTTCCTCTCAAGATTACTGGAGGATTGTCTTGTTCGTTCCTTCACCTTATAGCTAAAAAGCTTTCCCTTGGCTTGTACCGTGAGGAAGGGTTTGCCTTCCCCCCTCCTAGTTCCGCGTGAAGTCATTATATTAGTCGTGGTTCAACTCTTTTGACTTATCCCTACTTGAAATTGCCACATAAAAAATTTATTTACATGTGATCACTTAAATAACCTTATATCTTCTCCTAACAAGTGGATTACATACAAATTCGAATCACAATCCTACTACTATTAGAACACTAGCTGCAATTATGTTCCCATTTATAAAATATTGCAATTTGTGTGTACATCTCACAAATTGCTTGTTACATCATTTAAATTAAAAATCTTTAAAAAATGTTTTTATTAAAATAAATAATTTGTGAGTTTATGTACTTTTTATGAAGCTATAAAAAACAATTTATTTATTTATTAAATTTACTATTTATTAAAAAAATTACCCTCTTCAAATTTTTTTTAAATTTTACTTAAATTTTTTCGCTTATTAAAATAATGTTACGAATAATTTTTGCTGGCACATTGTTATACTATCCATTATCTGTAGAAATATTTAAATCAACTATTTCAGAAACCGGACTTCTCCCCTATTTTGTTGTTTTGAGTTANATCCATTATCTGTAGAAATATTTAAATCAACTATTTCAGAAACCGGACTTCTCCCCTATTTTGTTGTTTTGAGTTAAGTGTACATAAGCTATCTTGAAAGGCAGAGCTATTTTTTTAGACAGAGGCCGTACAATTACAACCTCTCGAAGTCCACCGTATTGTGGTACAGGATTTACTATTTCTTGCAGAAACCGAAACTCTCTGGGAGATGGCGAAATCTCGCATCTCGTCTCGTGTTTGCTAATGTGACAGCGATTGTCAGCTGTTACTGCGGGCTTCAAGTTGGAGTCCAGTGAGGTGAGTGATTCTGTTGAAGGAAGAAATAAACGAAAAAACTGTGTAAAATGAGTGGAATATACGTGGGACGTAATTAAAAGAGGCAGAACCAAGGTTTTAGAATATGATAACTATTCAAGAAAACCTGTGAGATCCAAGACGATTGGAAAAAGTTGTGGGTGTCATAGAAAATGTTTCCTCCTGGAGTTCAGGAGAATTTTTTTTCTAAGTTTTATGACATCTATAGTAAAAACAGTTAAGATGTCTACTTGCAGTCACTAAAGGAAATTGGATAAGTTAAACGAAGAATGTCCTTAAAGGGTCCTGATAATAAAACATGGTAACCTCGATGCCAGAAATTTAAGTATTCTGTAAATTGCAGCAGCGGACATATACAAGTTTGCAAAAAGCATTTTTGAGTACGCGCAGTATTTCAAAGCATAGAANTGTAAATTGCAGCAGCGGACATATACAAGTTTGCAAAAAGCATTTTTGAGTACGCGCAGTATTTCAAAGCATAGAAATGCTAGTCAAAGATCACTACGTGCCACAGGGAAGAGTCCTAATATCATGCGAGGGAAACAAAGGTCAGGAAATGTAATTTCTGGTGTTAATTGTGCTATGGAGGAGAACCACATCCAATAGTGCTCCACAAAAAAAGGACACTATGCAAAAAGAAATGTGGAATTCTTTAATGCCAAACTCAATGTCCACCTAATCCATGAACACTTCTAAAAGAAACATCCAAATGTTGAAGAGATGTACAGTTTCTAAGTATTCCATGAAAGGTTCAATTTGTCATTTAGACAACCACAAGTTGACACATGCTGTATGTGTGAATAACTCACTGTAAAACTAAAATCAAAGTCTCTAAATGATATAGCAAAACGTGTCGATGCAACAGAGATAATAACTCACAAAACGAAGAAGCTCAAAATTTCATAAGGTTATCAAAACTATTCGTGCAAAATGTCTATCAAATGATGAAGTTATTGTAATTTCAATGGATTTCTTGAAAAACCTCGAACTTCCAGAAATCCCTGTTTATCAAGTATTCTACGTGAGTCAATTGAATGTTTGTGTGTTCAAAATTCATAATGAAAATATAATATGCTAAATTTTACATGTATAATGAGGGTATAAAGAGTGGTAATTAAATTTGTTCCTTTATTCTAGACTATACAGGTTGATTCTAAAATCATAGGACTATCATTGAGGGGTGGTATAGCTCACTAAAACCAACAATTATTGTACAGGAATATATGGGCAGAAGTGACGCGTTGAGGCACAAACAAAAAAATTACACATGAAATCCAACATATTGTTTATTTTCAACGTCGCCGCTAAATGCCTTTTTACAGCAATGTTTATAATAATTGCTCAGAATTTATACCACCGACAGTAATGCAAGCTTGGTAGCGTCGTTGGAGTGATTAACGAACCGATTCAAATACGCCGGGTATTTCACGTACGCGTGCAGCCACACAGGATAGTCAAGTGACGAGGTCTTCAATGGAATCAACTGGAGTCTCGTAAATGAGGGCATTCAAATGCCCCCATAGGAACACATCGAGACTCGATAAATCTGGCGATCGTGGTGGTCATCGGACTGGCACACCACGCCCTCAACATCTCAACCCGTCACTTCCGCCCATATATTCCTATACAATAATTGTTTGTTTTAATGAGCTCTACCACCCCTCAATGTTTGTCCCATGATTTTAAAATCATCCTGTATACAATCCGATATTTCTCCTGAAGTCAAACATCTTCACCCGTTTACTGATGGATGTTATGGAAAAAACCAAAACAATACAGTTATCAGATTTGTATTATATTTAGTCTCTTTTCGTAAATTTAAGTCAAACGCCTATTACTTCCATATGAGGAGTCACTCTTTGTTACTTAATGACCACAATTGTGGATTGGTAAAGTGAAATATTATAAAGATTGATGCCATATATTGTATGAAATTGAATGTTAAATGCATTATTCAGTCAAGCAGAGCAGGCAAGTTTCAAGTGAAGTAAGTAAAAACAGATAACATTCTTGACTTTGATAGTTGGTGGCAAAAATTTTACAAAAGAAATTGTCTCTCATTGCAGTCACAAAGACGCAGTATTCCACGTGACCAGAATGTTGCATTTTCTGCATCAACACCTATGGAGTTTACATACAGATAAGAGAACAGCAGTCAAGTGATTGCAAACAACTACACAGATTAACTTATTCATAACACCTTCGTGTTGAAATCCTCACCACCGATATCTCTACCAGATATGAAAGCTTATCCCGAGGAGAAAGTTCCAATAAATGTAGAAAAACTCAGTTACATAAAGCGGCTGCTTGATTAAATTTCAGAGTAACACAAATACTTTTATAATAAACTTTAAAACAGGTCAATGGGGGAAGCAGGGGAGTAGTAAATATTGATGACGAATACAAAACGATAAACCAAAATCTGTTTCAGATCTCAACCATTTTTTACGAAATTCATGTTAAAGGTTCTCTAGTATGCTTCAATATTACATCATGGAACAGTTTTCATTTTCCATATAAAAATAATTAAATATAGAAGCATGAACATACTGCTCATTGCTGCTTTTTTCCATTGATTTGAAGTCCATCTAAAATAAAATCAGACATATCATAATGAATATTATTAAACTGTTCTTTTGCATTTATCTAAAGTCTTATATTTTTGCCATTTGAAACATTTTTTATTTTAAAAATTCCCAATACTTAAATTTAATAGGAACATTTGGTTTTTTAATAATTTGAATAATTTATATTATCTGATCGAAATTCAACAAGAGGTCACAAAAATCACTAATTCTTTAATAAAAATCTTAACTGGCTCAGCAGCTGATTTTGCATTTATTTTAAGTATAACATATTCTTTTGTTGGATAAAACACTTATTACCCTATTCTCCTCTTTAAAAAGTGACTTAATAACCCTCTTTCTAAAAATTTCAGAACATTCTTTTATAAAACGGAATTACTATCTTATAAGATAAAGAATTACATTTGCTTTAGTACTACCATATAATTTAACCACATAGGTATTTTCATTTTTATTTTGTTTAATTATTATTTTTATTTTGATCCATTGATATTAACTCCTACCATGTTTAATAAATTTTCTTCAACAGAATTTCTCATTAATGTATTAATAATAGTTGAAGTTATTCTTGTGTATTCAACAACTTTAATAATGTTTCCATGTTTACAAATTAAAATTTTAGAAGATTGAAAAATGAAAAATAAAATATGCAATCTATATTTTCATCAGCATAATGTTGACCTGCGTCACTTTCAGCTATTTTATATTGTTCATAAACACAAGCATCATTTCAAAACGAAAAACTATATCAGATAAGAATTTCGAATTCAACCTTAGAATTATAAAAATTAATTTCGTTCAGTTTGTCAAGAAGGTGGAAAATATTGTCTACAATAACTTCAATTTTATAGAATACAATATATTATAAATAAATGTATAAATAATAAACAAAACTGAAAAAGGTTTTTAATATTTTTTATATTTTCTGTGACATAATTTAGAATCTTTTGGAAACTTGAAATAAATTAATTACTAAAATACAAGTAAAAAATTTTACCTATGCATATATTAATAGGTAAATATCGACAATATAAAAAAACCACACTGATTACAAAAATTAAAAAAATATATATTATCCTTCAATGAATGTATTAAAAATAAAAGGTAAAAAAATTTCCATTATTTTCCAACACCAAATCAGATATATTTTGGAAGAGAATTATTTCCATATTATATTTCTGATGATTCAGAATATAAGAACATATTTAATGAGAAATTATAATAAACAGAAGAACTAATGGTGCATGCTGGAATTAAACCTTTAAAATCACGTCAGACCACTAATATTAAAGAAGTATTGACATATTATTTAAGTAACAGAAATTATGACATATTTGGCTTAAGAACAGAAGGAAATAAAAATAAATTGTGTTGGCTTTGTTGAATTTAATAAAGTGATATTACAAAAAATATAAACAGAAAGGAAGAGATGGGTTTTTTAATTGCTTACTTAGAGAGATATTGATGAAGATAAAGACGAAAATGGTGATCATCATAATTATGCTGATTTTTTTTAAATAAATTATATTCGTAAAAATTATAATACAAATTTTAGAGATTATAAATACCCAAATTCATCAACATGTGAACAAAATATGACTATAATTATAAACTATGGACTGAAAAATCTTTGTATCCAAATTTCATGATCAGAACAATATTCCCTACAAAAAATATATTCTCAACGAACACCAAAAAATCGTGTAGAAATAAAAAAAATTTAGAATTTTGCGAAAATAATTTATTAGGGTAGATGGCGTGAGAAAATTAATTAACATATTTGTAGTTGTCATGGTGAAGAGGATGGTATAAAATATAATATTATAAATTGAGAGTTACTGCAACAAATACAATGAACAATACATTTTCTGATTTTTATGTTAATAACTTTTAAGAAATTTCTGTTTTAATTCGAGGTTTAAATGCTATTTCTTATAATATTTACACAAAGGTGACAAAGNAATACATTTTCTGATTTTTATGTTAATAACTTTTAAGAAATTTCTGTTTTAATTCGAGGTTTAAATGCTATTTCTTATTATATTTACACAAAGGTGACAAAGGCCATGGGATAGCAATATGCAAATATACAGATGGCAGTAGTATCGCGTACAAAATGTATAAATGGGCAGTGCATTAGTTGGGCTTTCATTTGTAGTCAAGTGATTCATGTGAAATGGTTTCTGATGTTATTGTGGCCGAACGACGGGAATTAACCGACTTTGAAGGCGGAATGGTAGTTGCAGCTAGACGCATGGGACATTCCATTTNGTGGCCGAACGACGGGAATTAACCGACTTTGAAGGCGGAATGGTAGTTGCAGCTAGACGCATGGGACATTCCATTTTGGAAATGGTTAGGGAATTCAACATTCCGAGATCCACAGTGTCAAGAGTGTGCCGAGAATACCTCATTTCAGGCATAACCTCCCATCATGGACAACGCAGTGGCTGACCGCCTGCACTTAATGACCGAGACCAACGACGTGTGTGCAGAATGTTCAGTGTTCACAGACAAGCATCACTGCGTTAAATAACCGCAGGAAACAATGTGGGACTTACGATGGACGTGTCCGTTAGGACAGTGCGGCGAACTTTGGCAACAAGGAACTGTGCAAGCTGGTGTTGGCTCCATAATGGTGTGGGCTGTTTTTGCATGGAATGGACTTGGTCCTCTGGTCCAACTGAACCCATCATTGACTGGAAAGGGTTATGTTCAGCTACTTGGAGACCACTTGNGGAAAGGGTTATGTTCAGCTACTTGGAGACCACTTGCAGCCATTCATGGACTTCATGTACCCAAAAAACTATGGACTTTTTATGGATAACAATGCGCCATGTCACCGGGCCACAACTGTTCCCGATTGGTTTGAAGAACATTCTGGACAATTCCAGCAAATGANGCACCCATTCATGGACTTCATGTACCCAAAAAACGATGGAATTTTTATTGAAAACAATGCGCCATGTCACCGGGCCACAACTGTTCCCGATTGGTTTGAAGAACATTCTGGACAATTCCAGCAAATGATTTGGCCACCACGATCGCCCGACATGAATTCCATCGAACGTTTATGGGACATAATCGAGAAGTCAGTTCATGCACAAACTCCTGCACCGGCAACATTTGCGCTATTATAGACGTCTATAGAGGCAGCATGGCTCAATATTTCTGCCGGGGACTTCCAACGACTTGTTGAGTCCATGCCACGTCGAGTTGCTGCACTTCGCCGGGCAAAAGGAGGCTCGACACGATATTAGGAGGTATCCCATGACATTTGTTGCCTCAGTGTATAATGCTGAGCATCATAGCAAAGAAATTATAAACTGTGGGCGAAATAATTAAAATTTCCCAGAAATGCATCTTCCTGGATATAATTATTTCGGACCATTCTCAAAAAAATTAATGAACGATTAGCTTACAATGGGAAGGGAATTAAAAAATTTTAAATATCATGCTATTGCTTTCATATAATATAAGACTGATTTAGAATCAAGACATGAAACTGCTAAAATTCTTCGAAAATAAGCAAAAGAATAATGACATATAAAGATACTTCAATTGATGAACCACATGTTTATTAGCTGCTCCTGGACCAATGTTTATGAAATGAAATTTTGATTTGGAAAAAAATAATGGGGAGGAAATAATCTCAATTAACCACATTAATATATTTTTTTAAAGGTTTTAGTTTTTTAATTTAAAAAAATTTAAAATACAACTTACGATATACTAATCAATAAACCTAGAGTTGTAGAAATTGATAAAAATTTAAGTAAAAAATTTAATTCAAAGAATAAATAAAAAAATTCGAATTCCAAGGTTTATAATAACTAGATATTTAGCAATAGTAAAAAAATATATTAAATGTAAAACCTGGCAGTGGTTTCAAAATAGGGAATTTTTACCATTTTTTTTTCCAATTTTGCGAATGCTCGGATTTTTAGCTATATAAAATTAAGTTGAAGATGAAAGAAAAAATTGAGAAGAATTCAAAACAAATATATAGCTATGGAAAACAAAATGGACACCAGAATAAAAAAACTAGAAAGACCACCAAATAAGAATCAATAAAACGGCTAAAGCATCTTCAGCAGATGCTTTACTAATATTAATAATAAAAATAATGTTGAAAACATTAAAAAAACATTTTATACATATATTTTATTAACTAATTACGAATTAAAATTATTATAAATATTGCATGCTATAAATAATATTAGATAGGTCTTATAATCTTGAGAGACACAATATTTGTGATTTTAAAAGAGTAATAATATTAATATTTTTATTTGCTTGTAGTATATATTGCTACATAATTATTGCATTATATATATTAAGGAATCAAATTAACTTTATTGATGTCAGAATAAAAAATTTAGATCCTGTTATCTGTGGTCATTTCGTTTATTAGAAAAAAAAATTTTTTTTGGATACAGTTATTTAATACAATTTTCACATTATTACATAACATTTACTCGGATAGCCATCAAAGTCAACGACGCTATTTACATAATTTTAACTATCTTAAAATAAAAAAGGTATTCCAAAGATAGATTTTAATAAACACATTACAACTAAATAAAAATAACATCATCGAAAAACAACTGAAAATGTACCACAAAAAAAAAAAGAATGAATTATTGAAAAAGTCTACAAATTAAATCATATAATGCCATACATTTAGTTCATTCAAATATTCTAAAAATAACCATTATAATTATTTTAAAAAATATGCACTTTTAAAATCTGAATAAGGTAATTATGTAATAATATAAAATTTATATTTAATATTTTTCCAAATGTACTGAGTAATTATACTTAAACTGAAAAGTTTTACAAATTTGTAAATATGTTTTATTGAAATCTGAGTTAAGTGGATATATAAATACAAAAATTCGATGGCTTTAGTGAAAGAACAAAGAGAAATAATTTAAAAAATTTTAATGTCATTATTCATAATTACATGGATTAAAAGAAAAACAATATCATTTTACAGTAACATCTAGCTTGATAATTATGAATTGAAAATTGAGGTAAGTAATTATATTAAAAAAGCAAATTTTAATCAGTGCAAACACTTTTTTTCGAAGCAAATAAAATTATTATTATAATAAAAATTTTAAATTTAAATCAGTTAAAAAAATTAAATGAAAACATTCCAGAAAAAAAAATTATAGAACTTATTTAAAAAAAAATTTACGATAAATATTCGAATTTTATGAAAACATAAAAAGTATTTATTTAGAATATGAATTAAATGAATTTGTTTAAAATTTGTCTTTTAATAATTTTAAAATGATGATTTAATTACTGTTAGAAAAATTAATTAGGTTATTATATTCAATGTTATATGTTCTATGATTTCGATGAACGATATATGAATTTGTCATAATAAAATAAAATTAAAATTTATTCCTACTAAAATAATGCTATAATATATTTATTTAATGAGAATTTCGAATAATATTTTGCTTTGATTGCTACAATAAATAATAAATATACAAAAATTATTAAAGTTATTGAAGAAACCGAAAATATGCATGGGGATTTCTGTAACTTTGCTTTGTAGTTATTAAAACACTTGCACTTACTTATAGAGAAAATGTATTAGAACATGAAATCATATCGATTCTATTTTATGTGAAAGATGCTGTTTTAAACTCTGAATTAAGAATTTATTTGAAATAATCGGAATTTTGTGATCAACTAGATCTTGAAAAAATAAAAACACAATTTACCAAATTACACTATGCTATTAAAAACCGAAACCATGAATTATTTAACTAAAATTTATTGTATTGTATTATATAATACTAATGGAATCACATTTTTTAAGTAAATTTATACTTAAATATGAAGATAAATTATTATATACTTTTATTGCATTTGCTTCAATTCTTGCAGTTAATTTAAATGTATTCAATAAAACTAAATTTTAAAAAATATCATTTCAAGTTTTTAAAGAAATAAAAAAAATATTAATACAAATGGAGATGTCGAAGCCCCTTCTGCTTCAGCTGTCTAGTACTTGGGGTTTTAAGAGTAAAAAAGTAATTAATAAATGGTATAAAATCAAAAACACTAAAAATAATATAGTTGTTAAAAAATGTTGTCCATTCTCAAAGCCATACTAATTAATAAATAAATAAACCAATTAAAAACATATCTTAGATTAAATGCTATTTTTAATAGCACTGATCATTTATGGCAAGCTGGTAAAACTGAAATGAATCCTGGAAATTTAAAAGATATCTCAAAAACAAATAAGGGATATCATATTATTTAAACGTTTATTGATTTTTTTTTCGTCAAATTTTGGTTTTTATATTCCATTTGAAAAAAAAAACCTGGCGAAAAAATTACAAAAGTTTTTGTATTAATTTGCATAAGGCACAAACAAAATAATTTTATTCAAATACGGTAAAAAATTTAAGAATTTAAAAAATGTTACTAAATTAAATTTTATTAAATTGTTTTGACCTTTAAATAAGTTTTCTGAAAGATTTAGCAAACTTTATAAATAAAATAAAAAAAAAAATTGAATAGAAATTTAAACTGAGTTGAGATTTGAGATAATTTAATGAAATAATACAACAAAATATAGAACTATTACCATAAAACCTATAAAAGATAATAATAAAAAAAATTACCATAATCAGTGGTGACTGAAAAGTTGAGGTGATTTTGTGACACAAAGAATCACATTTAAATATCTCCCTATTTCAGTGGGTTGTTTCAGATATTCAGTAGTGCCAATTGAAACACTGGACAATACAAAAAGCTTCTTTGAAATTGAAGGAAATATAAATAACAGTAAATAATGGTGTGTCACAAAGTCGCCCCATTGCCAATGTCTACCTACCCCACTTAGAGTACTATTAAAATAAGTTTATAAAATCGAATTAGAAATTGTAATCACTATGTGTAAATGTGGTGATATAGATGGAAATAGTAAATTGAAAAAAAAATTTCATGGATTCACAGCGAGTTAGACAACAGAATTATTTAAAATTGATGAAGTTTTATATCATGAGATATTGACTTATCTCAAAAGACACAAATAATAAAAAAATTGAAATTATTTTCTTTAATTGCAAATTATGATAACTATTTTCCGAATATATATTTAGTTAAAGATATTTTAATAACAGAACTTAATAATTATTATAAAATACTTATGTTTTAATAATTATTAGAACTTATGGATTAATAAAAATAATGCAGTTTTATAGCAAAGGCTTTAAATAAAATTATTATGAAATTAAAAATAAACACAACATATAATCATAATTATAAACAGAAACACAAAGCAAAATACAAATATTTCATGTATTTATAAAGTTTTTTTTGTTTACTGTAATTTCTTTATTAATAATGCGAGATATATGTATAGTTATAAAATATTATCTAAATATCAACACTTTGAATATGTCTCTTTGATTTTAATATAAGACATATTGCCTCCAAGAAAATCATTGTAAATATGTTGTAAATGAGTATTATCTTGTATAAAAATTAATTATAAAAATTGTACAATGTCTTACTAATTGTTTTGGAACTTTGGAATAGCTACAGCCAAATAAAAACCTCGGCATGTTTATTTCTACCTCTAGCAAAATACTCTGAAATTATTTATTGTTGCATCATCAAAAATAAATAATGAATTATTTTCACATTTATGTTACAAAATCATTATATCAAAATTCTTAAAAAAAAAAAATATTTTTTCCCTTTAATTTATTTTCGATAGTTAAAACAAATGTTTCACTTAAAAAACATATTTTGGTTAATTGATACTTTTTTTAAATATGTTTAAATTAATAATTATGTAATTATGTATTATGAATGAAAAAAAAATTACATTAATTATTACACATGTGCTTGGACCAAATATTATTTCTCTATCATCATCAAGCAAACGTTCACCTTTCTTTTTTATTGGCTCGCCTTAGTCAATAAAAATACTGGTATGCCAAAGATTTGCATTATTGAAATATATGTTTATAATGGAACTTTGGCAGCTAAAGCAGTCTATTAATAAAGCTTTCAAGATAACAGGAGCTGATTCTATTTAAAAAAAAGAAGCTTCATTATGACATTTATCATGACTCGCATTAATTACATTTCATAAGATAAAATTATGACAAAATATAAATAATAATATAATCAAAGTTGGTAATCTACAAAATAAGGAAATGTTATTCCAAGATAACAACATGGTGTTGAAACATCAAAATAAATTTAATTTATATGAACCATTCAAATATAATAAAATTGTTATTTAAACAAATGCGATCACAAATAAAATAAGTATTCAGAGCAAATATTATAATCAATTTAATGATAGACTATCAGATATTTTAGGATTCGCAATAAATAAAATCTTATAATTTATAATAAAGTTCTGTGCAGCCCGGATCTCCTTTTTGGAAATGAGGCGCAGCTAATACCAGCTTCTGCTGCCATAAAGCAAATAAGAATTTCTTTTAAATGTTTGTATACAAATACGGTCAATAACATAATTTTTATAACATTAAGATATTATATTTAAAATTATGAAAACCAATTCTTTTATTGATAAAAAATAATTTGCGGGGTTATTTTTTAAATTTATCTCAGAGTAGATAAAAATAATTTATAATCAGACAAATTTTAATAATTTAAGATAGTTGTTTTCGATTTAGATTGTTGTGATGCTTGGGATTATGGAATAAAATTGGTGGTGCTAGATAATGATTATGTTTCTTTTTACTATTATCAAAGATTAAAATATTTTATTGGCAGTTTATTTTTGGTAAAAAAAAAACACTATTTAGATGATATTTTTTATTTGGTTTGACAGCTTTTCCTGTTGAGACTCTGCGGTATTCATTTATCTATCCATTCGATTCTCTTAAAACTTTTATTTAATTATTTGTTTAACATCTTTATGATTTAAAGCTATTTTAATCATTTTAAATGTAGAAAACTCATGTTTGTAAGATCTTAATAAATTGGTATTCTAAGTATTTTCTTTTCTTCGAGGAGACTGATTTTATATTCACTCAATTTTATTTCCTTTTAAACAACTAATATTTTAATTTCTTTTTATTGTTTACTTTCTGCTTGTGCAGCTAAGGCTGTTTCATCTGCCGCTTTAACTTTAAAAACATATTTTTTTGCTCCTTATAATATAAATTTAATAATTATTTAGNTGCTGTTTCATCTGCCGCTTTAACTTTAAAAACATATTTTTTTGCTCCTTATAATATAAATTTAATAATTATTTAGAATTGCGTTCATCTTTAATCTTTTATATCACTTTTATATTAATTTGTGGTACATTATAGATATTATGGGTTTTATATTCAGTAGTATCAAATACACCCATTATTTCTTTCATATCAGAATAAAATCTTCCATTTTTATGTTATATATTAGAGAATCAGTATGTTAATTGCATAGTAACATATTTCCTTTACATCGAATTTCATAATTTTATAATAAAAANATATTAGAGAATCAGTATGTTAATTGCATAGTAACATATTTCCTTTACATCGAATTTCATAATTTTATAATAAAAAATATGCACTAATTATTTTGAAATATCTGAATTTGGTAATGAATCGTAAATAGTTTTATAAGAAATTAAGTTTNAAAAATATGCACTAATTATTTTGAAATATCTGAATTTGGTAATGAATCGTAAATAGTTTTATAAGAAATTAAGTTTGTTTTATTCATACTAATAGATACTAAATTTCCACTAAAAATAGTGGCTCTATCAAAATAGTGTTTACAAGTTATTTTAGCATTATTAATTAATTAAATTTTATATTTATTTTATTTGGATTTTATGTTGTTTTCCATGAACTGAGTTNTTTATTTGGATTTTATGTTGTTTTCCATGAACTGAGTTATTCATCAATGTATACAAATCTTCTTCAAAATTGGTTGTTGTTTCTGTTGTCATTTGTAAATTATGATAAATATGTATTTATCAAGCCAAATTATTGGTTTGAATTTTACAATTTTGTGAAAAATTTTTATTATCGAAATATTTTCTAATATAACTTTATCTTTAACATATCCTTTTTTCTTCTTAATTTATAATTTTTTTTCGACTGAAACTAGAGTATAATTTTGGTTATTGTTATATAAATTTTTAATATATTCTAAATTATCTTCTAAAATATAACCTCCTTCTGAATTNTATTCATCAATGTATACAAATCTTCTTCAAAATTGTTTGTTGTTTCTGTTGTCATTTGTAAATTATGATAAATATGCATTTATCAAGCCAAATTATTGGTTCGAATTTTACAATTTTGTGAAAAATTTTTATTATCGAAATATTTTCTAATATAACTTTATCTTTAACATATCCTTTTTTCTTCTTAATTTATAATTTTTTTTCGACTGGAACTAGAGGATAATTTTGGTTATTGTTATATAAATTTTTAATATATTCTAAATTATCTTCTAAAATATAACCTCCTTCTGAATTGTTGGGAGTATTTTAGTGTATTTATTTTATTAAATGCGAAAAAGAAGAAAATGTTTAGATGTTTTGAATATAAGTTAACCTAATAAATATTTAGATATAACATCGTACATCACATTCTATATAAAAAGGGAAGAGAATCATTAGCAGATCAAGAACACACTATTTCGAGATCGAAGAGTTCGGCAAAGTACCAAAGAACACGCTCGGGTTTTTTCGCACATGGCCAGAACCTTGCTTTCCAGTAGCAGGGGGAGAAGGTTCTGCACTCCCACACTATCTTTCGTGAGCGCCACAAACGTCCATTAGGAAGCAAACCACGCCCAAAACGACTATAACACTGATGAAAGGATAACCTTATGCGAAATATCAAAGTGCAACACCGGCCCGGCTTCGCACGGGTACAATTGAGTTTTACAGTGATACACTAATAAATAAATTATAAATTGGGAAAAGACAATTAATTTATGTGAAAACAGAATAATACAATTAAACTACATGTTGGCCTACATTTTTAACTGATTGCGGCCACCCAAAAGGAAGGANGTGAAAACAGAATAATACAATTAAACTACATGTTGGCCTACATTTTTAACTGATTGCGGCCACCCAAAAGGAAGGAAATATTTTTTTACCCGATAGCCAAGAAGTAGGGTTTGTTTTTGGAGTTAATCTGTGCAACTATCGCGTAGTTACCACATTTCCGCTTACGATGTATAAAAATCAAAACGTGAGTTTGATCTTGTTGTAGCTTTAGAAACAAGAGTACCTAGGTACTACCTTTTGCGGTTGGCTGAGGGATCTTCAGCGATCACCAACGTTAAGCTACGTTCCCAGCGGAACACATTTGGATGGGTGACCGTATAGTGGCATAACTTCTGAGCGCTTCCGGACTTCGGAGAGCACGTTAAATATTCTGTCCCGGTTGTTATCGATTTATAGCAGTCATTAAGCCATTTGAGAGGTCCTTGGGCGGCCTGATAAACTCTGTCACCGGAGGAAAAAAAATATTTCGGTCACATTCCCAGCCGTTGCATAATTATGTTCTGTTGTTATTCCACAGGAACCGTACAATTTTCCCAGATAAAAAGTAACATATGTCCTATTCCAGGACCTAAAGTACCTACATACCAAATTTAATGAAAATCTGTTAAGCTGTTATGGAACTGAGTGTTAAACACACACACACCCTTACACACAAACATTTGCATTTATATTATTAGAAAAATATCTGTGTGTGTATGTTTCTAAAACAAGGCGACAAACTTCAGCAGTGTAGTTCTAACGACGTTATAATACTAATATATAAGTACCACTTTTCTCATCAATTGAGCATTGAGAGATCTGAGAGAGAAGTGCGCTCCTGAAAAATCCTCATTTAAAAATAGTTACAGTGTTTTGTGGTTTGCCTATCTAGAATGAAACACACGTTCTCTTCTGAATGTTCAACATGAATAATCTCACAAACGGTTCACCTGAGAGTGATACGATAAAACGACCATTTTTTGTTAATTTAGACGTGTAAATTCAAAGGTTGTCTTCAAATATTACTTTGTACGTAGTGGTACAAAGTTTGGGGCAAACATAGAGTGGTAATAGCCATTTTTGAAAGTAAGGGAGACGATATTACCGACCGCGTTTTTAGAGGTGTTAAATCTCCTTTATACAAATACCATTCACCGTTTTGTTGCTCAATCAAAAGTGGTTTCTTATATTTTCCACTAAACGAATTTTAAACCTAAAAGTTTGCAGATGAATACCTCCTTTAATAATCACTTAAGGGGGGATAAAATGTACATTTATTTTTGTCTTATTGTTTCGTATGAAATTGTGTTTTAGAAAAACCTGGTATATGAAGATTTTTTAATATTTTGAATATCCTACACCCATTTTAAGATACATCAATTGGGTTGTGTTTCATTCAAGTAAAAATATCGTAAAATGAGAAACCACGTGAATTTCTTATTATATAATGTGTACATTGTTTGAGTAAAAATTATAAGTATTTTTAATGTACACTACAGAAAATAAATGAACAAATAACTTACACAACAAAACATATACATACAAATTTACCTAGTAGTTTTAATTTTCATTATAATTCCGAAAAAATAGATATTAATTAAAATAATTAATGAAACACTAATTGNTACCTAGTAGTTTTAATTTTCATTATAATTCCGAAAAAATAGATATTAATTAAAATAATTAATGAAACACTAATTGGGTATGGTAAAAAGGATAATGAAATTAAAAGATGAAATGAGTCTATGGAGGTGAAATATTATGATGAATTAGGAAGATGTATAAATACCAAAATATATCTAGTTACATAGAATTTTGAAAAGGTATGTGTTATTTTTCAATTATAATAATAAATAAATAAATAAATAAATTTCGTGTGGGGAGTGAACCCAGGGCGAGGCGNTGTGTTATTTTTCAATTATAATAATAAATAAATAAATAAATAAATTTCGTGTGGGGAGTGAACCCAGGGCGAGGCGACGCCCTCCGAAAGACGGGCTTCCAATCTGGGACCCGTAGGTGTCCGTCATTCCCGGACATAACATGAAATGAGACCCTAGGATGGACAGGTTTTGGAATGCTAGAGCGGGGGACACGGGAGTACCTCGGCAATAGCATAGTCTTGCACAATTCCCCCTTTGCAAAAATCCGGGAGTGAACCCCACGGTGATCGAGCCCGGATTGCTGTGGTGGGAGACGAGTTCCTTGGCCACCACGCCCCACTGCGACAATAGTAATAAAAGAATAATTCCTTGAGAATAATGTGAAAAATTTAGTAATTATTTTTGGTGATGCTATTTTAGAAAACCTGGATATAATTCTTGAACATTTTACTAGAGGCAAACATAAAAGTATTCATGTTTATTATTTAGCCCAAACCTAATCAAAAGTGACAAAGGACTTGGTTAGAGATAACACAACATTTCTAGTAATTTTCGACAAAATGATAAAAATGTAAAAAAATATTTGTAATAATTTTGTTGGTAGAGATATGGATTATAATAAACATAATTGCCACTATTTAAAAAAGACAATTATTGAAAATATATAAAAAAAAATATTATTATACTGATTATTTCAAATGTGTGAATAATTTAATATAAGTTATTTATGTTTATTGTTTATGTTAAAATATTGTTCATTAAAGTAGAAAAAATGCATATATATTAAAGTTTGTAGTTTAATAAATGGATCCACGTCAAATAATTATAAAACTTAAAAATCTCAATAAAATACAACTTTTGAAAATGTTAAGGTTTTACTTCTAGGTGATTATTTGGTAGAGGACATGAAATTTTAATGTAGCTTACGGTATTACCGCATAAATATTGAGATCGATATTATTAATAAAGTTATTTTAACGTACATATACAATCAGATATTATCTGCTGAATTTAATCACATAGTTGTCTTGTACATGTGTTATAAGGGTAAAGCTGGAATTTATATATTCACTTATAAATATGATATTGAGTTAATTTCAGATGGAAATTTGACTATGATTTATACGTTATTAACGTATTTATTGAAGTATATCATATTCTCTTATATATATTATTAATTCACATGATTTTATATTGCGCTATTTTTAATTAGCTTATAAATTTATATATATTCGTGTCATATTAAACTGTGCTATTCTTCGTTCTCGTAATAATTAAATTTTTTACTATCGTGATGTTTACATACTTTGTTTTTTGAGAATTTGGTATAAAATTTATTGGTTCTGTCTGCATTTTAATAATTTATTGTCAATGGAAATCATTATTTTAAGATTAAAAGGGACTAAAAGGGGCTGTCGACACTGCAGTGATTTGAGCGAAGCGAAAGTGTTTATATGAAATTTTTTTAAAGAAGTTTTTTTTAATGAAGATGTGTGATGCAAAAATCTGAGCAAGGACCAACACATTATATACTACTTACGAGATGAATTTATGTATTCCTAGACCAGCGCGACGCCCAGCGTAAATTGAACGAGCGCTCTGCGAACGATTCTTCAGGGAAGTTGAAGGATTTTTTTTTCACACTAGCGGAGAGAGTTTGGAATTTCTGTTTTCTAGTTTAATTAATCGTATATGAAACTAACAATTTTTTTTCATACAAATATTCTGATCTGCGTTAATAGCAAATAGAACTACTTTATTTCTCTCAAGTATTTGAATAATTTTTTCTTTTGTGGTTTCAAACTATGATTCCAATTACTTTTCAGTAAATTTTATAAATGATTTCTTTGCTGGTTTCATTTATTGACGTGTAGTACAGTCTATTTGTATGTGTGCCGCATGTTTTCTGCTGGTATTTAATAAAGTGTAGACCAGATTGACAGGTTGCTAACGGAGAGTTCATTTCACAAAATAAATTACTGGCATATTTTGTTTATGTAACATACAAGTTTTTTCTCGTCGCGAACACACAAAGAACCATTTTTAAGAGTACTGTGGATGGTCATCTGACATTTTTGTTAAGTACTTTAAAAGTTTTAAAGGTGTTTTGTTATTCCACGTTGTGTTGTGTGTCAATTCCGTGTACCATCTAACTTATTTGCACCAATGTTTGTGTGGAGACTTGCCATGTGCACTATATCCACGACAGAACAATTTAAATAGTCCACCATTGTGTACGATACCTGCCACCAGATTTATTTTTATAGCCTTAAATTATTACTCAAGAACAACTCGACCGATTGCTGTAGAATACTATTAAAAGTTCCTTCAGCTTGGACTGTTTTAACACGCATTTTCATTTAATCGAACTATTTTAGTATGTAATGAATATTACTTGCATGGGACTGCAGTGTTGTAGTGATTAGACTACTCGCCAGGAAATCTATATTTTGTTATTATGAGCAGTCAGGCATTTTTATAACTTTCATGAAAGAAAATTTACGTTTTATAAATAATTTATTACGTTATGAAATTTAATTTTTTTTTCGTTTTGAATGTACCTATTTCCATTTACCAAAATAATTAATGTACTTTCTTGTTCAGTATATAAAAATATCAATTGGGCCCCTTATAAGTATAAATTGAGGATCATTGCTGCTGAGTGCGTTGTCTAAACGTAATTTCACACGCACAGTTATGCTGAAGTGCAATGAAAGTTAAACCAGTAGGTATTCGTAATCTAATTATAACATATAATAAAATATAATGTTTTGCGTGAGTCTTGTAACTGAAGAGGTCTTGAGAGCCGATGAGGGTGGGGCGAGGGCAGTATGGAACATCATCGGAATGCAAGGGCGGGGGAAACGGTAGATCCCCGAGAAAACCCGTTGACCAGCTGGATCGTCGGGTATGATTCCCATATGCGAAAATCTGGGAGCTGACTCTGCTAGGAATCGAGACGAGTAGTAAAACTGCAACACCAACGCGCCCCTGTGAGTTTTGTGACTACTGTTACTGTTTCAATGCTATTCAACATGACTTAAGGGTATAGGATCCCAAAAAAAGTTATTTAATAATTGTATAAAATGATATTTTCCGGGAATAAAAATTTTTTTACAAATTATATTTTTGAATAATTTGGTGCCAAATACAAAGTTCTTCTGTTGTTGCAGCTGTAATAACTAGTTGTACATATGAAAACATTTACAACTTAAACTATTGACGTGGGCTACTGTTTGACATACGAGTATATGTAATCATCAAATAACTAATCATCAATTTTTAAAAATTTCAAAAAATTTGCAAATATTTATTTATTAACATTTTATATACATTAATGATATATATATAGCTATAAATTTTTTTTAAATATATATGGCTTTTTAATAGGTGATTATATTGTGTTCCACGATGTAGTCCATGGGATTAATTTACTTTGTAAATTTTTTCATCCGTACGACATAGTTAGTATTCGTATTACAGCTGCAACAAAACAAGAATTTTTTATTTGACATCAAATTTTTCCAAAAAATATAAAGTTTACTATTTTTTATTCTAAAAAAATGTTATGCCATACAATGCTCAAGAGTTGACAATGGTTCGTACAAATATAAAAATATAAAATTTTTGTGTCCCTACACTCTTGACTCGAGCATGAACTCGCAACTAATAATATGGTAGTTACTTATAACTGTTCCCTTATTGCTGACAGCCTCTTATTATTGCATTCACATGTTTCTTCATTACAAGACAGCAAAAAGGGAAGGTGTCCCCGTCGTAGTATATGCCGTCAAGTGAGCTATGTTTGAGTTTTTACTACTGGAAGGTTCATATTGCTTGTCCTTCGAAAAATGTAAACTTCCTCTCTGCACTGCAGCCCTTCTTAACTGCGATAAGGTGGTCACTTGTCTCAAGAAACGCACAACCACTAAGCTGGTGTAATAATAAATAAATCACTACATTACCACTACACGCATTTCCAGCCTTGGACACGGCGAGGAGAAATGACTCGGTTCATTGCGGAACGCGTCAAAAGTTAATAAAAAATTATTTTGAACAGTTGCTTAAAATCCAGCGTTTTAGCATGCAATGCAGGTAAACAACTCTAACATATTGTGCTCTGTATCACAGAGCAATACACGGTGATTCTAAAATCATGGGACAAACATTGAGGGGTGGTAGAGCTCACTAAAACCAACAATTATTGTACAGGAATATATGGGCGGAAGTGACGCGTTGAGGCACAAACACAAAAATAACACATGCAATGCAACACATTGTTTATTTAAAACGTCACTGCTAAATACCTTTTTACAGCAATGTTAATAATAATTGCTCAAAATTGCTACCACCGACAGTAATGCAAGCTTGGTAGCGTCGGCGTATTGATTGGCGAACAGATTCAAACACGCCGAGTATTTCACGTACGCGTGCAGCCGCATAGGATAGTCGAGCGACGAGGTCCTCAATGGAATCAACTGGAGTCTCGTAAATGAGGGCTTTCAAATGCCCTCATAGGAACAAATCGAGACTCGATAAATCTGGCGATCGTGGTGGTCATCGGACTGGCCCACCACGCCCTCAACGCCTCAACGCGTCACTCCTGCCTATATATTCCTTTACATTAATTGTTTTAGTGAGCTCTACCACCCCTCAATGTTTGTCCCATGATTTTAGAATCAGCCTGTATACCTGTGCTACCCCCTAAGCACGCCGCGTTGCCTGAACAGTTCAGAACTGCTCGGGTCAAATATAGGAAATTATGCGATTTCACACATGTATGAAAATTAAATGCGTATTTACACATGTTTTATCCAAACACTTTTCATTTTACGTGCACAGGTCACGCCGGTTCGGGTAGAACGTATTGAAAAACGTTGCAAGTTCAGGCCTTTTTTGGATAATGGGCCTTACAAGCGATTTCATCCTCCACAGAAATTTAAAGGGCATGGGTTCGGTTTGCAGAAAATATAAAAATTCTTTCAATTACTCGCGACTCTGTAAGTTAGGTTAAGAATTTGTCAGTATATATCAAGTCACCATTTTAGTTTGCTGGCGTATTAAGTATTCAGAAATAATTGGTAAAATTTTCAGATTGAGGTAAAGTTGAAGACGTGAACTTCTTCCGTCCTCTGCCTTAAATGTATAATCATATGTGATGGCAATTACTTTTACGAGCATAATAAAACACGTTATTTAATGCTGATCGTACAGTTAACAGAAAGTTGACCCACGTCGTTCTAGACCTTAGCAGGAACGTGATACATTGTTATACTTAAAGTCTCCCCTTTAAATTGAAACTACTTCACCATATTTTATTCCCAATTTGTTTAAAATAAAAAATATAATCCAACAAGAAAATTTGTTGTTACTAACTTTTTATCTGATACGACCAATATCGTGTTCTTTGAATGATACTTTCAAATAGGTTTTAATAATTTTTCATTTAATTACAACTAATAACGTTAAAACGTTTTTACATATAATAAGGCATTTCTTTCGAAATAGTTTTAGTGTAGTTAAACCTTTCTGTGGTTTTACGTGACGAGCAGGAAACGAAAACAGCCTCGGTGATCATTGACATGACGATATAAAGTTTATATTATTATAAACGTTATTTTAAAGATGAAAAATAATATATAACGTATATATCATATATATCTATAAATTCAAAAATACATTCTGAAAAAAAAAAATTACTCTGCAATATGTAAATAAAATGTTCTTACTTCCCAATATGGTACTGTTTCAAACATTATCGTATAATATATTTAGTTTAATAACATTGCGTTCTTTTCCTGATGCTCAAAATTGACAAAACGAATTCTATGAAAATAGAACTATGAAAAAACATTTTTTTTCCTTTCGTTTGCTACAAATTCAAACAAACATTTTACCTGAAAACGGTTTTAAGCACGGGAATAATATAATTTAATAACAGGAAAATATCAAATAAATGGATACATCTGTACACTTGTCCTTTTACGTAATAAACAATATAGAATATTTATATAGGTCTTCAATCGTTATTCGCCAAATCCTATTAAGAAATGCTCATACATTTGCGTATTCCATGCATACCATGTCTTTACATGATTACTTCAGAATTTCACAACTAATTATATAACTGAAGATATGTGCATGTGAAAAAAAATTTCATTCACACAAGTATGCTATTTTAAATTTCTTATTACATTTATAAATGGCATAGGAATATATTAATTTCATTGGTTGCATAAGGGGAGAGGAGGTGGTTAGAAAGTGTTTTCATTTTTAACGCAGCACCTATAAAACTGTTTAGCTGAACAAGATCGGATACACATTGGAGAGCCAAAAAAAAAATTTATAGGCGTGCGTATGCAAATAACAGAGGTATGGAACCAATCAGAGTAACGCGATGCGGTCTGCAGAGCCTATATAAGAAAACATGCGTCTGGCAAAGTTGCTAGATCGGTTACTGCTCCTTCAATGGCAGGTTATCAAGATTTAAGTGAGTTTGAACGTTGTGTTATAGTCTGCACACGAGAGATGTAAAATTTTAATTTTTGCGTATGACCATTTTACGAGTGTACTGTGAATATCGGGAATCCGGTAAAACATCAAATCTTCGACATCGCTGCTGCCGGAAAAAGATCGTGAACGAACGGGACAAACTACGACTGACGAGAATCATTAAACGTGACAGACGTGCAACCCTTTTAACAATTTGCACAGATTTCAATGCTGGGGCATCAAAATGTGCCAGCATGTGAACTATTCAACGGACCAGCATTGATATGGGCTTTCGGAGCTGAAGGCCCAATCGTGTACCGTCGTTGTTGACTGTACGACACAAAGTTTTACGCCTCGCCTGTGCCCGACCACACCGCCATTGGACTGTTGATGACTGGAAACACGTTGCCTTGTCTGACGAGTCTCGTTTCCAATTGTATCGGGTGGATGGACGTGTACGGGAAAGGAGACATCCTCATGAATCAATGCACCCTATATGTCAACAGGGGACTGTTCAAGCAGGCGGAGGCTCTATAATGGTATGGGGCCTGTGCAGTTGGCGTGAAATGGGACCCCTGAAACGTCTTGATACGACTCTGACAGATACGTAAGCATCCTGTCCGATCACCTGCACCCATTCATGCCCATTGTGCATTTCGACTTTCGACGGACGTGGACAATTCCAGCAGGACAATGCGACACCCCACACGTTGAGAGTTGCTACCGAGTGGCTCCAGGAACACTCTTCTGACTTAAGACACTTCCATTGGCCACCTAAATTACCAGACATGAACATTATTGAGAATATCTGGGATGCCTTGCAACTTGCTGTTCAGTAGAGATCTCCACCGCCTCGCACTCCTATGGATTTGTGGACTACCCTGCAGGATTCATGGTGTGAATTGCCTCCTGCATACCTTCAGACATTAGTCGAGTCCATGCAACGTCGTCTTGCGGCATTTCTGCGTGCTCGCGGGGGTCCTACACGATATTAGGCAGGTGTGCCTTTTTTTGGCTCTTCAGTGTATATACACTTGTTGTTTATTTAACTTATTTAATTTTACTAATTTTCAGTTCTATTTTATCATTTATTTACAAAATTTCTAATTTTTTTGATAATGTCTATATTTCTTTCTGTTTGAAGGGTTCATATTTCGCCGGTCCGAAGGGAAGATATTGAAACCGGAGCCTCCCCTATCTCCCTCGTCAACAACTTTGGCATTGTTTGCGGTTTTTAATTTATGTTCATGTAATTAAATCTAAACGTTTCGATAAAATTATTAATTAATACCATTAAGGACTTCGACCTAAAACATTTACATTACGAGTAGGTTTCAACTACGGATATTTAATTATATATGTCACAGAACTTCGAAATATTATGAATGTCTATGGAAAATGTTTGAAAATTAAATTTTTGCAACAGCTTTGTGTAGGAAACAATCCATTATTTTAAATAATTAAACATCTTCAGTCATCATTAATTTCCCATTCATCTGCAACAATAAAATGAAAGCTTTAGTTACACTCGTTCAGTAACCACCAGAATGTGCATAGACGGCTGTATCATGCTGATACTTATCACCAACTTTCACTAAACCACTACTAGTTACATCTCGTGGTAAAATATCTTCTGGTCTTCCAACAGTCTAGAAACTCGTTATCACCGACCTCTAGTTTACAATTCTGAAACCATCATACTTGAGACTGCCCTCACGCAAGCAATAGTGTAACCATTATAAAAAGCAAAATTCTGAGGTAAAAATTGTTGTGCATTTACGTTTCATCGAGATAAATTGATCTGTAGTAAGAAATTAATTAAATCTTATCACAATCAGGTGATAAAGTTTAAAAACTGATCTAAAAATGGTACTTTAAGCATAATGCCCTTGGGCGCTACGCTGTTAGGCACTACGCCGTTAGGCATTGCGCCATTAGGCAATACACAGTTGGACATTATGCCATTAGGCACTGCGCTGTTAGACAGTGCGCTGTTAGGTAATACGCAGGATTTAATTCGTTAAAGCACTTAAATGTAATTCTTTTAAGTTTGATTTGTTGGAGGAAATGTTTGCCTCTCCAAAATTGCAAGAGTTTTAACACTTATTTAGGTGGTAAAAATGTATAAATGTATATAATTAAATATCCAGAAAAGCAAATATCTAGAATGTAAGTAGTCATCGAAAAATTTTAAAATTAAAAAGTAGGAGGTCGAGTATGGGAAAAATAAAAGGAAATATATCCCTTTAATTAACAAATTACAAAATATTACATAAAAAAGTTTCATAGGAAACTAAAAACAATAACATTTTGGTAGTAAATTTAGTTCCTCTACCTGTATAAAATGTATACTATCCACCAACACCAGAAGAAATTTTATTCGAAAAAACATTATTTAATGATGATGAACACAATTAAAATATTTCATCTATATCTGGAATCGAGCCATTAACAATCAATCTTGAAAAATATATTTCTCAAAAAGTAATGTCATTAATGATAAGTTTTGTTTAAGAGGTATTGGACAATTTTTTTATGTGAGATACACAAGTAAACTTAAAAAATATTAAGTATTATCTGTTAAATTATAGATAATAATTTAACATAAGGACTTCCAAATTTGTTGACAAAATACAAACAAAAGGACATTGAAAATAAATATACTATTGGAGACTATGATAATTATACACTAATATCTTTATCGACATATTTGCTATATCAAAACTATAATCCAAATAAATAAATATTTAAAATAAAAGTTAAAAATACAATAATATTATTAAACCAATAATTGAATAGTATATATTTAATATCATGGCCTTGGTAACAGCCAAATACACGAAAAAAATGTATTTGTAGGTTTTATAAAGAAATACTCCGGATCACATGAATAAACTATTTATTAGGTTTGAGAAAGAACAATATAATTTTCAACAAGGCATATAGAGCCATGACACAACAACGGTAGCTTGATAGCTAATAATTTGATTACAGTATTGCCATCTTAAGAATATAAAAACTTTTAATATTGCATTGTATATTATATTACAACACCCGCCCTCAATGCGATATTTACCTAAGTTTTACACAAATAAATTTACATGGTTACTCCACACTGATTAGTGAATTTAAAAATTAACTCTTTATTTAGGGCTTTTGTAAACATATCAGCTAACTGTTCTTCAGTTTTTACATATTTCAGACACACTCTACCTTTTATTATTAATTCTTTAATATAGTGAAATCTAATATCGATATGTTTTAACCGCTTAACACTACTTGTATTTGCAACCGATATTGCGGACTGGTTGTCACAAAAAATTGTAGTCGGGTCGACAATTTTTAGCCTAAAATCATTAAAAAAATTTTGTAACCAACATTCTTTACTAGCTGCCATACTAATTGCTATGTATTCAGACTCAGTTGATGAGAGACTTACAGAGCATTGCTTCTTCGAACACCATGAAATCAAACAATTTGAATACATGAAACAATAGCCAGTGGTAGATTTTCTATCTGTGAGATCTCCTGCCCAATCAGCATCACAGTAACCCACTAGCGATTTATCATTACATTTATAAACCAATTTATAATCAATAGTATGTTTTACATATCTTAATACCCTTTTTAAAGCCGTTAACAGTACATCGTTTGCATTGTTTTTGTATCGGCTTAATATAGAAACAGCTACACACAGATCTGGTCTTGTGCCTGAGACAGCATAAATTAAGCATCATATCATTTGTCTACATACATTTTCAATATTTTGATCTGTTTGGCACTCCTTATTTTAAACAATTTTAGCATTAAAATTCAGGTCCATGGGGGTTGACATTGGCTTACAGTTTTCCATTTTGAATTTCCTCAATACATTTTCTAAATAGCTTTTCTGACTTAATTTGGTTACACCACTTTCTAAGTTTTGTTTGACATTTTTTCCAAGAAAATCAGATACTAAACCCAAATCTTTAATTTTAAATTCTTTCTGTAACATTAGTTTAACATCAGATATTTGGTTCTCATTTGTGCCAAAAATTAACAAATCGTCAACGTATATTCGAATATACATTTGATCTTTATCATTGCATTTTGAATAAAGACATGAGTCACACTCTGACCTCACAAAGCCTCCTCTAGTTAAAACTGAGTTGAACTTTTCATTCTAATATTTGGGTGATTTTTTTAGACCATACGAAGATTTGTTTAAGTTGACAATATTTTTATCATCAAAATATGGCCCATCTGGTAAATGAATAAAAATTTCTTCATCAATTTCCCCGTATAAAAACGCCACAGTTACATCCATTTGGTAAATAGGTAAGTTACGCTCGGTTGCTATGGCTGTGAATAATATGAAAGTTGACAATTTAGCCACAGGTGCATACATCTAATTTAAATTCAAGTCATCATTTTGTTCAAAACCCCTAGCTACCAACCTAGCTTTATACTGTATATCATTACCAGTTTTCTTTATCTTAAAAACCCACTTACTGCTTACAGTCTTTTCATTTACAGAAGTATCGCACACCTCCCATGTATTGTTTTCATTTAGAGTCTGTAATTCCCTACTTATAGCTTCTTTCCACTTACTTGCATCTTCTCTTCTCATTGCCTCTTCGTACGTCTTTGGCTCCTCATCCATCGAATAAATAGTGTTACACATGTAGGACGATGTTTGGTTTCTCGCTCGTTTGCTTCTCCGCTGATCTTGGTGAGTATCTGGTGAACTTTGTAGTGCAACATCAGCTTCTGAGGAGATGGCGACTTCAGTTTCTGTTTCTTTACCACTGTAACACGGTTCATAATCACTACCTTCGGTCTCGACTTGACTTTCTGACGGTCTCCGTTCTTGTTCACAGCTCAGTTCTTCATCAACATCCCTCCCATTTGTATCTGGTACGCATATGGTTTCTTCTGACACCAAATTTTCCACTTCACACGTTACCAACTGCTGTTTTTCTTGTGTCTTTTCTTGCTCTATACACACAATGTCCCGTTTTACTTCTACTGTGTTCCTGTGTGGGAAAAATATTCTGTACCTTTTACATCTTCTCCGTAACCAACTACTATTCCTTTTTCTCCTTTAGAGTCCCACTTTTTCCTTTTTTTCTTGAGGGACATGGACAACCACAGATGAACCGAATATTTTTAATGCTTGAATATCAAAAGTTTTCTTTTTCCACAGTTCGTATAATACATCAACGCAAGTCCCTTACACACCTGAACAAAATGGCAAGGCAGAGAGAGAAAATAGAACGCTTATTGAATCTGCTAGAACCATGCTATGCGCTAAAAACCTGCCTAAGTCATTGTGGGCGGAAGCAATTAACACGGCAGCGTATGTGTTAAATAGAACTGGGAAGAGCACTGAAGTTGATAAAATTCCATACAAACTGTGGACAAAGAAAACTTTTAATGTTTGAATATCAAAAGTTTTCTTTGTCCACAGTTCGCATTGAGTTTTATCAACTTCAGTGCTCTTCCCAGTTCTATTTAACACATACGCTGCCATGTTAATTGCTTCCACCCATAATGACTTCGACAGATTTTTAGCGCATTGCATGGTTCTAGCAGATTCAATAAGCGTTCTATTTTCTCTCTCTGCCTTGCCGTTTTGTTCAGGTGTGTAAGGGACTGTGCGTTGATGTATTATTCCCCGGTTGAGAAACAATCCTTCCACCTCCTTGTTTACAAACTCGAGTCCATTGTCGCTTCTGAAATACTTCACTTTATTTCCAGTTTCATTTTCCGATCTGTTTATAAATTTCTCGATGCATTTTTTCACTTCATGTTTTCCTTTGACGAAGTAAACACTTCTATTTTGAATAGTCGTCTTTAAGCACCACAAAATACCTCGAACATCCCACAGATGTTTCCTCCATGGGGCCGCAGGTATCGGCATGAATCAACTCACACGTCCTCGTTGTTTTACTATTCGCTGTTAGAAAAAGGTAAACGATGAATTTTCCCTTCTAAACAACTTTCGCATTTCCCAACACAGCTATCGTTTACGTTAACATCATTGTTTTTCAGAACATTTTTCACGTACATCATGTTTTGATGAACACATTTTTCATGCAACTCATTTATGTCCGATTTGACTTGTGCAGTACTTCCTATCCCACATTTATAGCGAAAGTTCAGGTAATACATATTTCCAGCTCGTTCCGCGATTGCCAACAACTTATTTTTCTTGTAAAATTTGCATAAGTTTTCATCTGTCATCATGACATAACCTCTTGCAGTGACGCATTGCACAGAGAATAAATTTGTTTTTAAAGCAGGCATGTACAACACGTTGTCTATGGTTGTGTCAATTCATTCTTTGCCATTTGAGACTTGTACTGCCATCTGTACGCGCCCTTGTGCACTAATTTGCGTTCCGTCACCCAAGATTACGAATTTATTTGATAGACTCGTGAATGAGGTAAACAACTCACGTTTGCAACACATATGTTCACTTGCGCCGGAATCAATTAACCACTCTGTTTCTTGATATTGTTTTTCGAACGAGTTTGACACCACAAACGCGTTACTATTCTTGTTTTTCTTGAAGCGGTACTGATTCTTGTTATGGCCGGAATTATTACAATGAAAACATTTATTCTCCCACCGGTTATTACGACTGTCTCGATTTTCCATTGAATTATTATTACTTCTGCATTCACTTGCATAATGTCCAAACTTATTGCACTTGAAACATTTAATATTTCTCTTGTCCGTTTTTTTAGCGACGAAAGCTGAAGACTGCGCTGCTGCTCCTTTCTCATGTAATCTTTCTTCCTCGACTAATAATCTAGCTACCAGGTTTTCATAAGTTTGTTTATCATCCGGTGCCGACTCCCAAGCTGATACAAAATGTTTATAGCCGTCGGGCAGTGACATTAACACTTTTGTTATGACCAATTTATCCCAGATTCCTTCACCCATCTGTTTTAACTGATTCTGCATTTCTTCAATTTTCAACAGGAAAACAGACATTTCTGTACCTTCTTCATACTTATATTGAAAGAATCGCTATTGTATTATGTGAATATTTGCTTCACTTCTCTGTTCATATACAC
>NQII01002114.1:288592-352282 GCA_002778355.1 Clitarchus hookeri | reverse complement strand
ATTTGTTTCACTTCTCTGTTCATATACACTTAGTAATTTTCGCCACATCTCCGCAGCAGTAGTGCATGTGATAATATGCAGCATCACGTCTTCTGACATTCTCGTGACCAGTAAGGTTTGAGCCTTCGCATCCATACTTTCCCAGACTGGTCTCTCCATAACAACCTTTGGCTTCGAGGTGCGACCTTCGACCACATCATATAAACGTTGACCTCGCAGTAAAACAGACGTTTGGAATTTCCAGATGTTCCAGTTCTTGGCACCTTCCAGTTTAATAACTGTACTATGATGTGCCATGCCATCCATCTTGCTCTTCCTTCCTTCCTGCAAAACCTTCCTTCCTTGTCCGTTCTGAACAAGTTTTCCTTCTCGTCACGCCGCCGCTTGGTCGTTCTAACATCAAACAACACTTCTTACGTCGACGATATTAAACTACTGTTGTTGCAGTATTTATGTTGACGCAGGTACCGCCACTGTCGAGGACATGGTGGCTTATCTTGTCAGAGTTAATGTCCTCCAGGCACCGACTAAAAAGTGCTTGGAGGTTGCGGGTATTATAATGAGGTTGACTATCACTGTTGTATTTTGAAGTACGAATATATTGTCTCGTATATATTCACAAATACACAACATCAAAACTTTCGAGGTGCGGTACTGTCATAGTTTGTTTACTCGTATTCATGGGGCGAATTCGTGGTTGGTTGGGGCTTCTTTGGACGACGAATTCTATACTTAACTCAGTGGTGAGTGTGGGTAGGCTGTCATCTGGAAATGAGTTCCAGCGAAGTGGTAGGCCGTGGNTCAGAGTTAATGTCCTCCAGGCACCGACTAAAAAGTGCTTGGAGGTTGCGGGTATTATAATGAGGTAGACTATCACTGTTGTATTTTGAAGTACGAATATATTGTCTCGTATATATTCACAAATACACAACATCAAAACTTTCGAGGTGCGGTACTGTCATAGTTTGTTTACTCGTATTCATGGGGCGAATTCGTGGTTGGTTGGGGCTTCTTTGGACGACGAATTCTATACTTAACTCAGTGGTGAGTGTGGGTAGGCTGTCATCTGGAAATGAGTTCCAGCGAAGTGGTAGGCCGTGGTAGCCGGCCCGCCGATGCTGATTCTCCCTGGGCTGCTGTTTGGACTCGTAATCATGTCTTCTCGCGATTTCTTCCCGCAACTCTTCCCTTGGCTCGGTGATGATCAACTGTCCCCCCCTCTACTCTCGAAACGGGGTTTTTATGCTTGCAAGCCCCCCNTCCTGATTTCTGAAGTTTCAGGCGGGGGGAGGGGTAATACCTACTGTCGTCAGCGATCCTTCCGTGGTGCGTATTTTCTGAGTAAGGTGAAATACGCCCGATTATTTGGTTGATATCTCGTGAATTCCCTGTACTCCACAGATCTCGCGGCGGGCGAGCGTTGTCCGTGGTGAAGGGGGTGAAAGGGGAAGGCCTACGCTTCAGCTCCACGTGTACTGAAAATTTTACACCGGCCCTGGTTACACGTGCCGTCTGGAAGGCGCCTAGCGAAGTGCGCGAGGTGGGGGTGGTGTGAGGGGGTGATGGACGTTAGCCAATATCGTGCTATAATCCCTAAACCGGCACACGACAATCCCCCCTTATCTCTTCGACTTTGGCTCACTCTGTACCAAAAATCGCGGGTTTCTGCGTAGTTTCACTTCTGAAAGGTGACCTACTCTATGCTCATGGCTTGTGTGTATTTCTCCGGGGCGGTCCCACGTGGCATGACAGCCAGCAGCCCTGCTATTGGCGCGCGCGGCTGTAAAGTTTGACAGGCATGGTTTTGCGTGTATGAATGGCCTAACTCTCCGGGCCTTGGCAGGTTGTAATACCTAAAGTTTTCTATTCACAAAACTGATGCATTTCTTCCGGGGTTTTCTTCCTACCGTCGACTGCATGTTACTGTACAATTATAACTGCTGGCTAACTATTTGACTCGCTTAATACCTAGGGCGATACAATTCTGGACTAATTTAAACTTCTCTAGTACCACACCTTGGACACAGTACATGTTACTCACCAATTTACATGTTGCATTACAAAATGACCCTCAAAATTGCTTTAATTAATTGTTCTTCGGTGCTTCAGTTTCCTGGTAAATCGGAATACATTCTTGAGGTATAAAAACAAACAATTGGCCGAAAGCCTGTGTATATTGCCCAACTGGCAATCGTTTTACGTTTTGGTGGCAGGAATTAATTAATTTTACGTTGTGTACGACTCCCACAGGTCGTCCAAAGAAAAGACACTCTTACTTTCTAGGTTGGCAACTGTTCAATGGTTCACACTACTGGCTGGCACTAGGCCAGTTTTTTTTAAACAAATGTCTGACGAAAAAACAAAGCACTCTAACAAATGTAACGTTTTTACTTTATGATGACACATAGGTCGTGAAAAGAATAAGCGCTNTCGTGAAAAGAATAAGCACTCTTAAATCTAGTCTGGTAATTTGGCCAGTTTTTACAAAAACCTACACACACTTAATATATCTTAATTTGTACATGGTATTGTTACTGTTACGACAGCTTCACAGGCCGTGACAAAAAAAGAAAAACTACCCTTTTAACTTACTATTTCTGCCACCTCCCTCTTATGCAGGCGGTGTTGAAAAACAACAGTATTGTAGATACTAAAAAAATACACACCCTATTCTTATCTTAAGTTAGTACACTTAGATACAGGCATCTGGCATTTCTTTTTACCTAGGACGTCCTGCACTTATTTTTCACCGCACCGATGTGGCTTCTCACACATTGTAAGGTTACACAGATAAATAATTAACACTTCGTCGCACTTTTAGTTCTGTGGGTAGGTAGTGCTCGCCCCTTACCATCCTCTCACAGCAGGTGACATGAGAAAAACAGGCTTCCCTCATGCCACACAGAGTCTATTTATTGTAGTCGGCTTGGTTCACGAGGTCGGTACTTGCGACGCTCTCTATAGAAGCCTGGCTCCTCCCTGTCTCTGCAGATGCGCCAAGGTTGCACACGCCTGACTTCTCCCCCCGTCGGACTAGGGGGCGGTTCGCCCCGCACTGGATCCCTGACAGCGTGCGGGGAAGTCTGCGTCGTCATCCTCTCGCCCAGCAGGCTTGAAGCTGTCGTCTCGGACCTCGTACCTGGCTCGGCTGCGGGCATCCCGTACTTCCTCGCCTGTAGAGTTTGGTGTCGGGTTCGTTGCTCGGCTGGCGCAGATCCGTCTTGGGGTAGCTCCGTTTTTCCTGTTCCTTCACTCGCGTTTTCTTTCTCTTCCTCGTTTATTTCCGCCTTTCTCCCGCTCGCCTGTTCGCTTTTGCCCACTTCCCCTTCGCTCGTACATTCTTCTCCCTCCCTCGTCTGTTCGCTTCCGCTTACTCGTTCTTCGCGCGTATCTTCTCCCTCCCTCGTCTGTCGGCTTTCCCTTGTTGCCTCTGGCACCTGAGTATTTTCCGGCTGATAAGTGGCTGTGGTTTCCCGCTCGCCTCTCGGCAGGTGTTGAGGCCCCTGCGCCCTTGAGACACTGCGATAGCGCGGAGGGGCAATGGCCAGCTTATAGTTTTGTCCCCCTATCCCTGCGCCCTGCCTCACCATTCGGTGACCTAGTGACACACTGCGGGATTCTCCTGGGCTGTTATTTGTACTTCCTGTGGGACTATTGGGGTAGGGTTCGGGTATAGGGCGCATCTGGTTCCGTGGCACCTTATGCATATTTACCCTCTCGTCCTCTGCCCAGTATACATTCCCCTGCCTTTCAACTACGATATACGGCCCCCGCCACTTAGGTGCAAAACCCGCATAGAATTTCTCACTAGCTCGAATAAAGGATGGTTGCGTATTAATATGTGACTACCCTCGGGCAAGTGATGTCTGGTGGTCGCTTGTTTGGGGTATTTCCGCCGGATATACCGTTGTTGGTTTCTCTGAGCTGTTTCAGTTCTCCATACAGCCTCTCTTCGTATTTCTTCAGGGGTGGGAAGTTCTGTAGGTTCTGTCTCCCATTGCCATTCATGAGGTCTGCGGAGAGTATACCCCAGTATTAGGTGGCTGGGAGAAGTTCCAATGGCATCGTTGTGCCGACGTCGCAATGTATACAGGATCTCAGGTAGCTGTGTGTCCCATTGAGTATGATTCGTCCCCATTCTAATTCTCATATTCTTCTTTAGTTCTTGATTCCTGCGTTCGGTAGGGTTGGCCTGTGGGTGGTAAGTTGGAGTCGTCCAGTTTTCAGCCCCCCATGTCTCACAGGCCTTCCTCCATTTCCCCCCTGTAAACTGGGTTCCATTATCGGTTAACACACATTTCGGGTACCCCCATCGTGCAAATACCTCTCGCTCCATTTGCCGGATTATTGTGTGGGCCTCCTGGTTGGGTAACGGAAACGCCTCTGTCCACCTGGAGAAAAGATCGGTCACGACTAGGAGGTATCTCTTTCCTTGGGGTGTGCATGGATAGGGGCCCATGATATCGACTGCGATGTGTGTCCATGGAGTTTTCGGTCGATGGGGTGTGTATCGAATCTTGGGTGTAGGGTAGGCCTTGTTTTCATAACATTTCTGACACCTGGCGACGTATGCCCTCACATATCGACTAACTCCTTGCCATGTTTATCTGTTGGTCAGGGCCCTTAAGGTCTCGTGAAAACCCGGATGTCCTGCGTGAGGGTGGTTNTGTATATCTGTTGGTCAGGGCCCTTAAGGTCTCGTGAAAACCCGGATGTCCTGCGTGGGGATGGTCATGATGGTGTTCACAGATACTGTCTCGCAGCTCGTGGGGGACCCAGATTTTCCATTGATCTGCTTGTGGGTGCGGTCTGGCCCAGATTATGCCATCTCTTTCCTCATACAGTTCTGGATACCTCCTTATTAACCCCTGTAATTTGGGGTCGGCTTGCTGTTGGTCTCGTAACAGTTTTTTGTTTTCGTGGAACTTTACTAACTGTAGTTTCAGGTCATCCGGCCGTGGAAGTTTTGAAGGAGAGGGGGGCAGCATCCGCTCCCAGTCATCAGTTTCTGTTTCTTTGTTGGAACTCTGTGGTCCACGGGATAAGGCATGGGGCAGCTCGTTGTTCGAGCCCGGACAATGTTCGATGGTGAAAGAGAATTCCAGTAACAATAAGGCCCACCTACCCAATTTGGCTTTCTCGTCACTCTTGGTTTTCAGCCATGTAAGGGCCTTATTGTCCGTCCTGAGAATGAATGGTCGGTCCTCAAGGTAATAGCGGTATTTGCGGACTGCCCAAATAACCGCCAAGCACTCCTGCTCATTGCTGTGGTAGCGGCGTTGTGTCTCGTTTAGCATGGTACTGGCAAACGCGATAATTCGTCGCTGGGTCTGTGACGGCTCCTGGTATAGGACAGCGCCCATTCCGGTTCCACTTGCGTCGGTCTGTAAAATTAGGGGTAATTCTGGCATAGGCCGGTATAGCATGTTTATGCCGCCATATCGCGCCTTTAATATTTGGAATGCTTCTTCGTGTCTGTCTGTCCACTTCCAGCGAGTTGTTTTGAGTAGAAGTTCGTTGAGGGGAGCCATAATAGGGGCGACATCAGCTATAAACTCTCTGAGCCAATTACATAACCCCAGAAAACGTTTCAACTGTCTCCTGTTAGTTGGTACTCTAGCCTCCTCAATCTCTCTTACTTTCTCGGGCTTTGGATAATTCCCGTCGGGGGTAATTATGTGCCCTAAGTATTCTACTCGGGTCTTCCCGAAGTGACATTTCTTCAGTCTGCACATGAGTCCATGTAATTCAAAGCTCTCCAGGACTTTTTGCAAGTGCACCTGATGTTCTTCTTAGGTGCGCGAATATACAATGACATCGTCTAGATAGGCAAGGCAAAATTGGCAGCTATAGCCCGTCAAAACTACTGCTAACACCAGTCTTTGGAAAGTAGCGGGTGCATTTTCAACCCGAAGGGCATTACCCGAAACTGTAGGGTTTCCCCTTTTGGGGTNGAGTGGAAAATATGCGTGCATCCCCTAGGTCGCGGAGCATATTAGCCAGGTTTATAGTTGGGGGTGCTATAGGGTATGTGATATTGTTTAAGGCCTGGTAGTTCACACAAAAGCGAAGTTCTCCATCTTTCTTTGGCACAAGCACCACTCTGGCGTTATATGGTGAGTCAGTTGGCTCCACTATTCCTTGCGATTTCATCTCGGCTACCTGGTCTAAAATTATTTGCCTGCGGTAGGCGGACGGGTTCCCTGGTCGGCAGTATATGGGACGAGCATCGGTTACGCAGATTTCATGCTGAATGGCCGTGGTCTGATTTAATCTGCCGGTATGCTCAAATACGGCTACGTGAGCGTTGAGTATCCGCAATAATGTCCTGAGTTGGTCAGTCTCGAGTTGGTGGTTTACCTCTTCATTACAAATTTCTTGTAATTTTTGTGTGTTTATTGGGGTTTCCCAGTTAATGGCCATCCTATCCCGCTTGCCCAAATATAGGCGCTGTTGTCCACAGTCAATTATGCAATTTTGGCTGGTTAGCCAATGTTGCCCGAGGATAATCTCCTCCACTAAATGTGGTGCGCAAAAAAATTCAGTTTGTACTGATTCCACCTCTGTGAACACTGGCAATGTAATAACTCCGTCTATGGTCAGTCGTGACTCAGACTGGGCCATTTGAATTATTCTGGAGTTTTCCTTTATCTGGCTTTTCTGCTCGGGAGTTAGCAGCTGGCTTTAGATGAAATTGCCTGTTGCGGCCGTGTCCAGTACTGCCCTAAGCTCCTGGTTATTTATGCGGACCCCTATCCGAGGTGCGTGTGTTCCCGGCTTCAGATCACTTAACATTAAAATTGGTTCCACCCTTTGAATTATGCCGGGGCAGACGTGCGATTCTGTGTCCCGGCTGCGGCATTTCCCGACTCTCTCCTCCCACCCTGACGGTTCCCCTTCCCTATTCCGAGGGGGCCAGCTGTGGTGTCTTTTTCCTTAGCGGCTGCTACGCGGCTTCTTACTGTGGGGCAGTCTCTGTGGAAGTGTCTTTCAGGGCAATAACAACACTTAGGTGACAAGGATTGTCCCTCTGCGTTTCTAGCGGGTCTATTAATCTGTGCTGTTCGTGCTGCGTGTACGGGAGGCAGGCAGGTCGGGACGTTTGTTTGCTCTTGTTCCTCGTAATCTAGTTCCGCTTCCATCGCTCTCTGCACTAGTTCCACTAGCCCCGTCGCCATAGGGTGACGCAGGGCCGTTCTTATCGCTGGTAACATTAACTTGGTAATGATACGCACTCCCTCTGCCTCGGTGCTTCCTGGAGCGATACGAGAATACATTTGTGCTTTTCGTCTAATAAAAATCTCTGATTCTTCGTGTCTCTGTTGTTTGTGTGTGTAGAAGTCTGTTCTTAAAGCGGTAAGAACTTACTCTCCTGCGAACTTATTGTTCAGGCGAGTTGCGAATTGCTCCCAGCTAGTTATAAACTCGCCATATTTGTTCCACCAGATAAGGGCTGCGCCTTTTAACTGCTCTCGTGCCTTCAGCACCCACCGTTTATTAGGAATCCCGCCAGCCTTGAATTCGTGTTCACAATTATTTATAAAATATACAGGGTCTTCATGAGGCCTGCCTGAAAATTCGGGTAGCACTATTTCTTCGGGTATTCTACGTGTCTGTTCTGCGTGGCTAGCGGGGGTTTGGTCCAGGGGTGACCAATGTTCCCTTCCTTATTGGTTTTGGCGCTTCCTTTGTTCCCGGCATTTCCTGCAGTTGTATTCGGTGCCTGCCGTAGGTCGAAATGTCTGGGGCCAACCGATACACTTATTACAATAGTGCTGTGAACAAAGGCTGCACTGGATCCTGTATAGTCCTGTCCTGCTACAAAATGGAGCACTGCCTGGCTCTAGTTGGGGAATCTCGTCTTCGCTTCCCCCCTCCCTTATCCTTAGGTTCGCTAGTAGAGTTTCTTCGGCTCTCGCCTACTTCCCTCCGGTGTCTTACTGATACGCATATCCTCCATACTTATTGCCCGCCGCCTATAGGAATCCCAATGTGTTCGGCCTAGTACCCTTGCCTCCTCTAGTACGAATTGGTTAGGCGCCAAAGGGTTTGAAGAGACCCCCTTAAGTCTTTGGTTCATCCTGACTAGCTCTGTAATTCTGGTACGGGTGAGATCTCTTTACTCGGGTATACTGGTATAGTCTGGTTCTTCGATACTGTCTGTACAGATGCATCTACGCCCCACCGTTGGGAAGCCAAATTAACTTGACGCAGGTACCGCCACTGTCGAGGACATGGTGGCTTATCTGGTCAGAGTTAATGTCCTCCAGGCACCGACTAAAAAGTGCTTGGAGGTTGCGGGTATTATAATGAGGTAGACTATCACTGTTGTATTTTGAAGTACGAATATATTGTCTCGTATATATTCACAAATACACAACATCAAAACTTTCGAGGTGCGGTACTGTCATAATTTGTTTACTCGTATTCACGGGGCGAATTCGTGGTTGAGTGGGGCTTCTTTGGACGACGAATTCTATACTTAACTCAGCGGTGAGTGTGGGTAGGCTGTCATCTGGGAATGAGTTCCAGCGAAGTGGTAGGCCGTGGTAGCCGGCCCGCCGGTGCTGATTCTCCCTGGGCTGCTGTTTGGACTCGTACTCATGTCTTCTCGCGATTTTTTCACGCAACTCTTCCCTTGGTTCGGTGATGATCAACTGTCCCCCANTTGTCCTGAATTGGCGGCACGTGGCGCCTTGTAGGGGAGGGAAGGGGGTGAGAGGGGTGAAGTGGAAGACGCCTAACCAAGCCTTTAAACACACGTGTCCCCGTTTCTGAAGGTTTGCGGGGGGGGATAATACCTACTGTCGTCAGCGATACTTCCGTGGTGCGTATTTACTGCGTTCAGGCGAACTACACCGGATTATTTGCTGATGACTCAAGAAAGCCCTGCACTCTCACCAGATCTCCCGGCGGGTAGGGGCGTGCGAAGATGAAGGGGGGTGGGAGGGGAAGGACTACGCTTCAGCTCCACGTGTCCCGAAATTTTCCACCTGTCAGGTTCCACATGCCGTCTCGTAGGCGCCAGCGAAGTGCGCTAGGCAGGGGTGGTGTGAGGGGGAGATGGATGTGAGCCAATGTCGTGCTATAATCCCTAAACCGGCACGCGACAACGTGCACTATTTTACTTCAACAAAACCAGATTAGGTGTCTCGGCCCATAACCTGTAGGTTTTATAAAGAAATACTCCGGATCACTTGAACAAACTATTTATTAGTTTTAAGAAAGAACAATGTTATTTTCAACAAAGCACATAGCGCCATGACACAACAACGGTAGCTTGATAGCTAATAATTTGTTTACAGTATTGCCATCTTAAGAATATAAAAATTTTTCATATTCTATTGTATATTATATTACAACAGTATTCACCAAGAATGTCAAAATCTTGTGAAGGTATTAAAAAATTTAACAATTTTCCTAAAGAATTTATATGAATCTGTATAAACGAAATTATTTGCTAGAATATTAGTTATTCATGTTGAAGAAATTGCTGGTATTAAAAAATAACATAATAAAATGTTAGCAACATGATGTAAACTAAAAAAAATTTCTCATTTTGTTGATAATAATCCGAAAGGAATTCCATATTTTATAAGAGATTTAAATGCTATCCCTTACACTTTTTGGAATTCAAAACCTCATTGAAGAGCTATAATGAATTGTGCTTAAAAAAGTTTTAATTTACCAGAAATGCCTCTGCCTGGTTATAATTATTGTGGTCATTTCACAAAATTAGATGAATGATTACAAAGTTTTGATAAAGGAATTAATAAACTGGATGAAACTTGCAATAATCTTGATATTGCTTATAGAGTCCATAAATATTTAGTATCTAGACATGAAGCTGATAAAATTTGACAAATAGAAGTTAAATAAATAATAATTATAAATAATGAAGCTCCAATTATTAAAAGATATTACATCTACATTTGTATATGGATGCATGTTTACTAAAAAAAAAAAATTAGGTTGGGAAATTAAAACTATTTAATAAAAAAATATGAAATTATGTAAATAAATTTTGACATAAATGAATATTAAAAACATAACTTCTGATATATATCAATTAATTAAAAAATTTAGAAATCGATAAATTTTTAAGAAAAGAAAAAATTGCAAATAAAAAGTTAAAATTAAAGAAGGAAAATAATTGTTATTAACCTTATCATTTCCAATAATGAAAATAATATTGAAAGAAAAATTGGTATCTGGTTTAAAAACTGGTGGGATTATACCAATACCATTACGTATTTTTTCAGCATATTTCAGTTTAGCAGCTGGTGCAAGCGTGATATGTAATTCTTTCAACAAACTAGAAATAATAAATAAATGTAAGACTAACAGAAAATTAACAACATATAGCTATGAAATATAAAATTATTGAAAGAATTGTAGCAAAAAAGAAAGAAAAGAAGACTAAAAATATTTGAAAATAATTACATTTTCGAATAGCACTATAAAAATATGTAAAAAAATTAAATATTCAAATTTTTTGAAATGTTTATATGAATGATGAATTACCAGATAAAATTAATAAAATTTAATCTGCAATTGTAAATTTAGATATTTTATCAATACTGGTAATCATTGGGTTTGTTATTATAATATTAATAACTATATTGTTAATTTATATTAATTAAGTGAAAATAATCTTATATAATTAATTAATTATTTTCAAAATTACTATATTTAATATGATGGTATATTTAAAAATTTTGATTCCCTTATATGTGGTAATTTAAGAATAATGGTACTAGATTTATTTTCTAATCGATATATTTTTCTACCATCTCTGTTATTAAATGAAAGATTTATTAGTGAATCTATTTATCAGTTTTCGGAAAAATATTTTTAATTGATAACAATAAAAATATTTATACAAAAAATTTATTTTAATGAATAAGTTACTAAAAAAATGCATTATTTCGAAAAAATACTTAAACATTTTCATTAAAATTATAGTGATGAGTTAAATAAAAAAATATATATTAAATACTATTATACATGATGCTGTAAAATAAACATTAAAACAATTTCATTCTAGCCTTGTAAAAATCTTTGCTCGAAATCTTGTTTGACTAAATATGTCAAAGGGAAACATTTTAATCAATTTCAAAATTCTTTTCCTTTTAAAATTGAACTAAACTAACATCCTAATAATTATGAATTTTATAGTTATAAAAATTATGTTGCTTTGAATACTTAGTTAAATAATTATGTCAAAATAAAAAATTAATAATAATTTAGAAACGACGTTGCTTTAAAAAATGGGTTAAATAATAATGTAACTAATGGAAATTTTTATGATTTAAAAACAATGTTTCTTTGAAAAATTATTAAATGGGTGTCACAAATAAAGTTTTTTTGATTTAAACACCATATTAATTCAAAAACTGAGGAAAATATTCATGTAATAAAAAAATTGTAATTAATTAATAAAATGATATTGCTTTGTATTAGAGTTAAAAAACGATGTAATTAAAGCATTTTTGTAAATACGATATAAGTATAAAAAAATTACATAGCAACATTTAAAAAAATTATAATTTTAATAATGAAAGTTTGACAATATTAAAAAAGATTTTCCTTTATTATCAGAGTTAAGTGATTACAACAAAAACTGCAAATTTGATTATTTTTAAAATGATTTTGCTTCGAAAAACAAAATTTAATTATTATATTAAAAACAAAGTTGTTTAAAAGATAATGAGGCGATAATATTAAAATATTGTAATTAATGATAATTATATATTCCATAGTTATACCATATATATACAAGAGCTGGTAGAATATTTTCTAAGTAAATTATAAAACGAATGACAGTGCTCATGCATAAGTATAATTTTAAAAAGTTTTAAATATAGCATATGTTCAAACATATTGATATCTTCATAAATGGATATTTATGACGGTTCATTATTTTACTAACTAATATTAAAAATAATAAATATGACAATGATAAAAAAGATTCACAAACATCGCTCCGAATGTTGCAGGAAATTAAGAATATTTGCCATAGAATAGAATGCAATCAATATATTTATCAGTAGTATTTTATACAGGATAAACTAATAAATATTTTAAAATGCAAAATGGATTAAGATATTTTTATTTCTATATTATTGTACAGTAATTTTTTATTAATTCAGGTATTCATGGTTGATTAGTTTCAAGAATAGTTATAACAGGCAAGGATATAGATTTTTCAAAATCATTTTATAAAAAATGGATATCTAATATAATTTAAATAATTTGATGGAATTCAAATCGCTTAAGGATTTTAAATTAATATTTGCATATTAAAAGTTTTAAAAAATATAAAAATTTATATTTTATATAAATGGATAACACTCAGTGTTTAAAGTGTAAAAAACTAACTATATATAATGCAATAATAATGTGAAATTTATATAATGAAAAAATCTTAAATTATTGGTTTTATAAATGGAACTAAAATATCAGCATTAATAAAATCTGGAAAAAATTTAGCATTTGCGAAGGCATAATTAATTAATTATGTAAACTTGTATGAACGAATTTTTCTATAAGAAAAGTTTTTTCAAATAAAATAGATGATCTTTGGCAAACCAATTAAATTAAATTAAACTTTGGAAATTTAAGATGAAACTCTAAAATAAATAAAATAAATAAATTAAAATTAACCATGATCGATGTTTTTTCTAAAAAAGCATTTGCTATTTCTGTTAAAGATAATTGTGGTTAAAATATTGTAAACTCTTGTGACCCAAATTTAAAAAACAATGAAACCAAATGACATATAAAATAAATAATTGTCTTGAATTTTATAATAATTTTTTTTTATAATTAATGAAAAAATATTATAATAATCATTATTACACATTTAGCTATTTGTGAACATAAAGGTAGCATTATTGAAAGATTAAATCGAATTTTCGAAAGAAAAAAAAAAATTTCTTTACTTTGATTGCCAGCTAGAAATGGGATGAAATATTAGATGAATTAATAAAAGAATATAATAATTCTAGACACAAAACTATTAAAATGTAACCGTTTAAAGTTAATAAAAATAATAAAAACAATTTAAAAAAAGACTGATTAATTGTATTAACTGAAAACAATTAAATATTATAAAAAATTTAAGTGCTACAATTTTATGTGCTAAAAATAATGAATAAATATATTAAAAAATAGAGTGCTGATAAGCCACACTCTGAAAAACTAGATGGGCTAAACTATCTCAGCTGAAAATAATAACAAATATTAAAAAATCCAGGTGCTAAACATTTGGCACCTTAACAAAAATATAAAATTGGTGATATAATTATTATCAGTAAAATAAAAATAATTATTTCAAAAATATTGTACTGCAAATAGGTCAACAGAAACATTTAAAATTAAAAAAATATAAATTTTGTTGTACCAACCACTATTTTAATGGATATGAATGATGAAGAAATGCAATAAATTTTTTATGAATTTTAAATTTTGAAATCTAATTACCCACATCATTTTCAGTTAAAATATTCTCAAAAATAAAGGTTGATAAAATTTATGTTATATGTCTTAGATTTTATAATTTACATAATATTTCGATAAATATAAATTATATAGTTTTACAAAATATTATTTGCCTAAAGTGGATTATTTCAATCGACCGCCTTTAGTATGGTGTAATTGCTAGTTACAATCTTGATTTCCATAAAATTTAATTTTTTCTATTTAATGAATTACTTATAAATGGAACTCATAAATAAAAAACAAGCAGCTCTGTTATTTAATTTTACACTTTTACATTAGAAAATTTGTATATAGATTTTATGGAGTTTTTATTTAATATTGGTTATCGATAAAATATAGATAAAATAAATATACACAACATTTATGGAAAAATAGAGATTTATAGATGATTAATATTTGAATAGTAGAATATTACTAACCCTCATTTTAAAATTCGGTTGAAAAATCTTAATAAATTTCAGATTTTCTTTTTTGATTGATTTCATTTGAAGTGTCCATTTGGATTTATTTGTTTTATGATTGTTTGTGTATTGAACCATCCATGTATTTGCTTATGAAATTTATAACCCTTCTTATTAATTTTTTCTTTAATATATGTTTTTTTGGATAAGGTTTCATGTTTACAACCAGAGTACATTTAATCTTATATTTAAGTAATTAATTCTCGAAATTTTTCTAAAAGTAAATTTTTAACAACAATTAAATTTATTACTTAATTTTTAATTTTAATTGTAATATCATGATATATCTGAAAAATATTATTCAGTTTTGAACTTCGTCTTTCAAATATTTAGTGTTATAATAAACAAATTTTATTGACTACAAAATTGTTTTAATAGTATTTACAATACATTTTATTAACCATTTTCTACTCTAAGGGCCTCAAAAGCAGATTGTGTTTTAAATACCAACAGTTTAATATGAATATCAAAAAATTATTATCTCGATATTTTCCAGTTTTATATGTTCATAATCTTTGATTAATTTTATCATTCCTAGTTACACAACTTTTTAGAAATCAGTTTTCTGTAATAAATTTGTACGAACAACATATGTAATATCATGTTTTTCAATTTTTAATTCATTAAATTTGATTAATTTTAATTTTTTATTATTTATCTTGTTGTAATTGTTGTTATTTAATAATATGTAATTAATTTTTCAAAAACCAACGCTAATTTTTTTTTCTTATTGCACTGAATTAATTTTTCTTTATCATTATATTCCATTACATTGTTTTAATAATAAAAAAATATTTGTTCTCAAGTAATATTATTATTATTACATTTCCAACCTTGGTGCGAAGTAACATTAACTATTAATTCCTGGAAAATTCTTACAGAATAAAAAGTCCAAATTTTTTAAATTAAAATACTTGCATATATAGTTTTAATTTCATTTGAATATATTCGTATTCTTAAGCTATAGGATTATTGTATTTAATATAAATATATTCTAAATAGTAATTATTTAAAGAATCTGTAAAATAATAGTTAATTTTTTTCAGTTTTTCAGAGTCTGGTAAGCCGAGCGTCAGAATAAAATCCATAAAATCTCATTAGTAATAAAATATACATTTTTTAAATAAAGGAAACCAAATTTAATGAAACTAACTTCCTATATTTATTTTACAATTATTCTTGTTATATATACAGAAATATTTTATTGTTTCTCAGCCATACTGATATCTCCAAATTGGTTTTTCATATCCAGAATCAACTCCATTTATAGCTAAATCAATTAAATAAGAAATTTAGAATCGATTTATTTATTAATATTTTCAAAATCAATTACAATATTTTTTATTTTCATAATTATTTCATTACATGTATTACATTTTAAACCAAATAAAGATAAAATATTTTTATAGCTATTATTATTTTATTAGTAAATTGATTATATTTATAAAATGTAACATTCATAAAAAAATATAGTAAACTATTTGTATGTTTGAAACAAGATTCTAATTTATCTTGCCACTGTGGAAATTTTTTTGTTAAATCTAGTTGTTTTCTTAAAAAAAAATACACTCATCTAAATTAAAATAATATTCTTTATCGAAAAATACAAAATTTTACCATTGTAAGAATTAAAAATAACATTTTATTTTCTGTTATCATTTATTCCAACAGAAGATAATGAAATTGGGTAATCTTGAATAAGATTAAAACTTTTGTAAACAATATTTTGTATATTTTTAAATCTATTATTTATTACTATTTCCCCTGAGTGTCTTTGATAAATATGAAAACTATTTAATTATTTGGTTAATATGGTAACTAATATATTATCATAATTTGATTTTTATTTATTGTATAATCTTCTAAATTTTTTATCCAAATATACTTTATTAATAATAAATAAATTTATAAACAAGAATAATAAATGTATTTATATTTTTATTAACATAAACATTTTTTGAATACGATATATAAGTCCTATGCTTGTAGGGCCTGTAAAATTATTTGATAATGGTTTTCCAAATATATAATTTTTGCATTTTCAGTATCAAGTTGATTATGTTCAGAATTATTATTATGTATTTGATACATAATACAATTTGAATCACAAATATGTTGTAAACTTAAAGGACACATTTCCTTAATTAAAAATGGTTACAAATTTAATTTAAAGTCTGGTACATGATCATCTTTAACATACCATGGGTCATTTTTATTTACATGAATTTCAGTTTTTTTTTTTGGTTGCATTGAAAAATAAGTATTGCCTATTATTTTATCTCTTAAATTGTATGGACTTGCGATTTGTCTTTACTGAAATTCTCCTTTAAATGATAAAATTATATCTTGTTTATACTATCATGAATAAATTTCAAATTTATATGCTTTCTGCAAATTTTTAAAACATTATCTGTTCATTGAATAATTGTATTATTGCTTAATACACAATTCAATGTGATTTAATTATTATTTCATTTTGTTGAAGAATATACATCTGAAAATTCACATTTTAAAAACATATTGGTTTCTTTATTAATGTTAATAATTGTAAATTATATCGTTATTGATACATTTTTAAAGTCTCAATATATGTTGTTTTTATAAATTTTCGATAAGTTAGCGATACGCTCTCCTTGAAATATTTATAATCGTTAATTAAAAATCTGTATGAATTAAAATAATTCAAAGCAGATAATATTTGTTTTTCTATGGAGACACTATTTTTATATTGATAATATTAATATCTAATATTTAATATATAAAATATATATTTATTATCAAATTTTAAAATAATTATTTTCCATGTCCCAGGAAGCTGTAACATGATAATATAAAATACAATATTTAAAAATATGTAGGCAATGTAGTAATGCATCTGGAAAATTATATTTTCACATTATAATATAAATATTTACGATGAGTTTAATAATATTTTAAATATTTCATTTTAAAGAGTTTAATTTTAATAAAAATTGCTGACAAAAATATTTATGAGCATGGTTTATAAATATTAATTACAAACTCTTAAATGAAATTAGACAACCTGAAATTCCAATAAGTTATTTATAAAAAATTCCTAATAAATATATATAAAAAAATTAATGTACCAAAAATACAATGTAGAAAATTTTGAAAACTTGAAGCTGAAAGGTATTATTATATATTGTATTAAAAATATATACTTATATTTTAAAAATATTATAAAAATTTATTTTATTTGGTTTAATTTAAATATAAGTCACTGTCTTATATTGATTGATTTATAATAGGTGGTATCATTAATATTAATGTAATCATAAAATTTTAATAATCATTTATATCCTACATTTCCTAAATCCAAGTAATGTTCATTGTGTATCTATTTAATATGTAATTTCACGAATAAAAATTTATTCATTATATATTCTAAAAATACAAATAGTAGAAAATGTATAAATGAATTATAAAGAAATATATATACATAATAATGTATGAATATTTATTAATTTTGTAATAATAATTACAGTTTAAATTTTAACAGTAATTTTGTATCTTATCTATAGGTAAAACTTATTATTCTTTCAATACTAATATGATATACAAATTTCTAAATTCATTATTTAATCTTTGACATTTATACATTCACTAAATTTTCTACATTTTATTTTGTTTATTCTTGTATTTTAATTAACTTTTTTAAAATAGAAGATTCGAATTTGAGAATGTTGTAATTTACATAAGAAAATTCAGAATTATTACCAAATTGAACCTTACTAAGCATTATATATAAAAAAATTTAAAAAAATTGGAAAAATTGCTACAATGAAGTTTTAAATACAAGAAATTTATTTATTAAAAATACCATAATACAAAAAATCTGTGTAGATAATGTATGAACGAAGTAGATGATAAATTATATCTTAATATATATATATAGACTTATACAGATATAATAAAAAGAGTTTAGGGATTCAATTACATGATTAAATATTAACATATTACCCTCTTCATTTTTTCTGTGTTTGATACTGAAATTCTGTAAAAAAAATTTCATTTTAATTTAGACCCCTATTGTGCCACTTTCAAAAATTAAGTTTTATCGATAAGCTAAAATAAGAACAATATAAAATTAAAAAGAAAATTTTAAATATTGAAACAATTCAATGAATATTTAAAAGAAAAACCTTAATGCCTGTAAGGTAAATAAATTAAAAGAAAAACTTGAATATAAAAAAAGAAATGATAGAACAACAATAAAAAATTTGAACACCATTTAAGAAAGTCTAACTAAATTCAGATAAATATGTTTTTTTAATGAAGCCATAGAATGTATATGAAAACCAATAAATAACATAAAACAATTTAAATACATAAATAGAAAACAAATTGATTATTCAGTATTACAAAGCATTATACTTACTATTAATTAAGAAAAAAAGTATCTTTATCAAGATTTAAAAAAAATCCCAATCGTAGTTACGGATAAACAAAACCTTACTATGATTCCAAAAAATGCGAATAAAAAAATATTATATATCTGTTGGTGTGAAAATATTAAAATATACTTTTCTTAAGGTTAATTATTTTTTCAAGATCAAACAATTTTTTTTTAATGCATTTTCCTTCTAAAGACAAAAACATTAAATCAACAGTAAAATTTTTTTTATATTCCCAGAAGATTAATTTTAAAGTAATAAAAATAAAGCTGACGAAGATTTAATTACTTTTATTATAATGATAACAAAATTTATCATAAAAATTTTTCTACTAAATTGTCTACATAAAATTTTTGATATTTATATTATAAACATGTACATTAAAAAAATTAATTTTTATATTTTTTAATAAATTTCTAAATAGGTAAAAATTTACATAATTTTTAACACCATAATGATTTATTAATTTACAAACTACTTTAAATCTCTATAAATTTTCCATATTTCTTACACTGTATTTTTGGTATCTTAGGTATTTAATAATTAAACAATTATAAAATATTAAAATCAATGAGATTACAAAACATTTATACAATTCTTAGCTACCAAAAATTTTGACTCTACAATTTATTCTGAATGTTAAAATTTATGCAGAGAATTTTTTTTTTAATTTTGCTTCGAAAACTTTGAAAATTGACAAATATATATTTTATTATAATTTAGACCCATATAAATGTGACCCTTTCGATAATTTAACTTTTTATATCTCCCAAGATCTAGTAGAGAAGGTGAAACACCGGCCTTTCAAAACATAACGTATTACTAATAATAATTTTTTATAAATGGAAAACAATATTAGCCAATTACAACAGTATTGTAATAGATTTTATGAGAATGAACCATATAAGAAAAAAACTAAACATAATGATATAAAAACAAAAACTTGTCTCAAAGATACTGAAAATGAGGCATTCAATTTAAAACAAATTAAAAGATATTGCAAAAGTACCAACAATTTAAAAATATAATAATCTTAACACCAAATATTTGACAGAACAAATAGTGAATTATAAATAAATTTAAATTATCAACTTCCAATCAATTTAGAAGCTATGAAAGTTCAGAAATTAAAAGAAATTGCTAAAAATATCAAAATTAAAGTTTATTCTTACATGAATAAATTAAAATTATTAGAAAAAATGATTTGATACAACTTATATTAAATAAAAAGAAGAGATTGAAGAGAATTCAAGAATTTGGTTGATACTAATAATTTAATAACATTTGACATCTAAAAAAAATTGTTGAATCCAGTTTGATCTAATTTAACAAATAAATTAATAATATTGGCATATCCGAACATTCCTCATTCACAAATACAACTTTTGTATATTTATAAGACAAACAAATAGCAAATTTATCAAATTTATTTGGATGTATATACATTCAAACAATTACAAAATCTTTAATATGATTTCTATATTTACCATCATATTTTTTTATTATTAATATCAATAATAGTAAATCTAAAATTTTTATTCCATCAATTTGAAAATAAATATTTAAATTTCTTGTGAGACATTTATCTACCAACAAAATCAACATAACTATGTTTTAAATTAGTTTTTTCCCAATATAAATAATAAATTTGTATTATCTCTTGCTAATGGTTTTGGAACTCTTGAAAATTTTGTGCTTAATAGAAACACTCAATATTTTTGTCTCCCTCTATTTACAAATAATATTTTGATTACCTAATATAAAATCACCGAATATAACTAGTGAATTATCTTCGCATTAATCATAATTAATATAATCATATTATTAAAAACATACCCCATTTCTCGTTTGTTTTTTATAAAATTAGAAATTCATCTATTAGCCGAGCATATTATTCTTGATTTAAACACTTTTAAAAAACATTGAATAATTTAAATGTAACCAACAAGTTTTATGTATAAAACTAATCACCTTAGTAATTATGCCACAATTACTAGGCACAACAATCATAGATCAATATAATCTTGTAATAAATCTTTTTATTTTATTTTGACTTCTCTTCATTTATTAAAAAGCCAATTCCCAATCAATTTTCGTAATTAAGTATACAAATTTTTATATAATTAACTAATAATGTTTTCAAGTTTACAAATTCAATTTCGCCCAACATATATAAATCCGAATTTAAATAATAATAATATTTTTAATTTCGCAATTGTCTCGTGGGTTAATTTTCACAAATTCTTCACTTTTAGGACAGATATCCTTTGCTTTTTCATATTCAAGTAAAAATTTTTAGTTTTTAATTTCTTTACATTTTGTTAATTTTTGTGGTATTTATTAACCATTATTATAGTTATTTAATTACATATAATATTTATAAAGAAAAAATAATATTCTATTTCAGATTTTAGTTAAATAATTTTAGGCTAAATTTCTAGAGAATAATTTTAATAATTGTGAAGCAAAATAAGTTTACGTTTTGCACCACTTTTCTAATTCGGCAAAATACACTAGAGAGCCACAAAAACTGGTACAGGTGTGCGTATGCAAATAACAGAGGCGTGGAACCAAACAGAGTAACGCGATGCGGGCGGCAGCGCCTATATAAGACAACACGCGTCTGGAAAAGTTGCTAGATCGGTTACTGCTGCAACAATGGCAGGTTATCAAAATTATAGTGTGTTTGAACGTGGTGTTATAGTAGGCGCACGAGAGATGGGACATAGCATCTCCGAGGTAGCGAAAAAATTTTTATTTTCGCGTACCACCACTTCACGAGTGTACCAAGAATATCGGAAATACGGTAAAACATCAAATATTCGATATCGCTGCTGCCGGAAATAGATCGTGAACGAACGGGACAAACTACTACTGACGAGAATCATTAAACGTGACAGACGTGCAACCCTTTTAACAATTTGCGCAAATTTCAATGCTGGGGCATTAAAATGTGCCAGCATGCGAACTATTCAACAGACATAATTGATATGGGCTTTCGGAGCCGAAGGCCCACTCGTGTACCATTGTTGACTGCACGACACAAAGCTTTACGCCTCTCCTGGGCCTGCCAACACTTCCATTGGACTGTTGATGACTGGAAACACGCTGCCTGGTCTGACGAGTCTCGTTTCCAATTGTATCGGGCGGCTGGACGTGTACGGGTATGGAGACATCCTCATGAATCCATGGACCCTACATGTCAACAGGGGACTGTTCAAGCTGTTGGAGTCTCTGTCATGGTATGGGGCGTGTGCAGATGGTGTGAAATGGGACCCGTGATACTTCTAGATACGACTCTGACTGTTGACAGATACATAAGCATCCTGTCCTATCATCTGCACCCATTCATGTCCATTGTGCATTCCGACGGACGTAGACAATTCCAGCAGGACAATGCGACAACCCACACGTCGAGAGTTTCTACCTAGTGGCTCCAGGAACACTCTTCTGACTTTAGACACTTCACTTGGCCACCTAAATCACCAGACATGAACATTATTGAGCATATTTGGAATGCCTTGTAACATGCTTTTCAGAAGAGATCTACACTGCCTCGCACTTCTGTGGATTTGTGGACTACCCTGCAGGATTCATGGTGTGAATTGCCACCTGCATGCCTTCAGACATTAGTCTAGTCCATGCCACGTCGTCTTGCGACACTTCTGCGTGCTCGCGGGGGCCCTACACGATATATGGCAGGTTTACCAGTTTTTTTGGCTCTTCAGCGTATTTTCTATGTGGAGGAATGACGTTTGCCCAAAAATTCTTGAAATGATGTTAAAAGATGATTAATTGTAATAAAAAATGTATTAATTTTGATGGAAACTTGATATTTTTGTTGAAAAAATTAGTTATTTTGATGAAAAATTATATTACATTTATGTTTTTTAATTGAGCTAGTGGCCGCTTTTACTATCTACTCCTGGGGGCAGAATCACTTCTGTGGTGTACACAGAGATCCTTCTGTAAAGGAAATAAGTTACTGCTTCATGTTACACATGGGTGAATCCGCAGACAGACATTTAATTAATTATAATTAGAAACCCAGGTCATAAATTTTTGTTAGTATTTTATTTAATGAAAAGAATGAAATGTCGTTATTTTATTGGCGGAGACAAAATTTAATTTTAAAAATAATTGTAGAGGGCGGAGACGTTTCCCCACCGTCAGACACGGTGGAGACTCTCTTGGCATTACAATCTCGCACTTGTGTTTTCATAAATGTCCTTAACATTTTATATATGATTCCTTAAAACGTGATTTCGACACTCAATTTTCTGTACTTGTGTATCAGATCTATAATGAGTGGCATCAACTAATTTTCTTTGTTTAGTGATTGACCATCACTAAACAAGTTGAGTACATTTCAGACGGTGAGCTATAATACTCTGCATAAAACCTCTAACAGTGATTTTAGGTACCACTAATGAAGTAGACACTGTCCAGCTTTCGACTTTCTTGCTCATTAAGTATTGGCGTATCTTGCCTATTTATGCTGTGCGCAAAACGAATAATAGATACTGTTTGTGGGCACGAAGTAAAAATTTTGTCTTTGTTGTTAATTTCTCAATTGTAACCTCTAAATAAAACGCTCATTTGTTATTACACAATATAAAAGTAAATTAATATTTACTTAATTTTTTTTTTAGATATAATTAATTAAACTTGAAGCAGAAATAAAATATACAGAATTACTAATAATCCAAAGCGGCTGAAACACTTTTGTTCTACGAATATCACACATGTAACTTTGTTGAGCCTTTTAGCTCTATAAATTAATATTTGGAGTCAAGTCAGACATTTCTAGATGAACTTAAGGTTTAGATGTTGACGGATTAAAATGACAGTTGCAAAGGTTGTGGTACAACAGCAGACAGTTCTTGCACTTGTTCGTATAGGATCGTTTCTCTCAGACACCGCCAGCAACCACTGTTGATGAGGTTATATTTCTTAGCCCACTTCGCTGTCTTATTTGGCGTAGACTAAGGTCAGCAAAGGATTTAAACATAAATGAGCACGTGAGTGTGTGAAGAGATTTGGGCGGCTCTTAACATCGAGGTCTTGAGAGCCGATAAACGAGTACGTCTTTTATAAATGCCTGTACATTTAATCGACTAAGTTTTAATGCAAACGGGATATATTCCATTTGCACTAAATATTATATTTAAAAGCACGTCATTGAAATTAAATAATGCCAGATGTTTAGGTCACTGTTTGAACTCGTGATTTCTACAGTACTGTGGACAATTTGAGTGCCAAGTTTGGGGGCATGCACTGAAGATGGAAATCAATCTACCACATAATATTACATCTTCGTGTATAGTCGTATTTTAATTGGTCAGTGTTTTTTTTGTTGCGATTATTTAGGTTCCAGTTTGGATGCTATCTGCGGTTGCTTATTTTGCATTAGTAAAAACAGGCAGATCTTGTGATAAATAAAAAAATAGTAAATGTATTTAAAGAAATACTATTATAATATTTGCTTTTTTTAAGTTTACTGAATGCTGGAGTTTGTTTTATATATTTAGAATAAAATTATAAATAATGATAATAATTTGGAAGAAAGAAATTATTTTGACAGGCATAAAGACTTGCTTCTGAAATTAAAAACATTATCTATGATAAATAAAGATAATTATTAAATTAAAAATTAGTAAAAATGCGCGTTCCCGTGTATATTTTCAGGGCTAACTATTACGACAGCAATTCTGTGATTTAGTTTAAAAAAAATTGGAATTTGTAGGTTTCGTTAGTAATGAAATTGAATTACTTAAAACACTAAATATGTACTTTCTTTAGAATACTAAATCGGGTCACATAACCACTGGAGCACGACCTATGCTATAGAACCCATGGCAACGATATTAATTTAAAAATAGACTAAAATTAACTTTTTGTTAGATTTAGTTATATTAATTATTTGAAAGCATTCGTACGTCTAAGCAACCATTTCCATTCTCACCAAATTTCAAAAGTTATTTTCAACGCCCCATTAATACACTTTGAAAACTATTTTTCAGGGGTTTTTGTAGAAATTCCGCAACGATTACAGGTTGAAGAGAGTAATTCTACTAGATTCACCCAAGACACTATACTCAGCATCTCACGAAAAATACTTTCTGTGTTACCAAGAGCTCTTCAGTTGTATCAAAACCACAGCTTAACTTAACTGACATTACTGACCAATAAAAAAAGTTAACTAAACAAGTATGTAAGGCTTCTATAAAAAGTGATCAGAGAAGAGTTTCTGAACAATTGTACAATGTAAATGAGTTAAGAATAAACAATATTGGCCACTTGAGGTTTTAAAGAAATTTGTTTATTTATAGAAAAATATTGCATTTTACTAGGTACAGAAAATTTTGAATTCACTAATTGTTAAATGCCTGATTTCATTTGCACAAATATAACAATAAAAAAATGTATCATGTGTCGTATCTATTTAAGATATTCGTATACAGGTGGAGGTGTGAATTAAAAAGCTGTGCAATGTAACGCTTTTCGACGATCACATTTATGTTGATAACCCAGTTCGATGCCTGATCAGGGGAACAACTAGCGCGGCAGCGGCTCGTAGCTCTAGGGCCCCTGCTAAGCGGCCGGGGACACCCGTTGTTGTAAGCGTACTAATAAGTGAAAATACAAATGCATATAATAGCCTTCAATATACATTATGCATTGTTTACAAGTTGCACATGACCAAGTACACGTAGGCTACATTACAAATAGCACCAACGCGTTTTTATGTACAACCATATTCCATCACGAATTTCGAATTTAATTTTATTACGTGAATATAATACAAGACTAGAGAATATACTAATTACCGCGGCATGGTTAACCACAGCTTCACGACTGGTACAATCTTCCAGCATATTATGTCCTTGGATTCAAAGTATACAGGTCAGTGAAAGACGGTGCAGGGGCATTATGACGTAAACGGAATAAAACAATTCCACAGCTACGGGCCGCTGCCGCACTAATTGTTTCCCCGATCTGGACAAACAGCGGGTTATCTCTTTGACCCCTGACGTCCCGCCCGATAACAAACAGTTGTATCGTTTGACATTGCACCTGGCCTCGCGCTTTTATCTCGAAGTCATGTCTGTTATTATAAATCGTCGCAGTTCTTCTGTAAGGACAGTAGTGATCTGTGTTCAGGGACTGCCAGTTCCTGTGTGTTCTCTGGGACATAGAAAAATGGCTTCCGAAACAAAAAAAACTTACTATAGTGATATAAGAAGATCAAAGAATCAGAGAAATTTGGGCGAAGTGCTTTTTAGGCTAAGTGAGATTTAGGCCAACTGTTTATTAGACCAAATTAATTTTCGGCCAAGTGAAATTTAGGCCAAGTGACTATTAGGCCAAAAGAATTTTAGGACAAGTGATTTTTAGGACAAATGAATTTAATGCCAAATAAATTCTGGTAAAATAATTTTTTTCTGAAATTTCAGGCTCAATGACTTTTAGGACAAGTAATGTATTCATGGCTGCTGCATATAAACAATGTCACCAAAAACCCATCACATCACAGTACTTCTTCACGTGATGCGACAAAAGAAAGATAGATCATCTTGCTCCTGAACTTCGTAGATATAATTCTGATAACTTAAATTGTTTTCGACGCTTCCATCACAGTATACATGTTATTATAGGTCGTTCTCGTAATTACGCATAAAGTTTCGCACTAAAGTGAAATATGCTCAAATTTAAAGTATAGTCTGTTCACGGTAAAGTGTCCACTTTTGTGGCCCTAGTTATTTTTTCTTTCAGAATTTTTTAAATCATTTAACCACCTTTCAAAATAAATATTGCTATGTAAGTAAAAAACACAGTGTGTATATTCCACCGCACATGGAAGTTAAAATCCAAGACTAAAATTAAATATATTTATTGAAAATTGTTTCAAATGAGAGGGCTTCAAATGTGCTCACTTTACTGTGAATAGCGTATTACTACTCGAACAAATGAAGTAATGGAGAGTATAAATCATATTGATTTAATTGAATGGCATGCCTGCAACCAGCTGACATCACGACTTCGTCTTTGGTGATGACGTCGCTGACTCCTGCTGGAATGCTTAATTATTGGAAATAACAATTAGGGTTGGGTCCTTGAAACTTGGAATTTACACAACCAGCATATGTTTAATCGGTATGTTATAACTGACTATTTTCTAGGCCATTTATAAGCATAGTTGAACAAAATTTTCAAATAATTGGCAATAGAATCACATAAAATTTGGACCACGATCATATCAACCGACCAAACGAGCCTGCCAAACGAACCAGCCATAACAGGAAATCATACGAACCAAATATAGCAGTCAACCATACGAAAAATACACACTAATTTACAATCCCAACCAACCAGGCCAAGAGGCCAGCACGACTGACTGGACATGACAATGGGCATCACCAACCGCATGAAACATCCATACTAGCCAACTATGCAAGACAAGCATACGAAAACACTATACCAAGGAACCATAAAAACCATACATACTACCCAATCATAAAAATCGATTATACCATCGAACCATACACACCATCCACACCACCCACTCATACGAATCGGCCATATAATCTGTACGAAAAAACCACACAAACCGACCATAAGAAATGACCACACCAGCCAACTATATAAAAAAACCTCAACAGCCGAACATACCACCCAGTTATACCAACCGATCACATGAGCCAAACACACCTGTCGACTATCGGAATCAATCATACGAGTTGACCATTCGAATCAAGCATGCCAGCGTTCATACAAAGTGACCTTACCAGCTGGCCATATAATCCTAGAATATGATACGACACTAGAAACCAAAAATACCTGCTGCCCATAAATACCGAACATTATAGCCAACCATACCCCCAACTACCAGCCATATGAACCGACAATTGCAGGCCACCATACAAACCAAATATATGAGCCATCCTTACCAATTATCCATTCCTCCCAACCAGGTGAAAACCTTAGTAAGCCCGACTGAGCTTACCAATGAGCGAGAGCAACCATATTATCCATCTGTACCATACCAGTCAAACATACAACCTTATAAACCATACCAGTCAAACATACGAACCCGACCATACTAATAAACCATATGAACCGACCATACAATAAGGCCATACACCCGACTATGACACTCAACCATACAAACTGACCATATGAACCTTCCATAGGGGCCAACCATACAAGTCGATTAAACGAATCAGCCATAACAACCAACCTTATGAAACTGCAATATTAGCAAGCCATACGAACCGACCATACCAGTCGGCCAAACCAACCAACCATACCAGGGAACCATATGAACCAATCTAACGAGCCAATTATACTAGATAAATATACGTATTAGTGATGTCAGCCAGCTATAACAGCACACCATACGAAACCGTCAAATTAAATGCCCCGACCAGTCGATCAGTCATACGTCCATCAAAATCAGGAAACCATACAATCTGAACATGCCTGCCAGCTGGCCAGCCATGCAGACTTACCATTTCCAGGTGTTCTTAGCAAAGGACCATACCAGCCGACTGGAGCAAGCTATGAACCAACCAGACAACCACGCCAACCAACCCTATGGGGCAATAACTGACTCCAACCTTTACTGTCTCCAATTTTACTGTCTCCACCCTAGACTGATGTCACCAAGGCTGACTCCACCCAATTTTATCTGCACCCAATTTTATCTCCACCCAATTTTATCTCCACCCTATTCTGATTCCACACAATACTACCTCCTGCCTAGACCAACTCCTACTATACTGAATAGAACAATGGGCAAGACCAACCCCCAACACTAACCGGCCATTAAAAATATCTAAGTCAACAGACGATGACGATCTATCTCGAAACAAGTTGCCTAGTACCCATTTCATTACTAACCTCTTCGCGCAAAAAAATTGCAATTTTTCGCAGAAAATTCTTCAAAACTAACAAAATATTTGCGTAAACTTTGTATAAATTCTCTCCCATCGCAATCGTACAGTGAACAGAGAAGTGATTATTGAAGAAATGATAAATAATTAGTCGCAAGTCAATATGTAAGATACGAAACATTCCTCAAAGCATTCCTCGAACGATGATGAGAGAGATATGTATAATTCCCCTAAGTATTTAATAGACTATGTTTCGAACAAAGACCAGAGCTACGTCAAGTGTCTCGAAACATGTCGCGAGCCACATGATGAGACTATGTCGAAGTTATGTGTGACGAGGGTCGGTTATCTGATGGGTGAATAACTTCTCCACAATAGAAAGAGACCTGAGCTTCGTCTCCGACGAAGCTGAAGATGGAAGTTTCGTTTTTCAATATAATTGCTACTCGATTTGTTGCATGGTCGTGGTGGATGTGATACTGTGCGAATATGTAGCAAAGATTTGCAATTTGTTTGGAAAGATTTGCGAAGGTTTTGCGAAGTTTTTGCACGAAGATGTTAGTAATAAGATTGTTATTAGGCGACTTGTTTCGAGATTTATCATCATCATTTGGGGGTATAGATGGTTAGTATAGTCGGTTTGTCCTGCTGGTTCTTATTATGCATTGTTCTAGTAAGTTTGGCAGGAGTTGGTCTTGGCAAGAGCAATTCTTAGGTTGAGTCAGTCCTGGGTGGAGTAAGTTGTAGGCCAGTATGTTTGTCGGTACGGTTAACTGGTCTGGTTGGTTGGCCAGTATGGTTGGTCGGTATGGTTGTCGAGTCTGGTTCATAGTTTTCCCTCGTCTACTAAGATCCTTTGCTATGGTCAGCTAGTAATGTCCAGTCTATATGGCTGATCGGCTGGCTGGCATGACTGGATGGCGTGGTTGGCTAATCTTGTTGGACGTAAGACTGGTAGACTGAAATGGCCATTTGGTATGGTCAGGTAATATTGTTTGTTCTTATGGCTGGCTGGCATGGCTGGTTTGTATTTAAGCTGAAATTGTTAGCTAATATGGTAGGTTCACCTGGTTCCCTGGTATGGTGGGTTTGTATTACTGACTGGCATGGTTCGTTAGTATGGCTTGCTGGTAATGCTGGTTAATATAATTGGTTGGTATGGCAAGTTTGTGTAGATAGCTGGTATGGTTGGCCCGTATGGATTGTTTGTAATGTTCATTCATATGGTAGGGTGGCATATTCGGAACATATGTCTAGCTGGTATAATCGGTTCGTATGTTTTGTTGGTATGCTCGGTTCATATGACTGGCTCACTTGGATGGTTGATATAGTTGGTCTTGCCCATTGGTATGTCCAGTCGGACATGTTAAGTTGTTGGCCAGGTTGAAAGGAATTGGTGTTTTGAATAGATGGCTAATATGAGTTCGCATAGATGTTTGGTTTGCATGGTTGCCTAGTACGGTCGGTTCATATGACTGTCAGCAAGTGGTATGGTCGGTTTTTATGGTAGGCTGGTATGAATGGTTCGTATGGTCGGCTGGTGTGTTCGGTTCATATGGTCGGCTGGTATGGACGTATGGTGGATTGTCGTATAATATGGCTGACTAATATGGTCGTATTGTAAGGCTGGTGGGCATTGTCGGAACATATGGCCATCTTGTATAGCCGGCTCGTATAGGTGGCTAATATGGTCGATTCGTTTTGTCGACTGATATGTTTGATTCGTATGGTGGGCTGGTAATCTTGTTTAGGAAGATTTGTTTTGTGTTTTCGGCTGTTAAGGTTGATTCGTTTAGTTGGCTGTTGTGGTTGGTTCGTATGGTTGGCTGGTATGGTTGATTCGTATGGATGGTATGGTCGGATTGTAAGCCTGGTGGAATGGATTGTTCCTATGGTTCGTTGGTATAGTCTGTTGTATGTTTGGCTGGATGGTATGGTTGGTTCGTATGTTTGGCTGGTATGATTGTCTTGTATGGATGATTGATATTTCTGGTCTTGTCCAATTGTATCTCTTGTAGGTCTTGGTGGGTTATTATACAGTTTGGGTTGAATGGCTTATTGGACGGATGGCTCGTATGGTTGCCTTGTATGTAATTTTCGTATGATTGCTTGTTATGGTCGGTTTGTATGGTTGACTAGTATGGTCAGTTAAAACGGTCAGCAGGTATGGTCGGTTCATAGGATCGGCTAGTACAATTGGTTCGAAGTTTGGATGTGACTCCATCGCCAATGATATGTAAATGCTGGTTAACAAATTATTTTATTAAGAGCCTAAACACTAGTCAAAGACGAAGCCAGGACATGTTCTGGTCGCTGGCACACTATTACACAAAGGGTTTTTTTAAATCTTAACTCTCCAATTGCTCGGTGGTTCGAGCATGTGTTTTAAGTTAGAGAAGATTTTTACTTTGGTGCAAAAATATATGCACAAATACGAGCATGGCTAATAATAACATGCATAATATAATATAAGTGTTGAACACACTCTAACTACAAAGTTCAGTAGATTTATATATATGTAATATATATATAAATATCTACTGAACTTTGTAGTTATATATTTATATATATATATGTATATAATCTGCCACATCACATAACGAACTGTGGTATGTTGGGATTTTGACCATATCATTTACTGTAGTAGTTGTCACAAATATTCAATCACGAACGATAATGAGGGGATAATGAGCGACAAAATAAGCAATGAAACATATAGGTGTGGTGGAGGGAATCGGACTGCAGTGAGAAAAGAGAGCTGGTTGAATTAATTGTTATTTAAAGGGGGCCACAGTATGATGGTATTGAAAGGGGGGTGGTAGTCGATATTTAGCAAGTAATCAGTCGAGGCTTGGCAATTGATTAGGGGTGGAGAGGAACCGATCAATATGTTTAACTATTTACTATAGTAAGTAAATGGAGTGGAGTATATTGATGAAGTGGTGGGGAGGGGATGGGTGTCGGCAGGCATGGGGAGGGGTTGGGATTCAGACAGTGAGGTGGCCGAGATTAGGAAAGTATGTTGCTGGCATGTGTGGATGGTGAGTGGGTCGAACTAGTGAGAAAATGGCAAGGGTATGGAGGTATGTCTATATAACGGGGATGAGTTTGAGAGTTGTGTAGTGAATTGGTAGCATGGGTGGACAGTTAAGGGCCTTGAGCTACGGCGAGTAACTGGTAAGGTGTTGGAGATTCGAGTGATGTGATGGATGTGATGGTTGGGGAGGGGAGATGTGATAGTTGCTACGAAAAGCCAAAAACTTGCTTTGAAGGGAGGGGGTTGGCTGATTGATAAACTATATTGTCAATTATTAATTGGCTGAGGTTGTCGAGGAGAATCGACTAATCGGTCACCTGCTGATCATCGTACAAGGGAGGAGTAACTTATTTCCCAAATTTATGACAGTCAAACCCTCAAGGCCACACATGACATAAAGTTTAGCATTATTTATGTAATTTTTTCTTTCTATAAAATATTAGTTTTTCTTTCTACTTCAAGGTCACTGGGCTCAGGGTCCAGGACAACTACATCAAACTTGAAGATGTAATGTAATTCTTCCCTTGCATATTTATGTGTATATTACAATCTTTCTCGGTTTCTCCACTGCGGCGAAGATAATTGGCATCTAACATGGCTGCAAGGGTCGGTGATGTAATTTTACCTACATTTTTTACAGTTTTTTTTTTCGTTCTTTTTTGCTAGGTTTTGGAGTTTTTTGAATTCAAGATCACTGGAGTTAAGGTAAAAGTAACCCACATCCAACATGGCTGCTATGTTATTACTTGCCATTCCGGCAATGTAATAATATCCTCGATTTATACAATAATTCTATTGTTAACTAATTATTTCAAAATTTTCATGTTCAAGGTTACTGGTGTCAAAGTCAGTGATACCCATATCCATAATGGATGCTGGGGTCAGTAATACATATTTTTGCTAAATCTTTAAGTGTTTTGGTACTTTTTGCAATTTTGTTCTTAGTTTTCGAGGTTAGTGCAACTGCAATGTTGTGTAACACAGCACATGCAGCGATGACCCTGCTGGTTGTATGGAGGCTTGTCCGTAGTCGATGGCCCAAGCATGCAAATCTTCGTTTCCATACTCCGAACAGCCTTTCCACTGTGTTCCTGGTCCTCTTATGTGTTGCGTTGTACCTGTTTTCTGCAGCTGTTGTTGGGACCCGTAATGGTGTGAAGAGAAATGGCAGTTGAGGGTAGCCATTGTCTCCCAGCAGTATTCCTGGCAGAGAGCGATTTTCAAAACGGGTCATCACCCTACTGTTATTGAATATCCTCGAGTCGTGAGTACTGCCGGGCCACCTAGTCACAATGTCCAGGATCTGTAGGTTAGGGCCTGAGACAACCTGAAAATGTCATTTAACAATGTTATCGAACATATTAACAACGATGAATTCTGGCAGACAAAAACATTTTAGTATTGGCATATTTAAAATAAATTGTATGGTATTAAATGATTTGTATCCAATACGCATTACACATACATTCCTGTACATAAACAATCGTGTGGTACACACCCCAGCAAACATACCTGAACATTGAGGGACATATATCCTTTTCTATTGTGGTACACCTCTGCAAACTGGCCACCTGGGCTACTAATGCCAATGTGGGTGCAATCAATGCACCCACTTACACCAGGAAATCCACCATTCACATAGAACAGCCTGTAATTATCCTGAAGTTGTGGCTGTCCAGGAAAATGCACAAACTGCAAGAGATGCCCAGCCAGTTCAGAGGATACTACCTGTTACAAAAGTCAATATGTGTAAGAAATGCCTCTGCTTTATTTACACAATTCAACTCAACTACCTGCGAGTAATACAAGACACCTTATTGCAGATATTACTGATTACCACACAAGCTTATTTTAATATTGCATGCCAGACATATTGGGACGTATGTAATAAATAAGCACTGAACATCACTACTGTGGTCACAGACATATGACAGATGTTTAAACACGAGAAGATGGACTTAATTGTAATTTACTATTTACATTGTATAGGATATTTGCTGGTAATGGTAATTATTATGTTTAGGGGCTTTTCTGAATGAAACATCCTAGACCAACAAATGTTGCATTATTGGGTTCTGCACAGCTTACCTTGTTCATATTCAAGAGGGCGTAATGTTAAACAAGTAGAACATATTCTAAATCATTGTGAATTGTACGAGCAGTTTATTTGGTTTGTCTACGTCTATTAACGTTTACCGCCGTTATTAATGGCCGCGCATTGCTGATTCCACGCTACCTAGCGACCACGGATGTCTCATTACTTGCACTTTAACGGTCAATTTAAGAACAATCGGTCGCCATTGCATCTTTGCAGTGTAAAACCCAGAATACCTAGGTTAGTGTAAAATCGTAAGATCCTTGGTTAGTTTAAAACCCTACAATCCAACATTAGTGTAAAACACACAAATCATAGGCTAGTTTAAAACCCAAACAACCTAGGTTATTGTAAAACCCTAAACTCCTATGTTAGTTTAAAACCCTACAAGCCTAGTTTTTTTAAAAATGTTAAATAGTGATTCACCCATCGTGGGGTTAGGTTCTGTTAGGTTGGGTGGGCACATATTAAGACATTAGTTGTACGTTAATGCCCTTCGTATATTCGTGTTCTGCATCATTAGTAGAGTAGAAATATACCATTTTCCGTGATTTATTTTTATTTTACAGAAAAGCCCCTAAACATAATAATTACCTTTTTAAGCATCTAATCTAATAGGTACTTGTCTACGGATACCCTAGTGGGTACTTTTGGGTTGCATGGCTCAGCTGATTTGCATTCCTTACATAGTATCATTAAGGGCTGGATCTGCAACCTATTATACTAGCATGAACAAACTGCAATACCAATTTCACACCCAACAATTCATTTGGAAGTCAACTGATTTGCGCTTGGGGTCGATACACCACCTACCACAAGCACCACCACTTGATACAAAATGAACACACCATCAAGTAATAATGATAACCAACAAAATATCGGTATTAGGCTACCGCCCGGTTGCGAGCTCTCTCACCTCTCCTCTACCTGACTAAACTCTTATTACATGAGCTTCCTGAACCTCATACACTGTTTCCTATTATGCTACACTAACCTAACAACAAATTTCTATGCAGATACACAAGCATCTCCAAATCTATTGCTTAGCATAATACTTATTAAACAAACATTTGTAATCAGCATGGTATGTTGGCTGCATTAACTTATCACTACTAATATTACAGTGCCCTCAAAGTCCAGGAACAAATAATTGTTCTAAATTATAGGGCACTTAAACTCTGCTTGTAGTACTTAATATGCAACATACATTCTACATTACAGGTAGCTTTAAATCTGCATGTGATACTAAACATACAACATAAATTTAATATCAGTTTATATTTCTTTACCTTTACAATCCTGTTAACCGTTGCTGATTGACATGGCATAGGTCACCGCACACATTCTGCAACACATTAACATTTGCCATACAATTCTATCTAACCTATTCACATCCGAAATGTCATACAAACATGCCTTGCTGGCAATTACATGTTCTATTTGGTGTCTGAAATGCATATTACATACTACCTCAAACATGTTCAACTATAATGTACAATTAACCTCATTATGCTATTACCTACTTAACTAACTAGAAGACACACATAACATTGCATAAAAACTACTTTCAATTGTAACTTTGTTACAAGGTATACAGAAAAGGAAGGTATATTTTAAACTACCTGCAAATGTAAAACATGTTTATTATGTTAGAAACTTTAAAATGGAATTGGGAACATATTTGTTGATGAAAGCATATTATACAGTGTATGCATATTTAAGTGACAAAAACAATGGTTGACAACTAATAGTGTTTTGTGTTCATGTATTTTGGTTGTAATGGATACTGTATTCCCACTTCGCATATTTCAATTTCATAATTTGGTTACGTACACATACATTTAGTATTATGTATATTGGCAACTGATAAATTGCTGTTATGTGTGTATGGAAAGTATTCATATCTGACAGATTATGTCCTATTTGTCTATTCATATAATTATATTGTAATGGGTACTCTAATTCAAATTCTTCGTCTGTTGATAACTGAGATCTTGTATTCCATATATTGTCAAATGACAAATTGCGATTATTTTTGTATGGACACTATTAACATCTTACATATTATTGTCCTTTTTGCTTGTGTATTATATTTCATTTGCGTAGTCTGTATTGTTGACAGCTGGCAGTCTATTTGTATTCTGGTATTTATATTTGACATGTTACACTCTATATGTATTGAGATTTATGCGGTGATAAATAAATAAATACCATTGTCGTAACGACGGGATCATTTAGAGGTTAATGCACTCTGTTTTCATTACAAATGCATACGAAAACCAAATAACACTGTACCCACCTGGAAACTATTGCTGCCATAAAACCGGAGGGCGATAATCACTTTCAGGGCTGGTGGTACTGGCAATCCTCTTCTATCTCCGTTATCGGCGGCAATAAGTGGCACAATAATGTCCATCACAGTGTGTTTCGTGAAATGAAAACGTTTCACAAACTCTATTTCCGAAAAGTATTCGCACGGGTTTTGACCATCGTGCAAATACCGACGAGGAAGTTCATAACGTTGACAGTTCTCGACACGCTGAAGAAAATCGAAATGATCTACGTCAAATAACCTCGCCACTACGTACTCCATTGCAATCATCACCACTACAGAAGACCGTTGTTTACATACACATTACATTGGCCATAAATGTGATGACCACATTAATTTTTCAGAGGTTAAAATAAGCAGTGAAATAATTCCCACATGGTAATTATAATAAATGTTCATCATTTACACGTAGCATACGTCACAATTACTCTTTAATTGAACGTTACAAATTATTAAGCATGTGTTATTTTCGATGGTTCGGCCTCCATCTTGCTTAAGGAAGCTTAAAGGTACGCATTGGGCAACCCAATTTCTTGCCACTTAATTTCCTTAAGTAAAGGTCACCTTCAACTTCAACTACTCTTAAGGGAGGTTCTTGCATTGTAATGAAGGCTTCCTTGTTGATTTAAGGCCGCCTTCGTGAAAAAGGAAGATCTCTGCATACCGCCCATAGTCTCCCACTTTTACCTTAGCCTTCCGCCTATCCACTATCTTATCGATTTTAAACACAGTCTCCAGCAAAGAATCGTCTTTAACGTCCACTGGTCGCATACGAATGGTTCTGTGTTTTCTAGCATTGTATTTGGTAATTAGGCGAGGTAACATATCCAGCCACACATACTTTCCTCACGCTGAGTATTCACGCCACATATCTGTTTTCAATGTTCGATTGAATCTCTCAATAATTGAAGACTTTTTTTCGCCATGGGTGCTGTAGTAGTTAATTTTGTTCCCGTCCATGAGTGAACGGAAATCTTTATTGTAAAATTCCCTACCTAAATCAGTCTGCATATTCTTAGGTGGCCTTATCGCTTAAGACCGTTTTCATAGCTTTGGCAAAGTCGATCCCGATTTCTTTTTCTGCGAACTGGGACGGCCCATGCGTATTTGCTGAAACAATTAATTACAGTTAGCATGTATCTATACCCCTTGTTCACAGCAGCATACGGGATCATTTCCACCAGGTCGGCTTGGTACAAATCGTCGAGTCCAAACACGAGCACCTTCCTTCTGCGGAAATTTCTTCTTTCTGGCCCGTGAATCTCGGCGGCGATCGCCGCACGTGACATTTTCAGTAGACGTAGCCGCCTTCCCGCAGTTCCTCTACGATATTGACAATCTCGTTTGTGTGTGACTGATTACCCGCTTGTTGAGATGCTACGAGTAGACTCAGTCGGGATATGAGTTCATTCACGTTGTCCCAATAAACATACTCGAGCTGGCTGCCTCCGTCAAGCTTCGAAGTCAGTCCCGAACCACTGGCTAGGCCCACGTCGGGAAACAACTCGGCAATAATGTCGAATTTCGGGTGGACCTCGTCCTTATATGTATTGGCAGTTACGTAATTATCGGTTAAATGTGCACTCGTGAGTTTAAGTAAATTTTGGTGTTGGTGGAGAGCTTCTTGTGAATACTTGCCAGGTCTGCGTTTGAATAACAGCTCGTAGAGGCCTGGCGCTGCGCGTATGGTTTCATTGTCAATCTGTATGTAATTGTTGTGTGGAAAATAAATATGCTTGTTCCTGAGATACCATTTTTTGTTCCGCCTATATACACTATATATCACATCGTTAAAGCGAGTCGTATAGGAAGTGAGATAAGTACAAACAGTGTCCGGGCGGGAACCTACCTTTTTCTTATGTTTCAATTCGGCCAAGGATACCTCGTCATCATCATCTTCGCCATTGCCCTCCAGAAGTGGTTTTAGTTTGATGTCCGGGTCGGTCTTCACACTAACGATAGGGGGAACCTGTTGCTCCTTTATAGTATCCAGCCGGGATGTGATCGGCTTGAAGGCTTCTTCCAATACTGCGTCGCACTCCATACGAGAGCGCTTGGCTTGTAGGTACTTATCGTGAAAGTTTGCAACTACACGGCGTACATCCTCGACAGCTGCAGAAATTTTACTAAAATTTAATATATATATATATATATATATATATATAAGACAATGGCTCTACACGCAATCAAATTGACTATTTTAACTTCAAAAGTATTAAGTTTCTGAAGCACTGCGGTACGCACATGCTCGCAATGCGCCCATTTTTCATCGTCCGTGCGCATATTATTTAAGTTACGAACAATCCTGTGGCGGATAAGTTCCTCTAGATCTGCCAGTCCCATACTCATAGTTTGATTTCGGATGTCGACTTCTTCGAGCAGATTTGTACTAAACTTATTCGTTATCCCTTCCAATATCTTGCTGAGATTCGTCTCTAAACTGCCTATGCTTTCCAGCTGCATACGTAATGTGGTTAGCATAGTCGAACCTGCACCTGACGCATTAAGGTATTCGTCTAGTTTTGCGGACAGGATTGTAAACCTCTTAATGTCGAAAAGCGCGAGCTGTGTCTCGACTGCTGTGAGCTTGGCGTCCGCACCACTCAGTTTATTAGCGCTCTTGGTTGCTATACACAGATTATCTCTCAATGTTGCAGCAAGGGTCGTATGGGACCTGTAGTCAACGTGGTCGCCTAAATCTACCAGTTGTGCCTCTACTGCAGGCAGATTGCTCGCTACTATGCTTTGCATGTTATTTGTCAGAGTCTGAAAATGTTTCGTCGTGGTGAGGGACATCGTACTGATAGCACCTAGGTTCGTGTCTAGCTTCTTACTTATTGCTTCCAGTGTGGTCGTGTCATTGAGGTGACTGCCGAGTTTCGTGGCAAGAACTCTCACTTGCTCGCCCACATCGTCCGTGGCTTGGTCATAAAGGATACTGTCTAGTTTCGCGGCGAGACTGCTAACTTGATCGCTTACATCGTTCATTTTCTTCTCCATAGCTGCGAACGCACCATCTAACGTGCTGAGTTTCCCTAGATCGCTTGCTACATTGCTCAGCTGGGCGTCCAGCTTGGTGTATAGTACGTTTATGTTGGCAAACAGACGGCCTTCTATGGCTATGAGATTTGATTCCAGCTTTGGAGGTACCATTTACACAGTCTTTACATTAAGGTGTCCTTTCAGTAATGCAGTGAGGCCTGCTAGAACTCTCGCCATCCCTTGCTCTCCCACGTCAGTGATTTTATTCTCCACAGCTGATATCCTAGCTCCTAACACATTCAGTTTAAGTACATCATCGGATAGTTTGTGCAACTGTGCTTCCGTATTGGTAGACAGTATGTTTGTGGTGCTGGTCAGCCTACCTTTCACGACGTCGAGCGCGTCCCCGGTGTGACGGTGGTCAGGTGGGATTCCTTATCGATTAACATGCTGAGCCTCAAATCCATGTTCGTGGTAAGTATATTGGTATCAAATAGGCGACCTTCCACCGTGGCGAGTTTCCCTCCCACCACAGCCAGTTGCTTAATATCATCGGCCAATGGGCGTAATTCACCTGACACTGTCGTATGCACACTGCTGGCCATTCGCTCTCCCACACTGCTCTGAGCTGTCTCTAAGGCCGTGATTCGAGCCATAATGGACAATAATTTTCGCAAATGCATCTCAATACTGGTTTGTAGTGTGGCCACCGCCCGCATTCGAGCCATACCTGCAATTACTGTGCGCAACTGCTTCTCGATACTGGTTTGAAGTGTCGCCACTGGCCGCAATGCCTCTGAGGTAACACTGCGGACGAAGGATACGTTCGTGGCATCACCATTGTGTTTCGCTCCGCCTAAATTCTTTGCTCGTTTTCCCCCGAAACTACAGTTCCCGTCGTTAGTAAATATAATACAGCTTTCCGGCATCAGCTTGAGACTGCCATGGCCGAACTTGGATACTGAGTACCTCATACTTCACTGATGTACTATAATGAACTGATCGAAACCCCTATGGTACCGTCCCTTTTCAAGTGGAAAATATTTTGCTATATCTAGAAACCCATGAGGTCTGCGCCAGCAACATGCACACAGGTCTTTAAATTTGTCGAATGTCATGTCGGTGTTAACATGGTCCGAGTAGATGTGGTGTAAATTCAGGTCGTCCATGCGAAATAGGACTAGGAAATTCGCATTGTCACGTAGAAGTTTTTTAGGCACTCGTGAATACATTTGACAAAGGTAAATAGAATCAACTGCTACATGACGTTCCATGTTGAAATACTGCTGCATGGTCGCCTGTTTCTCACACACTACATCGTCGAAAATAAACACAAAGTTCGGTAAAGCCTCGCATGGCTGTACGACCACGTCGTTGTCACTAAATGGAAAGTAATGGAGGCCTGCAACTACTTGTAGTATTTGCGATAGCCGTACGTACTTTGGCTGATGAATGGATTTAGAGTATAGATACACGTTTTCCAACCGCAGACCATTGGGTTCTTCTAATAGACTAATGGAGATGCAAGTTTTCCCGCAGTTGCTTGGTCCTGCTATGATTCCTCATATGGTGTCCAGTAATAACTGTCCATGCCGTAATTTAAAAACATTAGTTTCATCTTCGTCGACGTCACTGATGTGGACAGGAAGCGTGGTTGTCTGCGGCACAATCTGCATCAAACTGATATGCGAATCGGTTAATCGCTAATATTTATAATATTTATGTGAGTCTTTTTTGTCCCTGGGTGATCTCTGTTATGTACAGGATGTGTGACGTTTCCTGCCACTTCGCTCTTGGACACAGGCGCGATCGCACGTGTATGTAAGTATGCTGCTGCTGGGAGGGGGAGTGTGTGTGTGTGTGTGTGATTGTAGGACTTATATGTATATATATTTATATATGTGTATAGTATTTTTGTCTTTTTCTCTGGCGGGGCGGGGGCTGGAGCCTGGGATGGGAGGGTGTTAACACACTTAATGGTAGGACTTATATATATATATTTATATATATATATATATATATATATATATGTTTTTGTCTCTCTCTCTATATCTCGCGGGGGGTTGACACACACATGCAAGGCTCTAGCGCATAGCTGGCGTGTCTCTTGGGAGCTGCTGCTGCACTCCCTGAGAATGCAGGAGTGTGATGTTTTAACATTCACTCTATCCACTATGCTACTGTGGCCCCATTGAATTGCACAAGCTAGAGCATTACATTTAACTTGCAATCTACTGCATCTCTTTTGGGAATGGGGGCTCATGAAGTTGCGCTCTACCCATTACTTCACCGCAGCACCCCTTGAATGCATGAAGTCCCGAAGCTATGTCCTGGCTGCGTCTCTGTTGGGAGATGCAGCCATCGGTGCGTGTATGCAAGAGCATGGAGTTGCGCTCTACCCATTGTGTCACCACGACCCCCCTCAAATGCCAGAGCATAACCATTGGGTGCATCGTCTTCGGGAGCCACAACCAACATGGCTGACCCCTTGGTGTTGGCTTAGGGAGCCTCCATGAACAAACATGGCCACCAGGGAATGCCCGAGAAAAAAATAATTTTTTGCAACTTTTGAAAAGTTAAATTAATACTTTGAATTATTAAATCAATATTTTGAAATGTTGAATCAAACTTTTCAAAACATTAATTTTCAAAAATTAATTTTTGAAAATTAATTTTGTAAAAAAATGACTTTTTGAAAATAAATTTGGCAAATAATTTTTACAATTTTTTACACATTTTGGCACTGGCTGCCAATATGGCCGCCCACGAAGCGGAATGCAAACGCATGAGGTTTGCCATTTCCTTACCAAGCATCTGGCCCTCGGGCTCCCTGCCCAGACGGTGTGTTAGAACAGACATCATCTAACTACTGAGGTGCCTGGGTCAAAATTGATCCAGGGCGCTTATAATCTAAGTATGCCACTGCAAAGCTCTGATATAAACTTTAAATTATTATATTACGGTAACTGAAAATCAAATACTTAAAATTATTTTTACATACTTTGCTGTATAAAATTCTCACTCGCTTGGGGCCTGAATTACCTGAAGCTTTCTTAGTATGGAAGAAATTATGTCGAGGAACATAAGACCTGAATGTCAGGAAGAGGAGTGAGTGTAGAAGCAACTGACTATAATGTATGTGGGTTCTGATAGGCAGGAGTTGGAGTACTTTATGTATTGGAAGGAAATGAATAAAGACATTTTCAGCTTAGAATAGTAAAGAATTAATATTGTGTATCAAAATTGGTATTGTTTTAGAAGCAAATTGATTATGATTTATAATATGTTTTTTGATATATGTTTAGCAAATTTGTTTTAGAGGCATTTGCAAAAATCGATAAGCTACTTTAAGTCAGGAATTTTCCTTTTCATCCGCATTGATTAGTTTCATAGTTATTTTCCTCCTTTTCATAATAATTTTCATGCAAAGTTTTACAATAGTTGCTTGTCGTTCCAGCCTGAATGTTGTCAAAATCTTTTTCATATGTAAACCTGTCAGCAGGATCTGTGTTTATTTCTCCAACTTAACCTTGATTAATGATATTTTTGTAAAATAAAAAATAATTAATTGCTACTAGCATTAGTTTAATTTGTAAATAATGTTTTGAAACTAATAGCTACAGTTCCTTCAATTATGTATATATATATATATATGTACATTTCATTCCAATGTTCAATTCCATATGTACATTGCCGTCGCGTGGGCGGTGGGACTGGGACGATCGCCCCGGGTGCCACGCGGCAAGGGGGGCAAAATAAAACAACAAAAACTAAAAAGATTAAAATTGAAAAAGGTTAGATGCACATAACGTAATTTTTGAAAGTTAGGTTTAACGGAATTAATTTTGAATAATACATTTCATGTATTTATTGAACAAATGAATATTTGACACTAATAACTTTATATTAGCTTAGTTATCCCAAAATAAATATTGGCTTGTCATGCCAGTTTGCAGAGCAACTGGGTTTGCTTGTATACTGTTAATAATAATAATAGCCTAATAGTGAACTTCACTGTAGAGTAGGCGTAGGCCCCTTCCTCTTTCCTCTTCCTTCCTCTTTCTTTGAATTATCTCTATATGAACATTACATTGTCGATAAGGGGCGCCCTTACGCACTCACACACTCGCTGCCATGTAGTGCTGTTCTATTTTTATTTCATCCGACCTTGGGATGCTGACTCATGGTTTAGACACTGATGTCACATCCCCCAACGCCGGACCGGCGGNCCTCATAGCACTTACCCCTACTTCTCCTCGCATTCCTCGCAATCGCATCAACCTGCCACTGCCAGTCTTGTCACTGTTTCCGAGCAAAGCAGGATCTTGAATTATGTGTTGAATTGAATTACACGAATTGTGTGTTTGTCTTGTGTAGTTGTGTCAGTGTCCGAAATGTCAAAACAGTTGTCGGGAGCTCAGTGGCGAAAATTAAATAAGTTTAGTGAATTAGCGCGTGAAGTGTTAATGTCCAAAGTTCCAAGACTAACTAGTTCTTTTAATACTTCATCTTTAATCCCAGCGGCATTTCTGGCAGAAGCCGTTAGCGTCTGTGACCTACCAAGTTCCAGTTTTCAAGGGACTAGCGAAGAAATTCCTGTCCTTCCTACAGGCATTGAAGGTCGAGATGATAACCAAGGGGTAAATTTAACTTTAGAGTCTGAGATTAACAATGACACCAGCAAACACTGTGAAAGTTTGGCTTGGTCTGAAGACCCTGGAACATGGCCAGAGCTCATCTTAAAAGTGCAGCGCAATGACCTAATTTTAAAATGCCCTTCTGACTTTTCCGAAGACGATTATCTGTATCCAAATAATTAAAAAAACAGGCATTTTTCAAATTGTTTTGGATTCCGTTTCGCTGAAAACGGCGAAAAAGTACTAAGTCTTTGGTTTGTTTATTCTGAAAAAAATGATTCGGCTTATTGTTTTTGCTGTAGGATTTTTGACCCATCCTCAAAATTACAGTTAGGACAAAAAATGGGGTTTGATGATTGGAAATACGTGGCTGATAGGTTGAAATCTCATGAAATGTCACTGGATCACTTTAAATGCGTGGTCCAGTGGTGCAAGGCTGAAAATAGACTCAAAGGGGGTACTTCAATAAACCAGGAAATTATTAATCAAATCAACACTGAAACACAACGCTTGGAAGAGGTGTTGCGATGGTTAGTCGAAATCACTTTGTATTTAACAGAGAATAACATAGCATTTCGAGGCTCGTCTTCCAAGTTATTTACAAAAAAACAATGGCAACTTTCTTGGCATTGTACAACTATTAGGGAAGTTTGATGCAGTTTTATTGGAACACTTACGCAGACTATCCGACCGAGAAAATAACTTTCACTTGTTAAGTGTATCGATTCAAAATGAGATTATTAACATGCTAGGCAATGCAGTAAAGGAGAGCATAAACAAGAAAATAAATATTTTTCAGTGATTTTGGACTGCACTCCCGATATTAGCCATAAAGACCAAACATCTCTAACTATTCGCTATGTTAATGAAGAAAATAAGGATATTAACATAGAGGAGAGCTTTATAGCATATCGAGTGGCTGAAGAAACCTCCGGAGAAGCTCTCACTGACCTTATGTTTAAGGAAATTGCCAAATTTGGACTAAACATGAAAGACTGTTGGGGGCAGGGTTACGATAATGGTGCCAATATGGCAGGAATCCACAAAGGAGTTCAAACTCATGTACTAGAAGATTTCCCTCTTAATTTTTTTATGCCTTGTGGATGCCATAGTCTGAACCTGGTAATTGCCGATGGAGCGAAATCCTCGGTCAAATCTACATCTTTTTTGGAATTCTCCAGCGTATTTATACAATATTTGCAGGCTTTACAAAGCATTAGTGTGTGATCAGTGAACATGTCAAGAATCTCACGCTAAAATAAGTAGGTGAGAAACGACAGGAAGCCCGCATATCTGCGGTTCAGGCTGTTCGATATCAGTACGTCGAAGTCCGGGATGCTTTGATCGAATTGAATGAGAAAACGGACGACCCTCAGACAGCAAGTGAGGCTCATTCCTCAGTCAACCAGATGGAAGACTTTTCTTTCTTAGTATGCTTACTAGTATGGCATGATTTGCTGTTTGAAATCAATATCATCAGTAAAAGTCTTCAAGGCAAAGCCAAAGGCGTCAGTGATGCTGTGAAGATGTTCAATAATTGCTTGGACTTGTTAGACAAATTTAGAGTAAGTGGATACAATAACGCAAAAAATTCCGCAAATGAAATTGCAGAAGAGCTAGAAATACAATCAGTCTTCCCTGAAAAAAGAATTTGCAAAAAGAAACGTGTCTTTTTGTACGAAAGTGGTGACGAAGTGCAAACATCGTCAGAAGACACATTCAAGAGGGAGGCCTTTTATCCATTGGTGGATACATTTGTAACCTCAGTGAAAAGGAGGTAAACTGCAATTAATAACCATAATTCGCACTGGGGTTTTTTGTATAACGTGGTTAACCTTCCAGCAAAAGATGACTTAAAACAAGATTTTTTTGAAACTATAATCCCTCTTAAAAAATACTGACGACGTATCGGATATCAACGGCAATTTACTTTTTTGTGATCTGCAACATGTGAATTCCATCGCGGAGCTGAAAGAACCCCAAGTTAAACCTATTTATTTGTTGCAGGCAATCAAGAAAACAGTCAGCAAATACTTATTTATGAATCTCTGGATTGCACTAAGAGTTTTGTTAACTACACCAGTGACAATTGCTAGTGCTGAGCGTAGCTTTAGTAAGCTAAAACTTATAAAGACATATTTACGCTCAACTATGTCACAGAAGACACTGAATCCTCTAGCCATCTTGTCCATTGAAAACGACGAGGCACGAAAAATAGACTTTAAGGAAATTCTCACGACATTTGCTCGTGCAAAAACCAGGTGAATGCCATTTAGTGTTTAGTACCTTATCTTTATTTGATAAACGGAGTTCCCTTTTCTATATTCTATTCAATGTATGTATCGAGGTTTTCCACACTATTAATTTTGCATTAATAACGCCTATAGTATTTGTTTATGATTGTTAAGATTTTCTCACATTATTTGTATTAATTGGATTTTCAATATAATCTTATTTAAAAACATATTTTAATTGTTATTTTAATTCCGGACTCTGGTATTCTTGTAAGGTAATCCAATTGGGTGTATCTTTTAGGGCACAAAAACACATACAGCGACGCAACGAACGCAAGGGCTTGGAACTTGTCTCACAATTAGTTGTTTTGGGGGGAGGGGGGGGCTGACGAAATCTCGCCCCGGGCGCCAACAAACCACGCGACGGCTCTGCATATGTAGTTGAAATAACTACGATAAATAAACATATACTTAAACTGTGAAATACAAAAAATTAATTTCATATGCCGACGACTCGTTGGTTGAAATATTCTCAGAATTATGAGACACTTTGCTACTTTATATTGTCTTGGTCTAACGGGCGATAAGCTTATAACACTTGAAGCGACCATTATCAATGTCAGTAGATGCGATATTTAGGACTTTTTTCAGATTACTACTGTTTCCACTCGTTGATGTGAAATACGATTTTATGTTTGTGAGTAGTAGATCCCAAGGTTGAATTTCTGAACTTCTGAATTTATAAGCCGTGAAGTTCATAACATAATTACAATTATTTATCCATACAAATGCACCTGTATTTTCCATGAATGGAAATAGAAGACAACGCCGGAATATCGCCTATAATTTTGTAGTGGTCGATTGGGAAAAACGACGCGAACGACCAATTATGAGTCGGGGATCATACATTATTACAAAATACGTATAACTTAACAGTAATATTTTTAAGTGTATGCTTCTCTGCAAAGACTTACTAGAAGCATTCTTTCTATTCTCTGGGAAAATACTGAAACCATAAAACTTAAAATGCAATGACTCCGACGTTAGTTCCAATAATAATGTGTTGGAAAACTTTAACAAATTCATTACCTTGCTAAAATGTAAATTTATATTTTTTCAACGATTAAATACACCGAGTCCAGTGGCATAAATAAGTCCATAGAATATTACCGTCATATGTTCGTGTGCCACATGTCTTGGCAAATTTGCCTGTAGCTGTGTTCTCAACCCATAACAGAGCAGTTTTTTAAAGGAAATTCTTACAGTAAACCTTAAATTCTAAATAACAAACGTAAAAATGTTACATGGAAAGTAGAAATATTAAAATAATGTACGTGTAAGTGCAAGTCCCACTTTTCCTTAACTGATTTCAGAAAATATATTTCTTGAAATGAATTAAATTTTGTAGAGCCAATAGATTTTGGTCCCAATTTCTAGAGAGGCAGTGCTAGTAATATTTTCTCTTATCCGTTAAACTTTAAACTTACCTGACACATACTTATCGGACCAAAAATAGTAACTGATGAACTAGAATGCATATTATTTATAAATAATTTTTATGAAGCCCGTTTATACTGTAATAATAGTGAGCTGTCGGAATTTAAATATAACAGCTGTAGTTCTGCGTATACTGGGATTCAGCAGTGAAGGACTATGGTTTCAGACAGTTTAGACTCTAGGAGAATGGCCACAGCAGGTGTTCACATTACACTCTGAAACATCTTTTGCCGCAGAATGCTTTACCTGTTCCTGGATTAGCACCAGGTACCACGAACCCTTCACTCCATTTCTTTCCACCACTGCGATCTCGCTCAACAGGATGTGTCTAGGACGATCTTGTGACGAAGTGACTGTCTGGCGCATACGACTCTCTGGCGCATACGACTCTCTGGCGCCTACTGTTCTCTGGCGTGTACGACTCTGTGGCGCATACAGTACTCTGGCGTAAATTTCACTTAGGCCCCTTTTCTTCTGAACATACAGCATTTGCAATAAAGGGATGACCCTAGGTCCTTAATTTCCTTTGGTCGAATGACATAAGAAACAACTTTTTTCAACCTGTTGTGAAGTACCAATGCTATTCGTCAAGAGAAAAGAGTGAAGGTGGACCTACTGGCCTTCTGTTGGCCCCAGCTAATACCTGGGGTGTGGTTTAAATGTGTACGGTTGAGGGCTGTATGCCCCTTCGAACTAACTGACATATCTCTCAAGTGTTGATGTTATCGATTCCCATTGAATTTTCACTGAAAAAGTGATTAACGGTTTTACAGGCAAGAAAGTGATTCTAGTCGTTCGTGGTTTACCGAAACTTTCACGTGATGAAAAAAGTTTTTCTCAAGTTTCTCGAATGACAACACAGAGAGTTCTACTGTCTGTAAAAACCAGAGGAATTTACGCATTCAAAAAGTTTTCGTATAGTCTAGTCTGCATTCTTGGAGAGCCGTCTCACAGTACCAGTGTACATAAAGCCACATAAAAGTTTTCTGTGTAGTCTGTAACTTGCCAATCGACACAACTTGATGTTGCATTCCAATAAATCACTATAAATTACACAGCACCAGCTAGTTCAGGGAGAGTGATGAAGAATCTAACGAGGATACTACCATAATAAAAAATCACCACAGTTATTTTTAAGTGTCCGCAAGGAATTATTGCGAAGGTGTCCTGATTTATTTCCGAGTATTGAGTTGCTTCACACAAGCTCCCCACACTGGGCCTTCAGTGTGTAAAATAACTTGCCCTTGGTAGATCGCCGTTTGTGGCACCTACCGAACATGAATTACATGTCTCTTTTGTTAGGGTATTGGATAATGAATGAAACACATAGTTCGATATATTCTTGTGCCAGAGGCGATCGTACACACCACACACATGCCCAAAGGAATCGTTTAGAAATAGCTTGGCGAACTGTTTATCTGCGCCAGAGTAGCGCGACGACGCTGCTGGTTGCTTTAGTAACAGCATTTTTTGGGTTCATTGAGAGCCGGAAGGGGCGGGGGGCGGCAGTGGTCTCGTCAGCTTTGTCTCGATTTCGTAAATACATGCCTGATATCCTCGGTCGTTTTGGTGGCACTCCCAAGGGACCCGGCTGCGGAGAAGCGGCGCGCGCGCCGTTTTCATTCTGCACGCTAGTATTTGGAGCCCCATAACTTATTTCCTGGTGATCCGATTCTGTTCATTTTTTCTTCTCTCTATACCTGCGGCTTCGTTCTGCAGAAGATAATGGTGGTTGTCGGTTTTGTGGCAGATTTAGACTCGGATCCTTGCCCTTCTTTCGTGGCATGACGCTGTTTCACGAGTTCAAAGCGCAGCTGCTTCGAAAATTGTCATAGTATATAAGTGGTTGTTGCGTTAAAAGGAGGGTCGTTTCAATCCCTTTCGAATGAGCTATCACTTGCGTCCGTGGCACTTGTAGTTACGGAGCAATAGCGTGAGAAATAATAAAAGTGCTGCAAATTGCGCCCAAATTTGTCTCAAACTCGATTACACGTGCATGGTGCGGCGTGCGTACGGGGACTGAGTGACGAGGCGAGGCGCGGTACATGTTTTCGTGACGGTGAGTACGGCTCGTATTACCCCCCGAGTGTGCGAGAAATATATGTAATCCATGTCAAAATTTCTCCACACACTCACTCTCTCTCGTCCCAGCGACCATAGTTACCTCCCCGCCGCTCGGGTTGACCTGAGGATACCGACGGGTGTCCTCTCGGAGCCAACCAGAGAGGCTGACCCTCTAAGCCCCACCTACACATTCTGATCCTTCCCGCAGGCAGACATTTATTTATAAATGAATAATACATAGTCTTCTCTTTGGAATGACTCTAAACAACTAATTATCACTACCCAAAATACCATAACTTTATAAAATAATTATTATAAAATTGTTGCTTCGCCATTTACGCTTGTCAGATAGATAACTCTCGGTCAGGAAGTTATCACCGGTTCTCGAATGGAGATAACCTCATGCTCTACGGCCGCTGACCATCCTGTAAATCAGTACTTCTTAAAAATGCTAAATTTTGGTACACACTACTGATATAGGAATGTTTATTAAAATCTACTGGTAAAGTCTTGCACAGAAGTGTTTCTCAAATAAATCGTCAACTTCAAAGCTTACACACCTGCCTCAGCCACTCCCTTAACTAATTACAATGGTAAGTATCTCTGACAACAGCCGCGTCTTTTACCTATTCCTGCTTTTAAGTAGCCATCAATTATTTTAATGCCACAAACACTATGTGCACAAAACCTCTACATATGTGAAAGTGGCAAATAAATACTTTCCAGTTTAAAACAGCGAAAGATCTTCCCTGATGGTCTACCATGCTAGAATTACCTCTGTGTGTTCTTCTAGCCCCCCTCCCCCTCCTCCTTCCCCAGCTGCATTTGGCTTCACCAAAGGAATCTTCTTCGACCTGCTGTCCAGAAAAGGATATCTCTCAATTAGTAAGAATTCCATTATCTTCTTCCTTTGACCTTCTTATTCTTGTCCACAATGGCACCTCTTGAGCCTGTCTATTTTTAAAACCCCTAGGCGTTTCTTTGTTGTGGGCTCAAACATCTCGCACGCAGAAATTTCTACTTTCCGTATGACAAGAAATAGACCCTCGAACAAAGACTTCAGTTTTGCCTTACGACATTTACACTTTGAAGACGGAGACATCTTCCTCGAAAAAACTAGATTATCCGCAGTTGATATGTTACAGTAACAAATACCTTGAATCTTAAACTTCCTCTCTCTCGCTTTGCGGCGAGAATTTTTTTTGAGCGCAAACAGGTATGTCGCTTCTCGGTTCCGCTAAAGGGAGACGGGAAATTTAGTCACCTGTTGTGTACCACGAGAAGGAGGCATTCCCTTCACCAACTTAGAGGCATAAACTGGAAAGTGGGATGGTACTGTCTCGTTCATATATGGCTCGCTTGTTTTCCACCCAGTCGATAAAGAGTTATATATATAGTTATACCTTTACACGCCATGACTTTCTTCCCGGTCTTCCAGACGAAGACAGTAGCATTATCAGTGAGTATTTTCTTGGTGAGCCTACATCATGACAATAGTAGTTCTTTACTTATACCCACGATTATGCAGGTACTACCAGACGAGACAAAAAATATCTCTATTTTAACACCATAACTACATGTGATGTTCTTGAAATAACGATTCATCTTCTTTGTAAATATAACTGGCTGCGAGTTTTCTATCATTCCACTAAACAACGGTGCCTGTCGATCTTTGGTGGGTGGGGTAAACATTTGCGCTATACCACTCGGGGCAGAGTGCGAATGAGCCACTTCCATTTCTTTTTGTTTCACTTTGACGCTTGCGACTCTAGTGTGCAGTGTTTTAATATTTACGTCATTTTGTTCGCGACAATCTTCAATCCGGTCTACCCTATTTTCTAAATTCACCGCACATTCTGCTATCTTGTTTTGACAGTCCTCTTATCACACAACATACCGACTCTACATGTTGTATCGCTGCCCCTCTGTGTTCATTTAATTCCTCGTTTTGCGAGTGACATTTCTCCTAAGCATGATTTATTACACTCGTGGGAGGTTCAAAACAAACATGCATCTGGCGCTTTTCTACCCTCCACGTCTGTGCTTGATCATTAAAGATTTTTTTTCATTTCCTCGTTTATTTGTCCTAACGCTTCCATGATCTGACTAAACATGGTCATTGTTTCATTCATCCTAAAATCGACCATCGACATTGACCTCCCCGCATTTCCTAAGTTCAAAGAGCCTTTCTTCCAGGAAAAAACTTTCACTGTTGCGTCTTTGTTACTATAGCTAGTATTTCCCACAATTCGTTCGTCACTTTCTCCTACCAGAGGTACGTCTGCCGTTTGTTGCTGCTCTGCATACATATTAACCTCTCTTATATAATTTTAATAAGTCTCGCTTTCAATCGTATTTCCCTCTCTCGCCCTACCATTTGAATTAAAACCCGCAATCTCAATTATCTCATCTAGCTGCTCGGAGTTTCCTGGCTGAGTTTCAGTAGACCACAAGGCTGACGCCTCACTGCCTTTCCAAATCTGGGACTGTGTGTCAGCATACTGAGCAGGTGACATGCACTAAACTACACACTGCACACTTTCTTCTGCGGCTCTGCTCCGTCCTCGGCGCTCTCTCGGCTGCTGGAACAAATACTGTCACGGGCTCACCAATATGCCACATTGATCGTTGCCTGTTGTCTTCCGTCGCTGGCGTCTACTGGTATGGTGTGGATGGAACTTTCGCTAGTGACCCTCTGGCCGCTGAAGAAAGCATCGTTCACGTCTCTCTCGGCACTCGAATGCTGTCCCGCGTTTCCGCTCCGGGCGTGTAGACCGTCGGCTGCTGGAAAATGTCTTTTTATCACTGCTAATAGTCTTTTTATCACTGCTAACCGGGCTCATTCTCATGGACGTGGGGTTTCCTGCCATATCGTTGGCGCGCCATATGTAAGTCGTCGATCGTCAAAACTTGATGTTGTATTCCAATAAATCACTATAAATTACACAGCGCCAGCTAGCCTAGGGAGAGTGATGAGGAATATAACGATGATACTACTATAATTAAGTCACCATTGTTAATTTTTAAATGCCCGCAAGGAATTATCGTGAAGGTGTCCTGATTTATTTCCGAGAGTTTAATTGCTTCACACAAGCTCCCCACACTGGGCCTTAAGTGAGTCAAAAATGTCTCTGGCCTCCCGCAAGTGTTGGGCACTCACGTTTCGAGGTTAACAAAATATGTANTTCCCAGTCACTCACGAACCAGCTACCTCCTCGCCGTTCGGGTTGAAATGAGGATACCCGACGGGTGTCCTCTCGGAGCCAACCCCGCCTACACCTTCTGATCCTTCCTGCAAACACAAATTTATTTGTAATATTACATATTAAATATTCTTCCCTGAGGAATGACTCTAAACAACTAATTAACATTACCCAAAATACAATAACTTGATAAAATAATAATTACACAATTGTGGCTTCGCCATTTTCGCTGGTCACAACTGAATGTGAAATCCGTTTGCTAAAAAGGTTATGTATAGACTGAGGCAGAGTCCGAAATGTAAAAATGAGTTTATTATTTTAGAGTCAACCAATGTAAATATTTGTTGGATAAAATAAGATTCCTGTTTGTACTATTATAAGATAACATATTTATCTTTCGGTAGCAAGCAGTAAAGATAAAAATTATTGACAACCGCTGCAGTTCGGTAAGTTTTTTAATGTGGAATATACATTCTAATGATTATATCACAGTACACAGGTCGAGGGTAGAGTGAAGTGGAGAGATTTGGGTGGCTTTTTACATCGAGGTCTTGAGAGCCGATGAGGGTGAAGCGAGGTGGGTATGGATCAGCGCCGGAACGCAAGGGTGGGGTAAACGGGAGATTCCCGAGAAAACCCGCCGTTCAGCTGCCATTGTCCGGCACGATTCCCGCTTCTCGAATTGCAGCACAAAGGGTTCTACTGTCTCTAATAACCGATATGGATTTACGCCTGCAACAATTCGCCGTATAGTGAACTGTTCAGTGTTAGTCAAATGCAGAAGTTCGATGAAAAAGGCTGAATGGAGTTGGTTTGGTTAGGTCTCCATAGCGACCACGGTAATATGGTTGGGCCATTCTGATCTTGGTGTTCCGAGATGGTTGTGGGCGAATGTTGGGATGGCTCTTTACTACAAGCTATGACCGATTCCTCTCCTGCTGCTCTGAGAAACTTGCTCCATTACTAATGACCCCTGTGTCGATGAGATATTAAGCCCTACGCCTATCTATGCTTTTTTTGGGTTGATGTTCTTATGTTTGGCTATACTCCAAATATGATTTAGTGTGTTATGAATCGCTTTTAAATATTGTACTTTAGTAGATTCTGAAATTGTTTTAAAATTATTCATTGTAAACATATGAAAAATCTTTTGAGGTATGTTAAACTCACAGAGAAAATTGTTTTGAAATTTGTTAAATCAAACACTTTGTTGACACTCATTTTGCTTCACATACCAAGTGTACATGGATTTATTTTAAATGAAGATGGCAATATTTTTTTAAGTTCTAAAATCAAACAATCATAATGGCTAAAACTTACGAAACTAAAATATCCGAGTATTTGGATGTCAGACATCACTTCGTGAAAGGTCTGTTATCTTCAAAGAAATTAAAAATACTACATGTCGTAACAAATAAGTATTTAGCTTATATAAGAACCAAATCATTTACATGTTTTAAATTTAATTATTTAGTCTAAGAGTTGAATATTTTTGATGTGTGAAGGAATTATACGTGGATAATTGAGTATGGGCGTTGTGCGTCAAATGTTGGTAAGTGATGCAGTAGTTTGCAACAATGATTTTGTTTTGTTACTACTTCCAGTTTTATTCATTTTTTGTTTCAGTTGGTTATAGTAGTATACAACAGTAAAGTATGAGCTTCGCAACTGTTAAATATAGATCGTGTCTACTACAGTTCACTTTTACTATACTGCACTGCAAATACTATATGCCTGAACGAATTTTCATGCAATTTACATAGATTGATAAAAATTATCGCGGAAATAAGTTGTAAAAATGGGAGTTATTCCGTACTGCCTTTATTACGTGATCCTTTTTTGCAATACGTAATACAATTCCAGATTCAGCTGCCATTTGTTTGTACGTAGTATGTTTATTATATTATTAATTTGTAATCTCTTTTCATATTAAGAAACGCATAATTCCAAAACGAATTTTTAAACGCTGCAAATTTTGTTACAACTGTAATAAAAATCGTGGACCCATAGGATTTATTTATACTCTATGGAAGTAAAACAATAACACACTTCGTTTGAAAGCACATGCACAGCATTTCTTTGATTTAATTTTTACGTGCTATTGAAAAGAAGTTCTATGTGATATGATTATATTTTAAGCCACGTTGTCTACTGCATGAAGAGTTATACAGGATGAATCACCTAAAACCTTTGCACAGCAAATATTTTGGAAATAAAAGGTGCTATTATGTGCTGGTTTCACAGAATTGAAGTTAAGACAAGAGCTCATAATTCCATCACAGTCACATATTATTTTCAAATAAAAAATAGCCTATTCATATCAAGAAAATAAAACTAGAGGAAATTAGAATTTCAATGGTGTTTCAGCAGGGTTATAGTGCATATAGTTTTACATGCTATCGTAAAATGTCAGTTTTAAATACCGACAGTTGAATGCTCCATTTAACTCCTTAGTTACTACTCTACGATGTTCGTATGTGTATTTCGATTCTGTTTCCTTTACACTCATTGCATTGGAACCTCCTTGTCAATACTTTGTGATAGTTCAAACTACCTAGACGTAGGATGTGCTGGGAGATGGTATTTACTAATGCTGAAAAAGCCGACGTGGTCATTTTGTATGACGAATGTAGGAAGAATGGTGTTCGTTCTTGTAATGTGTACGCTGGACGATATCCCAGTAGACGTTAATCATCTCGACAATTATTTGCGAACCTCTTCAATCAATAACGGGAAACTTGAAGTGTAAAAACTCTAAAACGTAACAGAATCAAACGAGTGACTGGAGAAGAGGGTGAAATTAATGTTCTAGCTGCTGCTGCCCTAAACCCACAAGTTAGCTCCCGTGCGATCGCAAGAGGGAGTGACATGAGTCAGGCAATTAAATTGTGCATAATGCACCGACGTAAGTTCCACCCATATCATATCTCTTAATCAAGTGCTACATGGAAACGATTGTGAGAATCGTGTTAACTTTTGTACATGGGCATTAAGACATGATACACCAAATTTGTCATGTATCTTATTTAGTGATGAAACAACATTTACAAATAATGGCCAAGTCAACCTCAGAAACATGTACTATTGGTTAGTAAACAATCCCCCATTGGCTTCGTCAAGTGGAACAACAACGTTTTTAGGGTGAAAATGTGTGGTGTGGAATAGTGAACCATAATCTCATAAGCCCTTTCTTCATAGAAGATATACCGGACCCCCAAAAGTATGTAAACCTCCTAATAGACGAACTTCCACAGATGTTAGAAGACCTTCCACTGCAGACTAGGTGTATCCTGTGTTATCAGCATAATGGCTGCCCAACGAATAGTGCAATAAGTACTACAGCTAGTCTTCGGTGATTATTTTAAAAATCGTTGGCTTAAATTAAGTGGACCTGTACGTTGGCCTGCCCTTTCACCATACCTGAACCCTTTAGATTATTTTCTGTGAAGAATGCTAAAAGGCACTGTCTACAAGGACATAAAGACTGCACCAGAAGATATGAAACAACGATACAGAGTTGCCTGTTCTGAAATTTCTGCTGAAATGCTACAACATGTGCAGCAATCTTTACATAACTGGAAGCTTGTATTGTAGCTGGTGATCTTTATTTTAAACACAAAATGTGAAGGACAGTTTTCTCTTTCTTCTTCTACTTCTTCTTCAGAATTCATGGAATCGGTTTATTCACTTTTGCATTTCTTAAGATTGTGCTGTTACATTGTACTAGATAGAATCCTGCAAAAACACGATTGACATTCTTATATACTTTAGTTTTATTTTCATGATGTAAAAAGGCATTGTTTAATTTGAAATAATGCAACTTTGTTCAACAAATAAACATTTTAGTAGTTATTTAATTCTTTGTCTGAGCTGCAATTATGAGCTTTTGTCTGAACTTCAATCTTGTGAAACCAGCACACCAATAGCACCTTCCATGTCAGAAATATTTGCGGTGCAATTTTTTGGCAATTATCTCTTATACTTAGTGTTGTATGTAAGTACGACTGGTCTTTAATGCATACGACTGGTGAAAATACTAAATCTTAATGCTTTTGAAGTTGAATAGTCTAAACAGCGACGTTGTGTTTTTATAACAGAATAAGTTGAGGAACGTTGCTAACCCATTTGTGACCATCCCAGCATTATTTTCGTATTATCTCGAAAGCGTAGAACACAGATAACGGCATTGATATACGAAACAGAAAAAAATCATAAACATAAACTGTTGTCAATGTACAGTGAAATATAAATATATTTATATTGTTAAGCACGGTAGATGTATTTTTATTCCCTTGGTATATACAGTAGATTTCTGAGCAGTTAATGTAAGCAAATGCAAAAGTCGCACAGAAAAAGGATACTCATAGGGTAGAAACTTTGCAGGGCTTTCAAAATTGCTCAATTAACCGCGAAAAGACTACACGAGTACGAGGTAACCTGTACCAAAACCTTTAATTTCAAGCGAAATCTTTGGAGCCTTCAAACTTGGTGAATTCTTCTTGGATTACAATTGTACCTATAAAGGAATTAGTACTAAGGAGTAAGAGCCTTCATTTGAAATGCAATTAGGTTGTACGAAGTTGCACTGGTAAGTACAAAACTACTACGTGGTATTGTAGGAATGTGCAATCAAAGATGTAATAATTCAAGCTCGTGCCTTTTCCAAGGTGTTAACTAAACTGTTGGAGATGTTGGGTAATAAAGGCCTCAAGTCTAGTCCATGAAGGACTGTTATATAACTTTATAATCCAGCAAGATACCAGCTCTTATGTAGAACAACTCTATCTCATTTAGATAACACGACAGTGAAGCGAATCCTTTCTTTGCTACTTCCAATGATATTTATTCGTGAAATGTGATTTTTACCGCTCGCCCGAGTAACAGAACTTTGTGTGTGATACAAATTCAGTTTATTCAATAAACACACTTGGAGTATTTTTAGCTTTCTTTTTTCCATGCTATTGCGGGTTTCACTTTCGTGATTGAAAATGTCGAATTTCTTTAAGTGCAAAAATATTAGAAATTATAACCGAAAAGCCACACAATTATAACAGAAGTTAAACACATATTAGCACTTTTGCCTAAAAAATTTGTGCCAAAATAGTAAACTGTAATCTTTGTGTGCAATACGTAAGCGCTAAAATCAAATACAAACGACGAACTTTTGGTACACCGGGAGATAGTAGATGTTGTCAGCTGGTCGGAAGCTTGTCCCTGAACCATGTCCTGGAGTATATCCCAAGTGCACAAAAACACAATGGCACAGCTATTTCCGGTGAGTCGCGTGATAATTGTGGCGTGCGGGGCCGCCATCACCGGCTGCCTTTCGCAGAGTGCAGTGAACCATATTGCCGTGGTCGCTATGGAGACCTAACCAAACAAAGTCCACGCTGCCTTTTTCATCGTACTTCTGTATTAGACTGACGCCGACCAGTTCACTTTTGATCGACCACCACAGCAGTTCGGTAAGTTGTTTAACATCGAATACAATTTTTAAGGATCATATCACCGTGCACAGGTTGATGGTAGAATGGAGCGGAGAGATTTGGGCAGCTCTTAACATCGAGGTCTTAAGAGCCGATGAGGGTGAAAGAAGGTGAGTATGGAGCAGCACCGGAATGCAAGGGCGTGGTAAGCGGGAGATTTCCGAGAAAATTCGCCAACCAGGTGTCATCGTCCTGGAGCGGTCCCACCGGGAATCGAACCCGGATCGCCTTGGCGGAAGGCGAGCGCTCTAGCCGCTGTTCCACCGCGGCCTCCTGCGTGGGCTGGAATTTTCATCTGCTTTTCAAATTGTTTCCGTGTATTACATGATGGAAATTTTTACTTATACATTCAGATTAAAATATTGCTCTGGTAACTGTAACATAAGCAATTCTAATGTATTCTCTCATTTGCTCGTCACTTAACAAATCTTACCCACGTCGGACTGTAATAATATGTTATATTACTTAATAGAAGTAAGGGATTGTAAAACCTTAGATTGAATGCGAGATAAAATGTCTACGTGAACGCCGTTTTAAGCAGTTCCCTACTACCTGGAGGGACATCTCTTCTCACTCGCTACGTGCATCCATAAACACATCCCGTTCTCTCACGTGAGCGACAAGGCACTGACTTTTTAATATACCCACAGCAGCAATGATCTTATTTTGTGTACGATGATGTGCATTCAACAAAATCACATTTTATTAGGACAGGTACAATTTTAAAGTTTCGTTTTGAAAACAATACCATTATGTAGTGTGCTACGAGATTTTATAACATATTATGGCAGATAATTTTAGGACGCGGAATGTATCATTTTTAATTCATGTAATTTTACAATTTCGGGAAGTGGCAGAGTACAAAAGTCTCTCGTCTACAAGTAAAATTGAGCAATCACTTCGCTTGACATTGGTTTACTCTACAAGCAAAATATATTCTACTGATTTAAAATTGTCTTCAACAAATCCATTTTTCTTACAATATTTTGACCTAAAACTTGTTTAGTCTTTTAAACAGGAAAAAGATTTATTTCCAACATTGGCCAGCATGCTTAAAACAGTATACCTGAAGTCGGTTTACCAAAAATAATGCCACGTTATTGTCGTTTTATCTATTCACTGCACCAAAGTCATTTTGAAGGCAAAATACATTAGTTCCACTGACTGTTATCCTCGCAGCCTACAGAAATCAAGGATGTTAAACATTTTCATAACAGTTGTAAGTGAGCCTATAGGATAAACATTTTTCCTAGCTGAAATATTTTAAAATTAAAAATATATATTCGCAACGGGGTAAAATTAGGTAGGCACTGTGTATATTAAATTTGATGAAGGTAATAGTCCGAGCTTAGGAGAAATAAAGGTTTAAAAGAAAGATAGCGCTGCTTACAATTTGTGTAGTAGGTGAAAAATAAAAAGGTTAACAAATGTATAGCTGATTCCGTTTTCTCTTCTGAGTAAATAGTAATTGCCTTCCAAAACTAGGGTGCCTTCTACGGCAGACGTAGACACGCGTAAAGGTGTTAGATATGTTACACTACCAGTATTGACCGATGTGTATGACGTTCTAAAGGAAATAACATAATTGTGCACTACGAGAATCAACAGATGCCTGAAGCTGTTTTCGAATTGATGATCTCTCCTTTAAAGGTACGTCGTTGTTGCGAAAGTGTTCGAATCAGTCCACAATGCGCTGCTGAAGAATAATCAACTTTGGCAACTTGAGTGTCGTAAACAAACACGTTAGTTTGGTATCGTAAAACGAAATGGACGGGATTTAGGTCAGGCGATCGGGCAGACCATGGAGTTAGTGGATTACCCACAAGTACGATCGGTTTTCCTGTACAAGTACCTTCCAGTGACGCGATTATCTTTCTATCCGTGTTTGGCATGAAACAGTCACGTAGGCGTTGTTTACCTTTTGAAACAAAGTTGGTACTATATGTCGTTCGCGGTTAGTTGCGCATTTTTGAAAACCCGACTTATGATCTGTTTCCCTGCCTACTTTATATCCTTTTGCTGTATGTAAAATCAACATTGCCGTGGCCCTGCCACTATGTTGATTCTTTCGCAAAGAATATGTGTTTTTGCCCACAGCAAAAATTTTATAAGGAGCAAGCTAGTAAGTGTGTCCGTTAAGGGACAGGGGAATTTTTAAAAGCTGATTTGAAAGTATTAAACCCCGAAATAGTTATGTTCTCACTGGTCGCATTACGATCAATTTTTAGTTTCATGAGATGCAGTTTGCTTGTTGGTTCTATCATGAATTAACTTGCTTTCCCAGTTCAAAGCTATCTTTACTGGCAAATCAGGAAATAACGATGTTCTCGTTAATGGACAATTGTGAATACCCGTGCCATCATACAAACTATAAACAGATGGGGACAATTCGGAGAGCACAGCGTGCCCGGACCATCTACTTTGTCACAAATACTGCATTATTCTATGGCTAAAAGTAATAAAGAAATGCAACAGAATACCTATACGTAAGGCATTAAAGCTATCATGATTTTTTTTTCCAGTTTGAAGTGAACTAAACTGAGGGCATTCTTAACTATGGTTCTAACCTCGCACAGGGAACTACCCAGCTGCTAGCTAAAACGAATGCCAATGTCCATCAATGCTCGTCAGCAGTATTGAAATAAAAAAGTTATATAAGTTAACACTAATAAGTTAACATGTGCAATAGAATCTGCAGGAAGTTAATGGAGGGTTAAAATAAAAATTTGCACGCTTCGCTCTATCTTCTATGTATTGGAGAGCACTAATATTCCACTACATTAATCTGCTCACAAATCTACGTAATTGAGAAAAAAAAAAAGTAAAAAACATACAGGTTGTTCCGCGACGAAACCGACAAACTTCTCTGGTGTGCTCTAGAGGTCGTTATCAACAAAAATGTCATTGTCACTTATAGGCTCTGTTTAGAGTTGCTATGCGACTACATTATATTGTTATTCAAAATTTTGCTAGACAAACCTAGCATTAAGCAGTAACTTGTAACATGTGTACTAGCTGCACAGAAATTGATGCTCTAACGCATCTTCATTGAAGACTTATGATGTGGCGAGTAGTTACAAAACTGCTTAATAGTAAAGGCATGTATACAGAAGCGAGTGTAAGGGACATCTTTTTATGTAAAATCGCGCAGAGAATGAGCATATACAACAACAATTCCCGCGTTTGCTACGTGAACAGTGGACATTATAAACAGACAAGAAAGTGACGCTCGAATTCAATACAGATATAGCATGTTACATTTCAATGAAACCCAATCATCAGCAAGCCAGGCAGTGATCTAGGATGGACGTAACTTGTGTGCAAAGAAAATACTTTTTAAATACTTAATACTCAAATCATTAAAATCCACACAATTATTATGTTACCAATATCTAAAATATTTGAATGATTAAAGATGTCCCAAATACCCAAAATTAACAAACCCGTATCTTAAGATTATTAAGATTAATCAAAATAGGATAAAATGCCAAAACATTTTTTAATTCATATGATAATTAAGTAAATATATTAACATTTTCGAATAAGACATGTTTTCGAAGAAAAATTATTTCAATTGGAATTGTTGATTTATGGCAAGCTGATTGGTTGAAATGACTTCTCGAAAATTAACAAAGTTTATAATTATATTTTAACAATAACCAATGATTATTTAAATTTACTCTTGTAGTTTTCGTTAAATATAATAACGAGTGAAACATAATAATTGCTTGAAAAATATATTTTAATCATATAAAGCCAATAACTTAGCGAAATGAGACAACAAAAGATTTTTTACAAGAGATGTGAAGTAATAATAAAAAATATATATTGATCATTATTCATCTTTCTATGAATTTAAAGCAAGTATTCCAGAAAATATAACAAAACTTCAAAAAATTAAATTTGAAAGCAAATTGTTTCAAGTGGGTTGAAATTAAAAAGTACTTAAACAGTAAAATACTACAAACCATACTACTACTGGAATGAAACCAATTCAGGTTCAAAAATATATTGGATAAATGCTAGAAAAAATAAGTTAACTGAAACTTTTGAATTCGAACACAAAATAGAAGATAACAATAAAAGAAGTAAAATTTAAAAAACTTTTTGAACAAAAAATTTAAGTATTTGGTTTTAATTTCCGAAGTTACAAAATTTGTTGTCCCAACATATGTTATCAAGGCGTGGATGATAAATAAATAAAATGAGATAGATATGAAATGCAAATCATGTCAACTGATTATGATAGATACTTGATTGAAAAGGGTGTTAAATTTTATGTGAAATGGCTAGATTTTGATAATACACATAATGTTTGAATGAACAAAATAAGACTTATGCAATATTTAAGATTTATTTATACATATTGCTAATGCTTTATTACCTGTTAGGAGGTGTCTCCCATTCACATAATACATTTTAATAAATAGTATTTAAAATAAATAGCCTATATTATAATATGTATTATTTTACTTTGCTAAATTGTACAATTAATACAATATTGCTTAATATCACATATAATAGTTGACAAACAATATAAACAATGAAATGTTCCAAATCATTTTCTTGGTTGAGAAGATTGCTTAAAATATTTTTGTACTTAAAACATTATTATTAGTTTTGACTAGAAATTAAAAAATTGTAATTAATATTTGAAATAATAATTATATTAACTTGATGCTACGTGCTCCCTGTGATATACAGGACGGTTCGTAGGGTGCGAGTTACCTCTTTGGCGCAGACTACGGGCGCCTTGGGTGTCGAGGGTTGAAACCTCGGTAAATGTTTCGTCTGCTTTCTCTCTGTAGGCGTAAGGGCAAAGCTTCGTCGGGGGGCGAATTACAGAGGCGGATTGCACTCTTTCTTACCAAGGTGGCGGCTGTCCTCTGCGAAGGGGTAGTCAGGGGAGGGGGCAGGGTGCTTTGGTTATTACCAGGGGAGAGGCGGGTCTGCGACTGATGCGGCTTCGGTGCGGGTGGCATCTTGANAAGCGATAACATATTTGTAAGTGGTGTTAATAAAGCATATTTTATTAAGTGAAAATCACACTGTCTGAGTCTGTACCCAGCAAGTTAGGGGCCTTAAGGGCAGGGCGAATTTGGGGACTCAGAGGCTCCTTGAGCGGCGCGAACGCTGGCACTTAGCTGTATTTCCTATTAGGGTTGTTTCGGCGGTAGGTTGAGGTCCTGTCAGCTGGACGGCGTATCAAGGGCTCTCGGCTGGGTCTCATTGGCGTGGTGGACACAGCTGGTGTCCTCCTTCGGGGCTGCTCCTCGGCCTCCGCGACAGCTCTACACGACTGATTGTTCTGGGGTTCTCTCCTCGGCAACGCCACGACACGACTGACTCCCCTCGGCATGTTACTTCAACTGTCCCCCTACCACGTCCCAGCGTGGTGCTCCTTGGTGAGCTCACCCCACAACCGCCGCCTTTCGGCGACGGGTTGCAACTCTCTACTTCCTCCATGCATCGGGACTCTTAAACCCCCTCTAGGGCGACACCTTAGACACCGTCAGCGTTTCCCACGTGTCTTGATTCCCCAGAGATCCCTCGTCAGCAATCTGCTAGCTTACCTCTGCATTTTCCCCCATGTGTCCATTTTCTCACGCATCTTACTCGGAGGGGGGAGGTGGGGGTGGCGATTCCGCCTGTCACCGTCAGCCTTTTCTCATGTATCTCGGCTATAGGCGCCTCTGTAACACTTCCAGACGCCGCCCGCCTTCCCACGCATCTCATTAAGGGTGATTCAGCGATATTCTAGCCGCTGCCCACCCTCCCACATGTCTCGACTGCTGTCGGCCTCGCGGTAAATGCCTATCACCCAACTAAATTGGGGAAAGCAAGATTA